>JAULBV010111107.1:0-447833 GCA_032358295.1 Pterothamnion heteromorphum | reverse complement strand
GATCTGGGCACGTAAATATTTGACATCAAATGTAATAATAAAATTTTACCTGTTTTAATCTTTTTTTTGGAAGAAAAGTGATAGTATTGTATTCTAAGATTTAAATTGATTATTTTTTGTTTGATAATTTTATTTATAGATTTTAATATAGAAGAATTCAAGACATATTCGTGAGGGTACTTTGAAAACAAAAACGCTTCAGGAACTTTTTAAAACACAACAAAATAGTTTGAGCTATTTCTTTGAACATTTAGATTTGCAAAGTGTTGAAAAGCTCGTAGATAAAGTTGCTCAAACGAAGGGGATTGTTTTTTTAACAGGGGTAGGCAAAAGTGGATTTATTGCGCAAAAAATTGCAGCTACTTTTGTCTCGATGGGTATCAAAGCGATGTTTATGCCTCCAACAAATGCCTTGCATGGAGATTTAGGTATTGTCGATGGGGAAGACTTTTTTATTTTTATGAGTAAAAGTGGTGAAAGTGATGAACTTTTAAATCTTATTCCTTTTATTCGCAATAAAGGAGCCACCAATACAGTGCTGGTTTCTAAAAAAAATAGCAGACTAGGCAAAGCTGCAGATGCAGAAATCATTTTGCCAGTAGATAAAGAGCTTTGTCCCTATAATATGATCCCTACGATTTCTACAGAAGTGCAGCTGATTTTTGGAGATCTACTTGCCGTCGCTTTAATGCAAAAGAAAAAACTTTCACTGGATCAATTTGCTCACAACCATCCAGCAGGGATCATCGGTAAGCGCCTTTCATTAAAAGTGGAAGATCTCATGCTTAAGGATGACCAGCTACCTATTTGTTATCCAGAAGACAAGCTCTCAGATGCCTTAGAGGTCTTTACTGAAAAACGCTGTGGTTGTCTTCTTGTCATCAACGAGCAAAAACATTTAATAGGTATCTTTACAGATGGGGACCTAAGAAGAGCTTTGCAAGCACATGGAGCAAAGATTTTAAATTTAACCCTTAAAGAATTGAAAAGACCGACTCCTCAAGTAATTTTGCCACAGAAAATGGCCTGGGAAGCGATGCAGCTAATGGAAGCAGATCAAAAAAGGCCTTTTATGGTGCTACCTGTCGTTAACGAAGGTGGGCAACTTCAAGGCCTTATTAAAATGCATGATATTTTACAGTCTGGTATGAGTTAAAGGAAAAGGGAAGCCAAAAGAACCTCCAAGCTCTTCAGGGGTGTTTTCTGGAACTAAGGCATCAGGTGAGCCATCGGGATGAAAGGGAAGATTTGATAAAGAGAACTCTTGGCTATGATCAATAGTATTTCCTGGAACTAATGCAACGGGTGAATCACTAGAATGATCAAGAAAATCTAATTCATCATTAGGAAAATTGAAAGTTTGAACAGCTGTAGGAAATGCAGTTCTAAAAACTTGAGGATCGATAGTGGCATTTGCATTTTCCAATTCCCTATTAAGATCAAATGTTGTTGATGGATCAGCGAAGGTGAGCCTTCTGGGATGAAACGAAAAATCATCCTCGGAAGAAGAATCTGCATCCTCATCCTCGTTTACGATTTCTCTGAATCCGTTTCTTAAAGGAGCGCCTGGAGCTCCATTATATATTCTCATCTCGTTGGCTGTTCCTGTTCCGCCCACTGTAGAGAAAAAATTAAGCGCTGCAGCTCTAGGAAGATGTGAGGGAGTAGTTTGCGCTGCGGGATCGTTATTTGCAGTAACGCCTGTATCTAAATAAATAAATGGTTCTGGTGTATGAAGCTGCTCTTCTTCATACTCAGGGGCAGGTGAGGCTGTAAAGGGGGATAATGATGGGTCGAATCCAGAGCTTTGTGAATGAATAAATGATGCTGGAGAATCAGACCACGCTTCTTCATCGCCAGAGGCAGATGAGGGTGCTAAGGGAAATAATGACTGGCCGGAGGGTGATCCAGGGCTTTGTGTATATGCGTTAATTCCATACATAAAATGTTCCTTTTTGGGTATAAAAAAATGAAAAAGTGAAAATATTATGTTAGTTAAAATTGTTTAATTCAATTTAAATGTTAAAATAATTTAATAACTAATTTAAAATTTTAATTTAATATACTAATTAAAAATTGAATTGAGTTCTTGAAGAGAAACTTGCTTATATTTTCCGATTTCTAATTTACCAAGATGTAAATTACCAATTCGAATACGGCAAAGCTCTTCGACTTGAAGATTAGCTTGTTCAACAAGCTTTTTCACTTCATGCTTTTTACCCTCTTTAACGGTGATTTTAAGGGTGTTTTTACGCACCTTGGTTACTTTAAGGGGCTTAACATAAGTCCGATCGATAGTAACACCTAGGCGTATTCTTTCTAAATGTTGAGGCTCTACTTCAAAATTTGTTTTAACTAAATACTCTTTTTGAATTTCATAACGAGGATGAATCACATGATTGGAAAAGCTTCCATCATTCGTAATAATAATGAGTCCTGTGGTATCTTTATCCAGTCTTCCTACAGTAAATAGTCTTTTTTCTTCGTTGATAAGGTCGACAACAATTCTTTTGAATTTCTGCTTATCATGACTACAAACATATCCTTTAGGTTTATTAAGAATATAATAGATTTTCTCATCAGCTTTCTGGAGTTTTTGACCCTCTATAGCAATCTGATCAATATTAATATCTACTTGGTGCTCAGGTTTTAAAATAATTTCTCCATTGACGGAGACTTTCCCAGAAAAAATGAGATCCTCACATTTTCTTCTAGAGGCGATCCCATTGGCAGCTAAAACTTTACTTAATCTATTTTTTGTCATTTCAAAATATGTTTTTTCAAGTATTATAACATTTATAACTATTTAGTTTAATAATAAAAATAATAAATTAAAAATAGTTAGTTTCATTTTCCTTAGATATGCAAATTGAAAAATACTCCTTTATGATGTAAAATGTCTTCTTCCAGAGGTAAAATCCAATGAAAAAAATTTTTATATTTATTTTGGTCATAGCTGTTTTTAGCCTAACCCTATGGAATAAAGTTGGCAGTTCAATGACTGCAAAGCCCTGGATGGAGGAGCAAATCCACGAAGATTTAGGTTTTTTTTCAAAAGAGGACTTAAATCCAACTCGTATTGAGACTTCTTTTGAAAATATCTCTCCAGAATTATTCGTTGTTCATTTTCAAATCAAAAATAATCAGATCTATTGGCAGAAAAACTGGGATGACGCTAATTCTTCTAAACGCCTCCGAAAAGTTTGTAGAATGCTCTATATGTCGGCACAAAAAACGAAGTTACCTGATGTTAGTTTCTTAATGACTCTGCATGATGGATTGACAGAGTTGCCAATTGAACTGAAAAGCAATCAACATTTACCTATTTTAACTTTTGCTAAAACGCAAAAAGTACAAAATGCCATTTTATTTCCAGATCCTCTCACAGAAGAATTTGCAAGAAAAAAATTGAAGAGAATGCGCTTTGAACAATTAAAGCCCGGCAATTTTTGGTCCAGTAAAATAGAGAAAGCCTTTTGGCGAGGAGGTACTACAGGTGGAAAGTACTTCATGGAAGATTGGTATACCAAACCTAGAGTGCAACTCGCTCTTCTTTCTCAATATTATCCAAATGAAATTGATGCTGGATTTAGCACTTTTTCCCCTATGGGAGAGGATGTTAAAACTGAAATGTTAAAATGTCTACCCAAAGTCGACTGGGTAGCACATAAAAAACATTTAAAATACAAATATCTAGTTATCGCTGATGGCCATACTTGCACTTATCCAAGATTTTACTTAGGGCTTGCTGCTAACAGCGTTGTTTTTAAACATGACTCAGATCATTACCAATGGTTCTATAAGCTTTTAAAACCTTATGAACATTATATTCCTGTTAAAGCTGACTTTTCGGATTTGCCTGAAAAAGTTCAATGGGCAAGAGCGCATGATAAAGAAGTAAAAAAAATTGCTTCGAGGGCCAATCGATTGATCATGCAAAATCTAGAAAAAGAGCATATTTATTGTTATATTGACACGTTACTTAAAGAATATGCTGATTTGCAAAGCTGCCCCTTTGAGCTCTCAGAAAAAATGCAGCCTTATGAACCCCTAAAGAAAACAATCAAGAGATCATAAGATGACAGAGTTAATCTTATTGCGACATGGACAATCACAATGGAATGCCATGAATCGCTTTACAGGGTGTGTAGATATTGGATTGAGTGAGCGAGGGGTTCAAGAGGCTATCCAAGCAGGTAATGTGATCAAAGATCGTTCTATTGATCTTGTTTTTACTTCGGCATTAACCCGGGCGCAAATGACAGCAATGCTTGCGATCAACCAACATAGCTCTAAAAAACCCCTTCTATTTATTCATTCAGGAAAAAAAGCAAAAGAATGGGGGGAGGAGTGCTGTTTAAAAGAGGCTTTAAAAATGTGTATCCCTACTTTTGTAAGTTGGCATCTCAATGAGCGTTTCTATGGTAAATTGCAAGGGATGAATAAAGATGAAGCTAGAGCAAAATTTGGTGAGGAGCAAGTGCAAATCTGGAGACGTAGTTTTGATATCTGTCCTCCGGGTGGAGAGAGTCTTAAAATGACTTCAAAAAGAACCTTGCCCTATTTTAAAAAAGAAATATTACCTAAATTAAAAAAGAACAATATTTTAATTACTGCCCATGGAAATTCTCTAAGATCCATTTGCATGTATTTAGATGGACTAAGCCCTGAAGAAGTCGTTAAACTAGAGATACCAACGGGGCAGCCTATTATCTATCAATACCAAAAAAATACATTTATAAGGGTGCAATGACAGAAATTTACTTAGATCATCATACAGCGACATATCTCGATTCGGAAGTGCTGAACGTCATGCAACCCTATTTTAAAGCAAAATGGGGCAATTACTTGCAGCCTCATCAAAAAGGGCAAGAGCTGATCAAAGAGATGCATCAAATGTATCAATCAGTTTATGAACTGATTGATGCAGATCCTAAAGAAGATGATCTCATTTTTGTCTCCTCGTGTGAAGAGGCTATTTCTCATGTTTTTCAAATTGCCTATCAAAATGGAATGCAGAAATTGGGTAAGAACCATTTTCTAACATTAACGACAGAAGATGCTGCTATTTTGATGAACTTGAAGAACCTTGAAAGCATGGGTTGTAAATTAGAATATTTACCTCTCAAATCCTCAGGTGTCTTAGATGTCGACAAAATTATAGAAACAATTACCCCAAGAACAGCCCTTATTTCTCTCTCTTTAGCTCATGGACTCACGGGAATAATTCAACCTTTAGAAAAATTAAAAGAAGTTTGCAAGCTTAGAGATATTTACTTACACCTAGATATCAGTTATGCCATTGGAAAAATCGAAATCAACATCCAAGAGTTAGGTGCTGACTTTGTTACTTTTGGAGGGGATAAATTTCATGGACCAAAAGCTTCAGGAATCCTTTACGTTCGCCCAGGAATTAAAGTAAAACCCCTTATTTTTGGTGGACTAGAACAAAGGGGACTGCGAGGAGGGGCTATCGATGTAGCCAGCCTGGCAGGTCTTGCTCAAGCAGCCATTTTAGCTCAGCAAAAAATGAGTGAAATGTGTTTAGAAATCGCTTCATTAAGAGATGCTTTTGAATCCATTTTAATCCAAAAACTAGATCAAGTTCAGATTTTATTTGATGGGGTCATGCGATTACCCAACGTTTCAGTCATTGCTTTTAAAAAAGTGGTTGCTGACGCCCTTTTATATATACTCAATCAGAAAAAGATCTATGCCTCTTTAGGAGGAGTACAGTTTCAGAGAATGAGCTACATTTTAGAAACACTCGGCTATCCCAGTGAAATTTGTTGTGGAGCTCTTTCGTTTGCTTTTGCTAGAACTTCTACCATCGATGAAGTAAAACAGGCTGCTGACATCATCGTGCAAACCATTGAAGAGATGGCTAAAATGACAGAACATATTGAGGAAAAAGATGGGATTAAAGCAACTAATTAAAAGTTCATTTTGGGCAAGATATAGCCATAAGCTTTCTCAACATATTCAAAGGCCTCGTTCTGTAGGAGTATTTACTCAAGAGGATGGGGAGAGTTGCGCGCTCAGGTTTGTCCAAGGTCAAGCAGGCGACATTTCAATGGGCAATTGGGCACAATATTTTTGGTTAGTAGATCCCAATGATGGTATTGTGGTAGATGCTAGATATCAAGTTTATGGAGAATCCATTTTAATAGGATTATTAGAAGCAGCTTCTAATCTCATTATTGGTAAAAACTATGACCAAGCTGCTCGCGTTCATATAGAAGTTTTAGATAATGCTTTGCGAGATAAAAATGATACAGGAGCATTCCCTGATGAAGCGATTGCGCATGTATCGATTGTTACTGAAGCAATTAAAAAATGTGCTCAGCAGTGTATGGATATTCCTATTTCATTAAGTTATGAGGCTCCTCCTATCCATTCTTCACCTGTGGAAGGAAATGGATATCCTGATTTTGATAAGCTTAGCCTCTCTCAAAAAATAGCGCTCATTGATCAAGTGCTTGATCAAGAGGTTAGACCTTATATTGAAATGGATGCGGGAGGGGTCGAAGTTGTTGGTTTGCAGCAAGATCAATTAACGATTAGCTACAAAGGGACATGCACCTCTTGCTTTTCAGCAACGGGGGCAACACTCTCTTTTATTCAACAGGTGATTCGAGCAAAAGTAGATCCAAAGCTAAAGGTTATTCCCAACCTTTAATTTCCCCTGAAACATATTTGTGCTCATGTCCATCACGGGTCTTCAGCACTAACGCCCCATCTTTATCTACTCTGCAATAATGTCCTTCAATGACTTCGTGACTAAGATCAAAAAGGACTTTTTTCCCAGCTAAAAAAGAAATCTCTTCAAAATCTTTTAAAAAAACTTCAAATCCACGTTCAAGAAAGAGTTTTAGATTCCTTTTAAAAATAATTTCTGCGGGTCTCAAAATGGATTCTACAGAGCAAGTTGTCTCTGTTTCTGCTAAGATGGAAGTTGCTGCTTTTTCTATATGAGCTAGTTCATCTGGCTTCATATTGATATTGATCCCAACTCCTACAAAGAAAATGCGTCCCCCTTGAATCTCTTTTGTTTCGGTTAAGATGCCGCCGAGTTTTTTATTATTTACATAAACATCATTAGGCCATTTTAACAAAACTTGTAATCCTAGCTTTTGCAATACTTCAGCAAATGTTAAACCTGTCACCAAGCTGAGAGGATTAAATGAAAATTTTAAATGGGGTACGAAAAAAGAAAAAGTGACATAAAGACCCGCTCCTTCTGGAGAATACCAATGTCGATTAGATCGACCTCGTCCTTTAGATTGTTGAGTAGCTGTAATAACATGCAACTTTGACAAGTCAAAAGAATGGAAATTTTCTTTAGCCCAGTCTTGAGTTGAATCAATTTTTTCAAAGTGATGGTAAATAGAGTCCATAAAATTATCTTGAGAGGGGTGTTTTATTTATAAAAGTTAATTACCTTTTCCCTAACTGAATTTTTTAATAAAAGCAACACAAGTTAAGAGCAAAATTCTTTAATCCATGAATCAAACTGCAAAGGTTTCCCAAAAATATTGATATTGAGACGATTCCAAGACATTCGGTTACCAGGGAAAAATAATTTTTCATTTAAAAATTGAGAGCAGTATTTTTCCCCATACATGGAGGGAGAGCCTGTTTCTTTTTTAAAATGTTCTTTGAACATCGAAGCCAAAAATTCTCCTAGCAAATAGCTATAATAATATACAGGAGCTATGCCAAAGTGACATTTACAAGCCCAATCATTTTGCTCTCCACGTAGTGAAGGAGGACAAATGCGCTGATATTTTTGCACCAGGCTCCACCAAAGAGCATTTAAATCTTGCTCAGGATTTGCATAGAGAGCCGCTTCAAAATGGACCATCACGAGCACCCAACGACTAAAAATAATTTGGCGTCTCTTTTGACTTTCAATGGCTTCGGCTGTTACTTGCTCTATATTTTCATCCTGGATGATGCTTTTTAAATATAGAGGGTCATAGGCGTGTCTTCCAGTCATTAAAGCCACAGCTTCAGTTGTCAGCATATGGGGCGGGGTTCGAAGATACCAATTCAATGTTGGATCAAATGCTTTTTCGTAGACGGCATGACCAAGCTCGTGAATGAGTGTTTCTAGCCAGCGGATATTGGGTCGAATATTAGTTAGAATGCGAATATCTTTATTTCGATCAAGGTTCGTACAAAAAGCATGTTGGTTTTTTTCTTTTCGTTCATAAAGATCGCTCTTATTTAAGATATCATCGACCTCAAATCCCATAGAATTAAAGAACTGCTTAGAGGCTTTTACAATATCGATATTTTTTAAAAGGTCATCTAGATTGGGTGAAATGAGCGGATCTTCTTGGCAGAATGGATCATTCCAAGCCCATGGACCGATCGCTAGGGTCGTCGTTTGAAATTGTTTAGCTAATTTTTCTGCAATGTTTTTTGAAAGAAGGGAGTGACTTTCTTTAGATGCCTCATCAAAATGGCTTAGAAATTTAAATAACCAGTCATGATCAATTTCATCATGTTCTAGTTTCATTTTATAATAATCGGCATAACCTAAGCGATGAGCTAACTGATTTCTTAATTTGACCAGCTTTAGTAAGAGAGGGGCTAAATAATTACCAACTTTTTTAGTCGCGTCCCAGGCTTGCTTTCTTCTTTCTATTTGCTTTTCTGCCTTCAAGATGTTTAGAAGATCATTTTCTGTTACATCGTTATTTTCAAACCGACTCCTGAAGTTGACATACGCTTGAGCAATCTCTACTTCTGCATTAGAGATTTCTTTTAATAAAGAGGGAGGGGCTAGAGCCATTTTGTGTTTGTTAATCATGAGATTTAAGATACGCAGAAGGTCTGAACTGGTGATAGAGCCCTCTTTTTTCCAATCCAAAAATTTTTGATAATTTTCTTCATTACTATAAAGAAGTTTTAGCTCTGTTGTTAAAAGAGATAATTGTTCTGCAGCCTCTTTAGAACCTGTTGTTTCTAATTTCCAAGAAGCATGCTTGACAGCAATGGTTTTTGTTTGGATAGTTGAGATCAATTCTTCAAGAAAAACGTTGAAGGCTTCTTCCGTCTTCATATATATTTCCACGCGTTGAGCAAACATTTAATTTTTTTAAGATTACTAGAATTTTTTTTTTTAAGATAGATGAAGTTATTCGAAATAAAGTATCTCAAACGAATTGATTTACGTCTTTTTTTTGTTACCGTTGTTTTAATGATCATTAGTTTGATGATTATGTCAGAGGCGCACACCTTGAGCCAAGTTGAAGAGATTATTGGCGAAACATTTTGGACGCCTTTAGCTTTAAGTCAGCTGAAGTGGTTCTTCATAGGGTTTATCGTTTATTTTTTATCAGCCTCTTTTGATTACAATAAATTAAGAGAATGGGCATGGATTTTATATCTACTCATGCTAATAGCTCTCATAGGCCTTTTCTTTACCTCAGAAAGCCATAATGTGCAGAGATGGTATCGAATACCTGGATTGTTTTATGTGCAGCCCTCTGAGCTCGCTAAGCTCATTGTTGTGATTGCGTTGAGCTGGTTTTTAGAAAAGCAAAAGAACTACAGCACTCAACTAAGCACGGCCTTTTATGCTGGTTTGATTGTCGGAATTCCCTTCTTGCTTATTTTAATGCAGCCCGATTTGGGCTCTGCACTCGTTCTTTATCCGATTGCCCTGGTGATGTTTTATTTTGCAGACTTATATGCCCCCCTTGTCAAATTGATGACTTGTGGTTTAGTCATAGGAATGGTTGTTTTTTCATCTATCCTAATGGGAATTGTCCCATATGAGAAAGCCAAGCCGATTGCCACAATCTTTCTAAAAGAGTATCAGTATCAAAGACTTGACCCAAATGATTACCATCATAAGTCAGCAGCGACAGCTATTTCATTAGGAGGGTTAACAGGCAGAGGATGGAGGCAAGGTGATTTTACAAGTGGGGGATGGCTACCAGCCCCACAAACAGACTCCGTTTTTCCTAATTGGGGGGAGCATTATGGCTTTATAGGGCTTGTTTTTTTACTGGTAATTTTTTATATTTTATTATCCTTAAGTTTCAAAGTATCAACAGTTGCAAAAGATCATTTTGGTCAACTTTTGTCAACAGGAGTTGCAGTTTATTTGGCAATGCATATTCTAATCAATATAGGCATGATGTGCGGAATGTTGCCGATTACGGGCGTTCCCTTAATTCTAGTGACCTATGGGGGATCATCTATTATTGTTACAATGGGTGCTCTAGGAATGTTACAAAGTATCTATAGCCGGAGGTTTATGTTTTGAAAGACTCAACTAAACATACATTTTTATTTCATCCAGAGCAATGGGTGGGTGATGGGACGATTACTTTTAATGAGTTTGGCCACGGCTTAAAATTTTACACTCATTGGAAAGTAGCTGATCAAGCCAAAGAAGAGGCTAGATGCATTCAAGAAATTGAAGTAGAAGGGTTAATGGACAAAACCCAAAACAAGTTCACTTTGACAGAAATCAAAAACAATACTTTTATTATTACTTTAGAGAACGAAAGTCTTGGCAAAGTGATTGGTAAGGGTGTTTATGATGATAAAACAGTTGCTTGGGAATTTTCTAACAAAGAGCTTGGCTTTGAAGGTTTTGAAGTTTATGAGCTTCAAGAAGATGGTGGATATGTAACTCGAGGAGAATATATTTCCATTGATCAACTGCGAACCATTATTGAAGGCAAGATTTGGAAAAAACAAGCTACTAAGCGTGACAAAAAAAGTACCTCTGCAAAAGTGGAAGAAAGCGCTGTTGAAGAAAAAGAAGAGACAGAAGGATCTGGGAATTCAACAGATTCAGATTGATTCTGTAGATCGTGCTTTAAACGACGAGCTTATATTCTTTAACAAGGAATCACTTTAAACGTTAAAAGAAACTGTAGGATGATCACAGCGACGCCTATGATCATCATCGCTGCTAGTGATATTTTGCCGCCCACAACCTGATATTTTCGTTCAATATGAAGCTTATAACGGCTTTTCCAAAGCATTAAGGCAGGTAAGATAACAAATAAGGTGGCGCATCCAAAACTTCCTGCGTAGCTTATTGCCAATAGAAAGATTTTTGGAAATAAAATCGCTATGACATAGGGAGGGATGAAAATTAAAGAGCACAAAATAGTTTTGCCACTTCCTGTTTTTTCAATTTTAAAACCATCTGCTAGAAAATCAAATAGACTTAAAATGACTCCTAAATACGACGTTGCAATCGCACAAAAAGCAAAGATTTGACTGAAAGAGTTGACAGAACCATTTTTAAGAATGGCTACCAATCCCTGAGAAGCAGATTGGCCATTTCTAAGTAGATGTTTAATGCTAATAGAGCCCTCTATTGGAATAATACCCAAAACAAACCACTCCCAAATTATATAAATAATAAGTGGGATGAAGCCGCCAAGAATAATAACCCATTTTAACGCTTTCAGGTCTCGTTTAAGATAGGTCGTTAAAGAGGGAATGACATTTTGAAAAGTAAAGGAGGTCGCAATCACAGGAATTCCCATGAGCGAGTATTTCCAATTAGAGGTTAAAAGGTATTCTGTATTGATAAATCGAGCGCCTAGGCTAATTAACAAAACATAGCTTACCACAATTCCTAAGACAAGTACGATATTTGTATTGGCTAAAGCTCGAGTACCAGAGTACAACGCAGGCAAATAAAGTAGTAAGCTGAGTGTAACTCCCACCCAGTTTGAAAATGGCATCTTAAAAATAACCATCAACAAACTATTAATTAATGTTCCGCTAAGTGCAAGGTATGCAACAGATACGCTATAGAAAAGAAAAATATAAGTCGTAAAAGCAAAAGCTCTACCCACTGGCCCTAGTGTAGTTTTGGCCATTGAAAGTAAGTTAGCCTCATATCCTAGAGTTAGATTGACTTCTAGCAACATAAGGCTTGCGTAAGTTACGATAAGCCAGGAAATAATGTAGATAAGCACAGCTGGCCAAAAACCAGCAAGACCTGTTAAAACAGGAAGAGCCAACATCCCAGCACCAATACTTGTTCCAGCTGCGATGAGCACAGCCCCTAAAAAAGTAATTGGTTTAGATTTGGATGTAGACTCCATTGATTACTAACTAAATTTGTGTTTATGCAGCTTTAATTTTGATATCTACCCCTGCAGGCAAAGTTAATGTTTTTAAGGCATCAACGGTTCTTCCTGTTGGGTTTAAAATATCCATCAAACGTTTATGTGTTCTAATTTCAAACTGCTCTCTTGATTTACGATCAATGTGAGGAGATCTTAAAACAGTGTATATTTCTCTTCTTGTGGGTAAAGGAATTGGACCGACAACTCTTGCACCTGTTCTTTTAGCTGTTTCAACGATATCTGCAGTAGCGCGATCTAAAATTCTTTGATCGTAACCTTTAAGTCGGATTCTAATTTTTTGTTTATCTTCTTTAGCCATTTTTTTCTCTTAATTATTTTTTAACAATCTCTTCTTGGACTTTAGCAGGCACTTTTTCAAAGTGGCTCGGCTCCATACTATAATTTGCACGTCCAGAACTAAGGGATCGCAGTGTTGTAGAGTAACCAGACATTTCACTGAGTGGCACTTCTGCTTCTACGATTTGGATACTTTTTTGAGCTCTTTGTCCTAGAATTTTACCGCGACGTCTGTTTAAGTCTCCTAGTACATCACCCATTGATTCTTCAGGTGTTGTTACATCGACTTTCATGATCGGTTCAAGAAGAACGGGCTTACATTTTCTGGCAGCTTCTTTCAAAGCCATCGATCCGCAGATTTTAAACGCCATTTCACTTGAGTCTACATCGTGATAAGATCCAAAGACAATATGTACTTTAACGTCTATTAGGTTATATCCAGCCAGCACACCTGTTGTTAGACCTTCCTCAATCCCTTTAATTGTTGGGTTAATATATTCTTTTGGAATAACACCACCCACAATCTTACTGACAACTTCATTACCTTTTCCAGGTTCATTAGGTTCAATCTCGACAACAACGTGTGCATATTGACCGCGACCACCCGATTGTTTAACAAACTTGGTGTCGGCTTTTCCTGGAATAGTGATTGTTTCTTTGTAAGAAACTTGAGGTTTACCTACATCGGCTTCAACGCTGAACTCTCTAAACATTCTATCACGTAGAATTTCTAGGTGAAGCTCACCCATACCCGCAATGATTGTTTGTCCTGTCTCTTGATTCGTTGTAACTCTAAAAGTAGGATCTTCTTCAGAAAGTGCTGATAGAGCTAATGAAAGTTTTTCGCGATCCGCTTTAGATTTTGGTTCAATAGCCATGGAAATTACAGGTTCTGGGAAATCCATTTTCTCAAGTAGTAATGGAGTTCCAACAGCACATAGAGTATCACCCGTTGTCGTATTTTTTAATCCGATACAAGCGGCAATATCACCTGTGAAGAACTCATCTTTATCATGGCGTTGGTTCGCATGCATTTCTAGAAGACGAGTTACACGCTCTTTTTTCCCTTTTGTCGTATTAATAAGAGTCGAGCCTTTTGTTAACGTACCGCTATAAACACGAACAAACGTTAAACGACCTACATATGGGTCTGTCATGATTTTAAAGGCTAAAGCAGCTAAAGGAGCATCATCTTTGGGTTCAAGCATGAACTCTTCATGAGTGTCTTCATTCATCCCTTTAATTTCTCCGCGATCTAGTGGAGAAGGCATCCATCGAACAACCGCATCTAAGAGCTGTTGAACACCTTTGTTTTTAAACGCAGATCCACAAAGAACTGGATTGAATTTATTTTGGCATACGCCTTTACGCATTACTGCGTGAATTTCTTTTTCTGTGAGCGTTTCTGGAGCTTCTAAGACTTTCATCATGAACTGCTCGTCGTTTTCGTCGATGGTAGCTAGTTCTTCTAAAAGGGCAGCTCTCATTTCTGCACATTTTTCTTTTAAATTATTTGGAATTTCAACTTCATCCCATTCAGCCCCTTGAGTCTCTTCTTTGAAGATAAGGGCTTTCATTGTAATTAAGTCAACAAGACCTTTGAATTCATTTTCAGCGCCGATTGGGCAATGAACTGGGACAGCGTTTGCCCCTAGTTTTTCTCTCATTGTTTTAACGGCATCGAAGAAGTCTGCACCTGTTCTATCCATCTTATTAACAAAAGCAATTCGAGGTACTTTATAGCGATCAGCTTGTCTCCAAACTGTTTCAGATTGCGGTTCAACACCTGATACTGAACAAAATACAGCAACAGCTCCGTCTAATACGCGAAGCGATCTTTCAACTTCAATTGTAAAGTCAACGTGTCCAGGAGTGTCAATAATGTTGATCTTACAATCTTTCCAGTAAACAGTTGTTGCAGCACTTGTAATGGTAATTCCACGTTCTTGTTCCTGCTCCATCCAGTCCATTGTTGCAGCGCCTTCATGAACTTCGCCGATGCGGTGAACTCGGCCACAGTAATACAAAATTCTTTCTGTCGTTGTCGTTTTACCAGCATCAATGTGGGCCATGATGCCAATATTGCGTACATTACTGAGTTTGTCTTTGTCAGGTCTAGCCATGGATTTAATTTCTCCTTACCACTTGAAGTGTGCGAAGGCTTTGTTTGCCTCAGCCATACGGTGTGTGTCATCTTTCTTTTTAATTGTAGCGCCTTGATTGTTATAGCAGTCGTAAAACTCCATAGCAAGGCCATCTTCCATCGATTTCCCAACTTTTTTTCGAGAGTTATCAATGATCCAGCTCATAGCAAGAGCAAAGCTTCTTTGCGGAGCAATTTCAATAGGAACTTGATAAGTAGCTCCACCAATTCTTCTTGATTTTACTTCAAGAGCTGGGCGGGCATTTTCAAGAACTGATTCGAAAGCTTCTAAGGGATGTTCTGATTTAATTTTTTGAGCAAATTTTTCCATTGCACTGTAGACAATGTGTCTAGCAACGTTTTTTTTGCCCATTAACATTACTTTGTTAATAAATTTAGATAATATAACACTGTTGTAAACCGGATCTGGCGCAACTTTGCGTTTTTCTGCTCTTCGTCTTCTCATCTAATTTGAACCTCTGTTTTATTTAGGGCGTTTCGCGCCGTATTTAGAACGACTTTGTTTTCTATTTTCAACGGCAGCGCAGTCTAAAGCTCCGCGAACGATATGATATCTTACCCCAGGAAGGTCTTTTACACGACCACCACGTACAAGTACGATACTGTGCTCTTGAAGGTTGTGTCCTTCTCCACCAATATAGGCAATGACTTCATGGCCATTGGATAGTCTGACCCAAGCCACTTTTCGAAGAGCCGAGTTTGGTTTTTTAGGCGTTTTAGTTTTTACCTGCAAGCACACCCCACGTCTTTGAGGACATTTTTGAAGTGCTGGAGACTTATTACGTCTAACTTTGTCTTTTCTGTTGCTCTTAATCAGCTGATTGATTGTTGGCATTTAGCTTGTTACTCCTATGAGAATGGGATTAAAATATCAGTAAACTGAAAAGTTTAGGGCATACTTTAGCATAGAAGAAGAATTATTGGCAAAAGGATTCAATGTGGTTTTTTAAGAGTTTAAAAAATTATTTATTAAGTTTGTTCAATTGTCAGTTTTTTTACATTTATAAAGGCGAAGTTTTTGAAAATATTCAATTCTTTTTTTCATTTCTCTTTCTTGCCCTATTTCACTGGGGTGATAATAACTTGGACGCTCTGTCATCTCTTCAGGGAGATAGTTTTGGCCTGAAAATTGATCGTTGCAATCATGGTCGTACTGATACCCTTTGCTATAACCTAAATTTTTCATTAGCTTGGTGGGCGCGTTCAAAATGTGGAGGGGGGGTGGCAAATGGGAGGTTTCCAAGGCTTGCTGACTAGCTTTTTTAAAAGCTAAGTAGCTCGCATTACTTTTAGGGGCCAAGGAAAGGTAAATAGCTGCTTGAGCAAAGGATAGATCACCTTCAGGAGATCCTAATATTTGATAGGCTTGAAAGGCTTCTAAACAAATTTGAAGCGCTTTTGGATCGGCAAGGCCAATATCTTCAGAGGCCATGCGAATCAGGCGCCTGCCAATATATAGAGGATTTTCTCCTCCATTTAGGAGGCGAGTGAGCCAATATAGGGCGGCATCAGGGTCTGAGCCCCTGACTGCTTTATGAAGGGCAGAAATGAGGTTGTAATGGGCATCTCCTTGTTTATCAAACAAAGGGGCTCTTCTTTGTAAAAGTTTTTTGAGTTGTTCTACAGATAAGTCTTCTTGAGGGTGGGTGAGTAAGATGTTTTCCACCATGTTTAATAGATATCGCCCGTCCCCGTTAGAAGTTTGGATTAAAAAGTCTTTAGCTTTTTCTCCCAAAGGTAGTTTTTGGTGGATTTTTTCAAAGCGAATTAAAATTTCCCTGAGATCAATTTCTGATAAAGCCTTAAGAGTGAGAACTCGCATTCTTGAAAGGAGGGCGCTATTGAGTGAAAAAGAGGGGTTTTCAGTAGTAGCCCCAATCAATATCAACTTTCCATTTTCTAAATAGGGTAAAAAAAGATCTTGTTGACTTTTGTTAAATCGATGGATTTCATCCAGAAAAATAACAGCATAGGGGTTGAAAAGAGGCTGCTTTTCCACTTTTTGAAGGATTTCTTTGATCTCAGCAGTTGATGTTGACACTGCTGAGAGTTGATGAAGGTTTTTAGACAAAGTTTGTCCATAAATGCGGGCGAGAGTGGTTTTGCCACATCCAGGAGGCCCCCAAAACAAAATAGAAAGAGGTTTTTTTTCTCGAATGATTTGAGAAAGAAAGCTGTTTTCCCCCATTAGATGCTGCTGGCCTACCAATTCATCAAGATGATGGGGCCTTAATTTTTCAGATAGGGGAATGCTCATGGCCTATGCTTTTATAGCATTTTTTTTAAGCCAAAGAATAATGTCATTAGATTCGTAGAGAGCTTGGTTGTCATGAACAAGACAAGGCACTTGTTTTTTGCCACCAATAGAAATTAATTCTTCTTTGTACTTGGGGTTTTCAATGTTTTTCATTGTCACATCTTGAATGTG
This sequence comes from Pterothamnion heteromorphum, assembly GCA_032358295.1. Taxonomy (NCBI): domain Eukaryota; phylum Rhodophyta; class Florideophyceae; order Ceramiales; family Ceramiaceae; genus Pterothamnion; species Pterothamnion heteromorphum. The sequence continues at coordinate 430,828 of JAULBV010111107.1, read as the reverse complement.
ATGCTCTTGTATAAACTTCTCGACTTTATGACAATAAGGGCAATGGGGGAGTACATAGAGGGTTAAAGAATGTGCAGAAATCATGCTACTGACCATTAAAAGGGTTAAAGTTAGGAAGAAAAATTTATAAAACCTTTGAAAATAAATACGATTCATTCGCATAGAACAATTTTAGGAAAATTATAGTCTAAATAGCTTTATATGGTAAATAGCTTTCATCGCCTTCTACTTTTGGGGTTTGTTTGGGCTCTCTTACTAAGCTTTTTTTCCTATAGTTCTTTGCACGGCTATCAACGACGAAGGGCTCATCTGCAAATCAAAAAAGCGGGGGATCTTGGTCAAATTCTTATTCCAGTCGCTGCCGCATGCGTGGCAGCAGCTCATCTCGATTATAGAGGAATAGGGAACTATGCTTCTTCTTTCGGCACAGCCCTGGGAGTATCCTATATTATTAAACCTGCTATCAATGCCAAAAGACCCAATGGTGGAAATATGTCTTTTCCCAGCGGTCATACGGCTGCGGCTATGGTTGGAGCCTCTTTTTTACATATGCGTTATGGTTTGCTGTATGGATTGCCTGCTTATATTGCTGCAAGTTATGTGGGTTTTTCCAGAGTTTATGCATATAAACACTGGTTTCGAGATGTTTTAGGAGCCACAACGATTGCAATGGCGGCAAATGCTTTTTTTACTCGGCCCTATGATGAGGGTGAGCACAAGTTTTTTTTTATCCCTCAAATTGAGCCTGGTCGAGCAGGTATTATGGTGTGCTGGGAGTGGTAGAATATTCTCCTTCAGGTAGCTTTGGCAATTCTGATAAGTTTTTTAGGCCAAAATATTCTAAAAAAAAGGGAGTTGTTTCAAAAAGAGCAGGCTGTCCTGGGGCGTCTAATTTATTATCATTTGAAACTAGCTGACGTTCAAGAAGCTGGGTGATAGAATAGCTACAATCAACACCGCGAATATGCTCGATTTCAACTCGCGTAATAGGTTGTTTATAAGCAATAATAGCAAGAACCTCTAAAGCAGAAGGAGCTAGCTTGATGGCTTTGGAAGGGTATAGCTTTTGCAAATGACCTTCATAGATGGGCAATGTCTGTAAAATATAACCATCTGCAATTTCTTTGAGTTCAAAGGCTCGATCAGAGATCTGGTACTCTTTTTTTAACGATTCTATTTCGCTCAGAATTTCATTTTTATTTACTTCAAAGTCTTCTTTTAAAATGGACTGTATTTTTTTTATAGAAAGGGGGCTGCTAGAAGCAAATAAAAGAGCTTCAATAACTTTTTTCAGTGAGCTGTTTTGTGAATCCATAAAATTACTCTTTCACTCCTTGAATAACCCATATTTCACCCGATTGATTGAGTAAAGCAAGGCCTTGTTTTAGTATTTCAAGCATCGCAATAAAAAGAGCAATTAGCTCCCCTTTAGGCTTTTGAAAAGAAAAGACCTGATTAAAAATAAGGGTTTCATTGTTTTGTAAGCAAAGCTTAAGTTCTTTGATTTTATCTGAGATTTTATACTCTTCTTCATGAATAACACCAAAACCAGCTTGTTTTTGCCGCTCCAGCACTTTGAGAAAAAGTTCTGATAGAATGGATTGTGAGGTGGATTGAAGCTTGGGTTCTTCTTGAGTGAGTGCTTGTATATCTATCCCTCGCAAATACCTTAATGCTTGCTCATCTTCTTTTTCTGCAAGGGTTTGTGCAATGTTTTTAAATTTATAGTAGTGCATCAATTGTTCAATAATATCGATGCGCAAGGAGCTTTCACTAATATCCTCTTCTTGTTGAATCTCTTGAGGAAGAAGGGTTTTGCTTTTAAGTAACATTAAAGAAGAAACAATCGATAAAAACTCTGCACCTAGATCAAGGTCATATTGATTGAGAGTATGCAAATAGTTTTGGTATTGAGAAAGTACGTTTTCAATAATGACCTGATAAATATCAAGTTCTTTATTCTCAATTAAATGCATGAGGAGATCTAAAGGACCTTCAAAATCGTTTAAACTATAGACTGGGGCAGCTGGGCGCATATATATTATAACTCGAATAACTTTTTGCAAACTTATCAGATAGGTAATTTCAGTGCAAGTCCTTTAGCATAAGAAGTTACAGTTTTTTTTAAGAGTGCAAAATTAAAAAAAATATTTTGTAATGTGGTGATAAACAGCGGGTTAAAAACATTAAACCGATTTCTTAGAAAAAAGGTTGAGGAAATAATTTTTCAAATTTATAGGTTGGGGAGTGGGGCCGCAGAAAGTAAGTAAGCTCTACGCTCAAAAATAAATGGGAGTCGATCGGTGCAACGCTCAACAAAAAAATTTCTTTCTTTTCTGCTGTTAGTAACCTTTTATTTTGCATCTCCGATATTTGCCCAGCAGCCTTGGAATCTTAAGCCAGCTCATGTTAAAGAGGTTATGGATGATTTGCTCGTTTATCATGTAGAGTATAAGGAAATGAAGCCAGAGTTGGTTAAGCGTTCATTTCGCTTGTATGTGGAGCGATTTGATGTTTTAAAATATTATTTAACAGATGCAGAGATTAGTGCTTATTTTAACCCATCGGAACGGGTGCTTCAAGACGCTGTTCATCGCTACTATAAAGGAGATCTTCAATATTACCAAGAATTGCAACAACTGATTGAAAACGCGATTATCCGAGCTCGGAAAAATAGAGAATTAATGCGCCATGAAGTGGAGCGCGATGTGGTGTCTAAAGCGGGCAGCTCTCCTTCAGATCCAGGACTTGCTTTTGCCAAAAGTCAAGCTGATCTTGTGAAGCGTCAAAAGCAGCACATGGAACGCTTTATTATTATGCAAGATCGGGCAACACCTTTTGTAGCAACAACTCAAGATTATCAAAAGATGTTTGAATATTATGAAGATCGTATGCGCGAGTATGAGAGCAACTATTATACAGATGGCAATGAATATACCCCTAAGCAAGCTGAGCATAACCTTGCTTTTCACACACTAAAATCACTAACGCGTAGTTTAGATACACATACCGAATATTATTCTCCCGATGAAACTCGTATGATGCAAAGCTCTTTGAGCCAAGGATTCTATGGAGTTGGGATGGTTCTCCAACGTGATTATCGAGGGGTTACTATTTATGAAGTAACAAAAAATGGCCCTGCAGCAAAAAGCGGATCCATTAATGTAGGTGATGAAGTTGTTACTATTAATAATAAAAATATCAAAAACATGAAGTATCGAGAAATCATCGAGCTATTACATGGCGGAGAAGATGAGAAGTTAATGCTAAGTGTTCGCCGGTCTGATCAGAAAGGAAATCTTGAAGAGAAGTCTGTTGTTGTTTATCGAGAAAAAGTAGGTTTAAACAGTCGTCTTATTGAAGTAGATTATGAGCCTTTTCAAGATGGAATTATTGGAAAAATCACTTTAAATAGCTTTTATGACAATCAAGCGGGGGTGAGCTCTTCAAAAGATATGAAAAAAGCGATTGAAGGTTTAAAGGCGCAGGGTGAATTAAAAGGGCTTGTCTTAGATTTGCGCAATAATACCGGAGGCTTTTTTTTACAAGCCATTGAAGTTGCTGGATTGTTTATGTCTAATGGGGTTGTTGCTGCTGCTAAATTTGCAGATGGAAAGCTTCATTATTTAAGAGATTTAGATGGTAAAAAGACTTTTGATGGTCCTTTGATTATTTTAACATCTCGCTTGACGGCTTCTTCATCAGAAATTGTGACTGGAACTTTAAGTGACTATGGTCTTGCAGTGGTAGCGGGCGATCCTAAAACTTTTGGAAAAGGTTCTATTCAATATCAAACACTGACGCTGCAAAATCCAAAACATTATTTTAAAGTGACGATCGGCCGCTATTATACAGTGAGCGGCAAATGCACCCAGCTTGACGGAGTTGCCGCAGACATCCTTGTCCCTTCACAGTATTATTATGAAAAATTAGGTGAAGAGTATGTCAGTAACCCGCTCAGTCGTGACTCCATCCCACCTGCTTATGAAGATCCGTTAAGTGATCTAGATAATAGAGCCAAAGATATCTTTACCCGATTTTATTTGCCAAGTTTGCAAAAAAGAGTCGATACTTGGAAAAGCATGGTTCCTGAACTTAAGAAAAATAGTGCCAAACGATTGGCTAAAAATAAAGCTTTTCAAACCTACTTAAAAAACCTTGAAGAGGGCAATTCTGAGCAGCAAGCGGCAAGCACCGACTTTCAATTAGAAGAAGCTTTTACAATCATGAAAGAAATGATTGAGGCAAGCCAACATCAAGCTTCAACAAGTAAGTTAAAAATATTTAGTAGATAAAGAAGCCTTTTACTTTCTTTAGTGAATTTGACTTCGTATTTCAAAAAATGAGATTGATTCTTTAGATCAAATAAATTTTTTGAAATTCAAATGGAGTAGATCCCATGCGATCTGCTCTCTTTTCTTCCAAAATAACGGTTGTCTTAAAATATTCTAAGCTTTTATATTTGTGCGGCAATGAATTGGCCAGATAGCTCAGTCGGTAGAGCAGAGGACTGAAAATCCTTGTGTCGCTGGTTCGATTCCAGTTCTGGCCACATCGCTGGAGACATTCTCAGAAATGACATGTCTCCAGCTTTTTCGCTTTCTAACACTTTGTTTTTCATATTAAATGCAAAGGGTGCTTTTCAATTTTTCCCTAAGATAAATATTTTCAATGGTGAAAATTTCTTTTCTCCTTTTGCTCACACAGACTGGCTTAACAGAAACAAGCCTATCTTTTGCCATAAAAAACTCCGTCAAATTACCTAATGAGTGTCATAAGAAATAGAGCTTCCAATACGTCAATGTTTCTGTAGACTAAATTATGTACGTATACGTATAATTACAAGCTTGTAAACCAATTTAGGGAAAATGTTATGTTCACACCAAACTTAGGGTTTGTTTTACTTTTCGTAGCGAATCCTCAAAAGAGCAGTTTCTTTTATCAAGAAATTTTTGGAATTAAACCAATCGAAGAATCGCCTACATTTGTCATGTTTGCACTCAACAATGGCGTGATGCTCGGCCTTTGGTCTAAATATACTGCAGAGCCGCAAGTCAGAGCTCCAGCAGGTGCATTGGAAATATGCTTCCCTGTCGATAACGTCGATGCACTTTATGAAGATTGGGGCAAAAAACATGTAACAGTTGCTCAAAAACCAACTGATATGGATTTTGGTCGTACATTTGTCGTGCTTGATCCAGATGGCCATCGAATTCGGATTTATCACTTGAGAGAGGAAAACTAATGTACTGGGTTGCTGTTGCAAGTCGAGAACATGTCAAGAGAGGGGTTGCTGGAGGATTTGGGCAAGTCTGTCATGGAAAACCAGGACCTTTAAAACAGATGACAGCTGATGACTGGATTGTTTATTATTCCCCTACTGAACAATTTGGAGAAAAGATGCCCTGCCGCAAGTTTACTGCCATTGGTCGTGTTAAACCAAAAGATCCTTATCAATTTCAAATGAGCTCAGACTTTATACCTTGGCGTCGTGATATTGCTTTTATTGCTGCTAAAGAAGCTCCTATTGAGCCGTTAATTGATAGCCTTGTATTTATACAAAATAAACAACGCTGGGGATTTCCTTTTCGCCGAGGTTGTTTCTCTATTTCTCTAAGCGATTTTAAGCAGATCGCTTCTAGCATGGGGGTCATCCTTCAATGACACAATCTGTTAATTTTGAAGAGATCAGCATTCATCCTTCTGCTGAAGAAAGCCCAGGATTTTTATTATGGCGAGTGAGCACCCTATGGAGGAAAGCTATTGAAACTGTCTTAAAACCACTTGGACTTACTCATCCGCAATTCGTCGTTCTTGCAACTACTGGTTGGCTGACAAGAACGGGGGAAAAGGTCAGCCAGGCAGACATTGGAAGGCAAGCTGCGTTAGATCCTAATACTACTTCGCAAATATTACGTGGCTTACAAGCGAAAGGACTGATAGAGCGAGCGCATAACATTGATGAAAGAAGCAAATATCCAATACTTACGTTAGCTGGAGTTGAGAGTTTGACTAAAGCGATGCCGGCAGTAGAGAGAGCAGATGCAGCTTTTTTTGCATCCGTTGATTTGAAAGGATCAAAAATGCTCCAAACTTTACAAATATTGGCTCATAGCGAGCCCTTAAAAACCAAAAGGGAACCGATATGAAAAAATCAGACTCAGAATTAGCTAATTTAAAAAATGTTGAAACAACAGCGTTAATGGATGGGGCTAAAGAAGGTTTACAACACGATCAAGCGCTGGTTGTCAAAAAACGAGCTGGGGCTAATGTGAATGCCTACCTTATTTTAAAACAAGGCAATAAGATACTTCTTCATTTAAGAAAAAATACTGGTTATTGCGATGGAATGTGGAGTTTGGTAGCTGGACATGTGGAAAATGGTGAATCTGCGACAGTTGCAATGATTCGGGAAGCTTATGAAGAAATTGGTATCAAGTTATCTCATGACCAAATCAAGGTGGTTCATGTGATGCATCGCCAAACAAATCGCTTGAATGTCGATATCTTTTTTGACTGCTCCTCATGGGAAGGAATCATAAAAAACTGTGAACCTGAAAAATGTGAAAGGTTGGATTTTTTTTCTTTAGAAAATCTCCCGCCCAACATGGTTGACTATAACGTGATTGCTCTTAAGGCTGCTCTTAATAAGGAATTTTATTCCGAACAGGGATGGGATTGATGGTTTTACAGAAAAAAGTTACTTTGTTTGGTATGGACAAACTAAACATAATTTCCATGCTATCGCATCAAATTTTTTGAAAAAATAAAATGATGATTTGGATTACATATTTCTCAGCCATACTCTGTGTCGTTACTCGCGGTGGCTTAAATGTTATCGATCGCTTTTATTTTAAAAATGAAAGCACTTCATTTTTCGATGGCTTATTATTTAATGCGGGCTACCCGTTCTTGGTTGCTTTAGCTGTAGGGGTGCATCAGGGAATTTTTCTTAAACAAATTTTTGAGCTTCTTTGTATCCCTGGAATATTTTTTGCTGCATTAGGCGCTCAGTTAGCAGCCTCTATCCACTCATATGCTTTTAAAACCATGTCAGTTCGAAGTGTTGTTCTGTCTGCTAAATTTGCTGATATTTTTATTCCTCTTTTCCTCATTCCCATTACACTTCATTTTGATATGCGATTTTATCTATTCTCTTGTGCAACCTCGCTCTTATTTGTCCCCTTTATTTATGTGGTCAAAAAGTCCCAAGAAGCCTACAGCTATAAAATTATAGGATTAATCATAGCCATATTATCGATGCAAGCTGTGATCAATTCTTATTTCAATATTTCTCAGATGAGTATCAGTTGGAAAGATTTTGTTGCTGTTTTTGTTGCCATTTCTTTTTATCGTCTCCTTATTACCACCTTTGCGTGGTCAATAACTAAAAAGACAATAGAAGAAAAAAAGAAAAGAGCTTTTAAAGAACATAGTTTTCTTTTGTTTAGAGCGATTATTGCTTGCGCTTCACAAGGTGCTTTTTTTTATAGTATTACGAGAATCAATGGCAATGAAATCTGGCCAATATTAAATATCTCACCTTTTGCGGCCTCTTTATTTGCTTCATGGTTTTTAAAAGAAAAATTTGGAAAACTAGAAGCCTATGCGACGGTTGGCTTTTTCTCTATATTATCTATTTATTTGTTGACGATTCATTGACTTGAGTTATTTAAGTTTTGCTAACTTCTCAATAAAACCTGATGGATATTGCTTTAACAATTGAGCCGCTTCTTGAGGGCTAAACCAGTCAAAGTGGATATGTTCAGCGCTAAGACGTGGTGTAAATGAAGATTTTAAATCATATTGATAAACGGAGAGTATCAATCCAACATCTGGCTTTTGAGATCCAATCCGAATATCAGTTAAAAACATCATAAATGGGATTGCTCTTTCAATATTTTTTAAACCTGTTTCCTCTTCAATTTCTCGTTTGAGAGCTTCTGTAATAGATTCATTTTTATGAATGCGTCCACCTGGGATATCCCAATAGGTCCCTCGGGTTTTATGCGCTCTTTCTAGAAGAAGAAATTTTTCTTCTATATTGCGCAAAAGCACCTTGATTCCTAAATGAAAACTGTCTTCTAGGGCGGGCATATTAAAAGATCATTAAGTTGAATTTGATCAAGAGGATGTATCTTATAAGGTCCATCATTACTAATCAAATAGAGTTCTGTTTATGCAAGCTTGTGCAAAAAAAAATCGCATTAAATGATTCTGGAATTCAATATCTATTGATCTTAAAAAATATTTTCAACATAACCTGCTCTGAGTGTTAAAAATATCCGATTGTTTGAAATAAGCAGAGATCTTTTTTTAAGAATGATTGACATTCGCTTCTATCAAGAACATTTTAATTTACAGAAAGCCTCCTTTTCAAGAATTGATCATGAAGATGCAATGGTTGCTCTTGTTTATAAAATCACACAAAAGGATGGGACGCAATTTATTCTCAAGATATATGATAGAAGAAAGGATTATCTGCGAGAATTGCAGTTTTTAAAATGTCTTGCAGATAAAGTGCCAGTGCCTAAACTGAGACAAGCTCTGCCACCTAGGGCGGGGACTGATGGAGCTATTCTGATGGAGTGCTTGCCGGGGGAGCTTCTTAAGGCCAGCGAAATGACTCAAACACTTGCGCATGAGCTGGGCCGTTCTTTAGCTCTTATCCACAATCATCGCTTATCGGGATATGGTGATCCGGTAGAGGAAGTACTCACCGATGATCCCAAAGAGTATTTCAAATTTAAGTTTGAGGAGGGGATTGATGAATGCAAAAATCATTTGCCGTCTGATTTAATTGAAGCATGTCAAAACTATTATGCATCACATTTACACCTTGTTTCGATTGTAGATGGTCCCTGCGTTGTACATCGCGATTTTCGACCAGGTAACCTTATGGTGTTTAATGGCAAACTTCAAGGGATTATTGATTGGGCTGGAGCTAGAGCTAGCTTTGCAGAAGAGGACTTTTGCTATCTAGAGCACGAAGAGTGGTTAAGTCAGCATATGAGAGACTTTCAATTAGGGTATGCTAGTATTCGTCCTATCCCTCAATACAAATCTTTGCTCTCATTTCTTTCTTTAAATAAAGCTATCGCTACGATTGGCTTTACAGTAAAGCAAGACACTTGGAAAAAAGCTCATGCTCGCGTTTATCAATTCAATCGTCAATTTCTAGAAAAACTTTTACCTAAAGATCAGTTATAAGCTATTTGTGGCTTGATATTTTCCCTCAGTCTTTGCACATCACTTGCTGAGTTATGCAAACCGCATCAGCACCATTTAGAAGGATATAACTAAATTCTTTAGTTGCAGAAAAGGTATTATAAAAGGTATCCTTGCCTTAAAGGATGATCTATGTTTTGTTGTAAGAAAAAATTTGACAGTCTCTTTTTTTCCAATACTGAGAAATCAAAGTCTACCTCTTCCATTTTGATCATCTTTGCCAACCTTTTCTTTCTTGTGCGCCCCGCGCACATATAATTCTTTCCAAGCTTACATTTTTAAAAGTTATCGCAGTTAGCCCTTAGAGCTGACAGCCTATTTGAATGAGTGCGTTTGCATTATAAAATTTTTTTATGAGGATTGTATGATTATTACAATGAAAAAGGCAGTTCGGTCGAAATCACTAGTGATAGGACTTGCCATGTTTTCGATGTTTTTTGGTGCCGGAAATATTATTTTTCCTTTAGTGACAGGTCAATATGCTGGAGACAAAAATTTTTATGCAGTCTCTGGTCTGCTTCTTACTGGGGCTGTCATGCCGATTGCTGGTGTCATTGCGATGATATTATTTGATGGAGATTATCAAGACTTTTTTGGAAGACTAGGGAAGGTTCCTGGCTTTATTCTAGCTTTGATTGTGATCAGTCTTTTGGGACCACTTGGGTCTACACCACGTTGTATCGTGCTCTCTTATATAACATTAAAGAGTGTTTTTTCTAGCCTATCACCTATCTTTTTCAGCGCCTTTGCCTGCGTTCTTATTTTCTTATTCTCGATAAGAAAAACACATATTTTAACGTTGCTTGGTTGGGTTTTGACGCCTTTGCTCCTCTGCTCTTTAATGGCCATTATTGTCATGGGGTTACTGAAAAAACCAGATATGCAAAATATCGGTCAAATACAGGGAAATGCCTTTTTATATGGCCTCAAAGAAGGCTATAATACAATGGATTTGCTTGCAGCTTTCTTTTTCTCCTCGACGATTTTAAATATTTTGAAATTACATTTTACAGAGACTAGGCAGATATCGGCCAAGTATATTCAGACAGCTTTACGAGCCAGCGTTATTGGCGCCTGTTTATTATCTGTAGTGTATATAGGCTTTAGTTATTTAGCAGCTTTTCATGGGGCTCATTTATCTACCATTAATAAAGGGGAGCTTTTAGCTACAATCACCATGCGTATTGCAGGTCCTTATGCGGGGATCCTTGTCTGCGTCACCATTGCTTTAGCTTGTCTAACAACAGCAATTGCTTTAATTGCTGCCTTTACAGATTTTGTACAAAAAGAAGTTTTTAAAGAAAGAGTCAGTTATGAAAAAGTTCTGATTGGTTCTTTATTATTAACCTTTTTTGTATCGACATTTGACTTCACGGCGATTTCATCTTTCTTGGGGCCCATTTTGCAAATGTGTTATCCGGGTTTGATTGTTTTAACATTCTTAAATATTGCTTATCGCCTTCAAGATTTCAAAGTGATAAAAATTCCTGTGTTTTTAACATTTGCAATCTCTGCTGGTTTTTATATTTTTAGCTAGGGGAATAAAATTCTGTACTCATAAAATAGATGAAATGAATTAACCAAAGCAGATTATGCGTATTGAAGAAAGTAGACTAAATATAATTCAAGAGTTCGTTCAGGCTAAAAAAGATAAAGCTTTTCAGCTGACAACGATTAGAAAGAGTGGGACTCACTTTTTGGATAAACTATTGAGGATGGTTAAAATCCCAGATCGAAAAATTTATCCCTTGCTGCATATTGAAAAGATAGATGTTGAGCATCTTCGCTCAAATGTGAACTATATTATATCTATTCGTGATCCAAGAGATGCAGTAGTCAGTTTGGCAAATTGGCTTATTAACGATAAAGCTGTTCAGAAGCATAAGCAAAATCATACCCATTCAGAAGAAGAGCATCAAAGACTGCTTAAGATGACATTGCATGAAAGAATCAATGTAGCATTCGATGAGACTTTTTTAAAAGGGTATCAGAATGTGTTACGTGCTAAAGAAAAACTTCCAGGTAACGTTTATGTTTTTAAATTTGAAGATTTTATAGGTCCACAATATGGCGGTGCGTCTAAGAGAGAACAGCTTGTTACTTTGCAAAAAATAATCAAGCTATGCAATCGTGATTTAAGCATAGAAGAGGTCAGAAAAGCGACTGCCCAAGTTGAAGGGGGGACTCCCACATTCACCAAGAGAAAAGAGAAAGTGGGTGGGTGGAAATCTATTTTAAATGATGAGCAAATTGGAATGATTAAAGAGCATTTGAATCCATTTATTTTAAAATTTGGCTATGAAACCAATCCTGATTGGGATGTGGACTTTTTAAAGGAAAGAAATGCGGCTAAGATCATCCAGGAAGAAGCGCTTCCTTTTGCTGATTCAGTTGCTGAAAATCTGTAATAGAGCACCTTTAAACTTCGCCTATTAGACATAGGGGCGCTCTAGTCTTGCCGCAAGAAATTAACAAACCGTCACATTATCCTTTAAAGCTCGTTTAAAAGATTTGCCTAGGAACAGGGCAATCACAAACCAAAAAACAAGCAATGGAAAACATAGCGCTCCACTCAGTAGTAAATAATAGGATTTACCAGCCAGAGCACCAAATGTTTTTTGCAGGGGAGCTAGGGTCATATTAAATAAAGAACCCGCTTGCTTTGAAGAGCGAGATCCAAATGTTTCGATCCAAGCTTGAGCTTTAAATTTTACATTTTGAGTGGTTGGAATATACAGCTGCTTTAATGCGGGGCCATTTAAAGCATAATTAATGGCTTTAGAGCCGACCATTAAAGCAAATAAAAAGGTTAAAGAATCTAGAGACATAAATCCAAATAAAGCAAGACCTACGATCACAGGCATTGCGGCTAATGCAACACCAATGCCTAGAAAGCGAGTGACATTACTAATCCCAAGAAGTAGGCAAAGAAGAGAGACAATGTTCACGCTAGATCCATAAATGCTTAAATAATTACTTAAAGCAACACCTGAATAAAGAGAGCCTGCTGCAATTTTAAAGTTAAAGTCAAAAATAGTAATGACAACTTCATAGATAAAATTAGCGCCAAATATGCAGAGCAGATAGCGATGTTTTAGAAGTAATTTTAGTCCCTCTGAAAAGCCAGGTTCTTGTTTTTCTTTTTCCTGTTTTTCATTTTTTCCATGAAAAGAGGTCAGTAAATCCTGAGGAGTTTTCTTTAGAAAGTAGCGAACAAGAGGGATGATCAAAAGGACTAAAAGCCCAAGGCATAGCATCGATAGGGCGTCGGTTGGGCGATTCAATCGATAGGGCAATCCTCCAATGCTGTAGGGTAGGATAATACCTCCAATTTGCCCAAGGGCGACTACCAATGGAAATCCCTGTTTTGCATTTTCAGGCTTGGTCGTGTCTGCTGCAAATGCCCAAAAAAGAGCCACTACTAAAGAGCCAAAACTTTCAACGAATAAATACCAAAAATAACCTAAAGAACGAATCCCAATCGAAGAAATAAGAGAGCTGCTCGCAATGTCGTGAGCCGAGCTCTGAAGAAAAGACATGGCTATACTAAAGCCCAAAATAGCTAAACCATAAAATGTAGGTAAAATCACTAGCATTCTTTCTCGCGAGGTCTTTTCAAGTAATTTTGTATAAAACATGACCAAAGGTAGGAGGGCGATGACAGAAATTGTTTTAGCAAAGGGGAGTTGAAACTTGCCGACGAGTTGAATAAAAATAGCATCTTTTAAAGGGCGAAGGGTCCAATAGACGCCAATGATGAGGGCAAAAATAAGCCCCATGCGAATAAATTTTTTAAATTCTTCTTTTTCAAAAGTTCCAAAATTAAATCGACAAATCGATTGAAAAAATGACAATAAACTAAATTTTTTGTTCATAGATATCCAAAATTAATAAAATATAAGGTTATCTAATGGATTCTTATTTGTATTGTCGATATATTAGATATTGAAAATCTAAAAAATCGATTTTAATAAAAAGGTGTTTTAATGCAAGATTTGGATGATCTATCTACGACGACTCAGTCATTTGAAGGAAAAGAATTGCAAAAGATCGAAAACTCTCTGAGAAATTTAAGGATCGCAGATCTGGAAATCTTTATTTCAGCAGCTCAAATGAAAAGTTTGGGAAAAGCGGCGAGCGCTCATCACCTGAGCCAAAGTGCTGCTAGTACGGCTATTCAACGTGTGGAAGTTGCTTTTGGAATGAATCTCTGCACCCATGAAAGGCGTCAATTTGGACTAACAAGAGAGGGCCAAGTTTTACTTTTAAAAGTAGAAGGTATTGTTAAACAGATCAGGGATTTGATTCTTTCTGGAGATCAACCCGTCATTAGATTAGTGATGACTCATGCTATCGCACAAATTGCAGTGCCCTCTCTTTTATCTACCCATAAAATTGATTTTCAACATATGAGACCCGATCAAGCTTACGCAGCGATCTTACATGGTGAAGCAGACATGGCTCTTGTTTTAGACAATTTTCCATGGAAAGGGGTTATCGCTGCTGAAATAGGAAGTGGCTATTTTCAACTGTATTGTCGAAATAAAAATATGGCTATGAAACCCGTGCTCTTACCAGAAGATCAAATGGAAGTATTATCTTTGCAACAAATGTGGCGTCAAGCTCATGACTATGCCCTTCCTGTGAAATCAAGAATCCCCAGTTGGTCACTCATTGCTCAAATTTGTTCAAATACAGATGAAGTGGGTTTCCTGCCTGATTTTTTAGCTCAAAAATATGGTTTGCAGCCCGTTTTATGGCAACCTTCTCCCTCTCCTTATCGCGTGCTGGCTATCTATCGAAATATCGGTAAGGATTTGCAAAATCGCTTTGATCTTATTTTAAACAATTTGTGTAGTGTTTTTACACCTCGCCTCGCAACACCCAGCAGACAATAGCATCTTAATGGTGCGTTGCCACTTTATTTAAAATCATTTGATTGAGCTTCTCTTTAAAATGATTTAAGCGCTTTTCAGCATCCTCAATCTTTTGATCTGTGGTTAAATTTTTTTCAGAGGAAACAAAAAAAGGCTCTCCATAACCAATCACAATTTTTCCAAAAGGTTTTGGAATAATCATCCGATCCCAAGAATCGAACCTCCAATAGCGGGTGGCGCTCCAGCTAAAGGGGATGATTTGCGCTTTGGAAATTTGCGCAGCTACAATGACTCCTGGCTTGATTTTATAAGGGGGACCTAGCGGACCATCTGGAGTAATTAAAACAATTGATTGCTTGAGTGTTTTAATAAACTCTCTTAGAGAGTTGTGTTTATCGAGCTTGGGCACGCGAATCGTATAGCCGTTTTTATAAGATTCTGTGGCTAGCGCCAGCCATTCTCCATCCCTACTTTGACTGACATAGGCTGTATAATTGGAGGTGGGTTCCATATACTCCCCAAAAAAATTAGGGCCTAAAACAATGCGATTATGCCAGAGCATAATAATAGTGGGATGTTTCTTAACAACTTCATAAAAACGTTCTACGCCAACGAGCTCTACTTTGGAAGACCATAAAATAAAGCGCATCAAGAGCTTCACAATTGGCGGAAAGCATTTGCGTTGAAGATAGCGAAATAATTTTGATTTAAAGAGTGTTTTCATGGATCAAAGCGTTTATTTCTTTTGCTGCTTGCATAGAAGGAAGTTCATCAGATTGCATAATTGTAAGCATTTCGTTGCAGCCTTGTAAACAATTTTCACGAGCATAGCCCCCTTCTATAGAAATCTCATGTAGAGCATGGGCGACTTTCTCTGGTGTGAAATCCAAATAATAGAGTTCTGGGAAAATATGCTTATTACAGATGATATTCACAATGCAATAATAGGGCATTCGCAGTTTGATAATATGCCGTGCGATAAACGCATTGATTTTAGAAAGATGATACACAGCAACGGTGGGGACTTTCATCGCACCAAGCTCAAAAGTAATCGTGCCGGAGGTGGCCACCGCAGCATGAATTTGATTCATTAAATCAAAATTATGCTTAGAGTCTACTAAGACAATAGTTTGATCCAGCTTTAACTTAGAAGCTAAAATATATTGGGTGATTAAAGGCTTTAATTTTTCTTCAGCGACTGAAAGAGCAAACAGAAAATGGGGATTTTTTTGTTGAAACAGTGCGCAAGAGGTTAAAAGTTTGGGTAAATTCTGTTTAATCTCATGTGTTCTACTGCCTGGAAAAATTCCGATAAGAAGTGCTTTTTGAAATTTTTCTATCAAAAATGGCTCTTTTGACCTTTTCTCTTTAAAGAGGGCTTTTTCAATGAGAGGGTGGCCAACATAGGTGGGTTTTAAAGAGGTTGCAGAGAAATACTTGTCTTCAAATGGGAAGATGGAAAGAAGTTTGTCGAGTGTTTTTGATAGAGTGTAAACCCTTTTTTTGCCATGAGCCCAAACGGTAGGGCAAATATAATGAATGAGCTTATTCTTAAAACCATGTTTGCGCAGCGATTTGGCCATTCTCAGGTTAAATCCAGGAAAATCAATAAACAAAACCACTTTGGGTTGTTCTTTCAAGATGTAGCGCTCTGTTTTTTTAAAAAGATAAATAAGCTCTGGTAAGCGCTTAAAAACAGCGGTGTAGCCCATGACCTGAAACTTTTCCATAGGCATAAATAGCTCAAGACCCTCACTACGCATTTTAGGTCCTGCTACAGCCGCAATTTTTAAATGGGGCCTAAGTTCTTTTATTTTTTTAAGCAAAGCAGCGCCGTGAACATCCCCGCTTGTTTCTCCAACAAAGATGAATAGGTCGAGACTCATAATACTTCTTGAGCTTGGTTTTCTTTTTTTATCAGCATTAAATTGCGTATATAGGGAATTAAACCCAGACCATATCCTAAAGCGGTAACAATGTCACGGATGTAAATGGCATAACACAAAGTTAAGCTGGCGCCAATGAGGCTAATCCACCAAAACGAGGGAGTTAAAACACTCTCTTTGGCTTTTTCCGATTGCCACCATTGTACCCACATTCGACTCATAAAAAGTCCTGCGCCTACAAAGCCTAAAAGATGCCAAAAAGAAGAAACGCTTTTCATCGTCTTTTCCCAAGGCATTTGTGGACTAAAAATCCAAAAAAAGTTTCGGTATTCTAGCCATACTCTAATAACAAAAAGTAAGGTCAAACAGCAAATAATCAAAGTTAAGTGTTTACATAATCTTGACCAACTAAAAGGGTGAGCTTTCTCTTTAATGATCATGACTTGCCGAAAGGTGAGGTAAAGGGGGAAAATTCGGATAAAATAAAGGTGGAATTGCACTTGGATTAGATAGTGTATTAACATTAAAATGTTGCCCATGATGGAAAACACCCAAAATGAAAGGGTCACATGGCTTCTTCGATGATACTCACTTAAAAACCATTGAACAATACTACGCAATCCAAACGGAATGGTAGCAAGAGTGCCAAGTCCAAAGTATAACCAATGCTTAATTTCCACTAAACATCCTCTTTAATCCGGTAGCGTAGTCGTCTTTTTCGCATCCAATAGACCGCAAGCATATCTAAAAAAGGTCCAAGATTGCGATTGAAAAGGTGGTATTTGCTTTTACCTTGACCTCTTGCTCGATGTGATACTTTCACTTCAGTGATCGACATTCCTTCGACAGTAAATAAAGCTGGGTAAAAGCGATGCATCCCGTGAAACCCTTTAATTTTAAGTAGCGAAGATTTTTTGAATACTTTCAAAGAGCATCCAGTATCATGAATATAGTCTTTGCAAAGTCTAGAGCGTATCATGTTAGAGGGTTTGGAGATAAGTCTTTTAATAATCGTATCTTGTCTTTTTTGACGCCAACCACAAACCATATCATGATTTTGGAGAGC
Organism: Pterothamnion heteromorphum; assembly: GCA_032358295.1. Classification (NCBI taxonomy): domain Eukaryota; phylum Rhodophyta; class Florideophyceae; order Ceramiales; family Ceramiaceae; genus Pterothamnion; species Pterothamnion heteromorphum. Next base: position 413,771 of record JAULBV010111107.1, on the reverse strand, counting down.
CTCCAGTAATTTGGGGATGTCTTGTGGATCATTTTGTAAGTCGCCATCCAAAGTAATCACAAGCTCTCCCTGAGCTGCTTTAAAACCGGCATCAAAAGCGCTAGATTGTCCATAATTTTTGTCGAACGAGATCAGTTGCAAATGGGGATGAGATGCTTTGAGTTCTTTTAAAATTTTTAAACTATTATCTTTAGAGCCATCATTAATATAAATTAACTCCCAGGGCTCATCTAATTGTGACATTACGGATTGAACTTCTTGAGTTAAAACTGGAATGTTTTCTTCTTCATCTTTGATGGGAATAATGACTGAATATTTAAGAGACAATTTAATAATCCTTTATTTAAAATCGGTTGAAATCCTACTAATCAGAATATTATTGCACAATTTGTTTTTTGAGCCAATTAGCACCTTCTTCAAAGATATGAAAGAGAGTTCCATGGCCAAATTGGCCTGTCGATGGTGTAATAAATAATTCAGCACTCATAGAACGAACTCGCTGCTGATAGGCATATTCAGCTAGATTATAAATAAATTGAAAAGCATTTTTAGTGCCGACGCGCATATCGCGGTTGCCTATATAGTAGCGCAATTGTTTATAGATTAAATCTTTATAACAATGGTTTAAGGAGAGAGTATCATCCTGATCGTGGCTAAGAATGTTGTGGGATTCCGATAAAGCTTTTAAGTCAGTTACTGGAGCAAAGGCTAAAATGGCCTTGACTTCTTTTAGAGTCCCTACATGGGTGGCTATAAATCCCCCCCTAGATAACCCCATGGTCGCAATATTTTCTGTGGAGAGTTTCGTTTCTAGGAGATGAAGGATAAAACTTTTAGCATCTTGAATAAATTTAGAAAGCTCAGCTCTGTTTTCTACCCAGTAGGCCATGGCTTTCAGTTTATCATAACCTTTGCCATGCCCGGGCAGGGTGATAGAAAAGATGCGAATATTATTTTGCTCAAGAACTTTAGCAGGCTGGTTGTACGGATCTAAATTGAGGCTTTCTTCTGCGCAAAGTGAAAAATAGAGGACGGTGGGATAAGCTCCTTGAGTCAATGGGGGCCCTAAATATCTAATATCAAGCTTTGGAAAATCTAAATAAACTTGAGAACTCATACTTTATTGCGAGTATTAATGCGTCTGAATTTACTATATTCTTGCGCGCAGCGATCATCTACAGAAGATCTTAAACCTAAAAATCGCAGCGCCAAAGGAAATTTTTTGTGCCCAATGAGCTTGAATTTTCGCGCGCGCTTTTTAGGATCAATGGGAGTAAATCGGTATTGAGCATTTAAAATAAAAGCAATGGTTTCACGCATCCATCTTGGAAAACGTGGAAAAGGATCGACGAGCGTTTCATGAATGAGGTCTTGAGTGAGAGCATAGATCTCTCCAAGGTGAGGCATTTTGTCTTGATCTAAGAAGTGAACTTGAATTTTTTTCTCAAGAAGAGGAAACAAAAAGCATGAAAATAAAACATTTTTTTCAGGCTGATGAATTTCTTGTTGATCTGCAAGTTGCAAAAACTGATGAGAAAGCTTTCTTGAATCAGTATCTAAAGAGTCTGCCAGTTGTGGGAATAAAATTTTTGTAAAGCCATACTGATCTAAAAGTTCAAAAAACTTAGATGATACTTTGGTCTCTAAAATTTTAAAAATCTCTCCTAAAATTCGATCGGGAGAGCTTTTTAAAATTTCTTGGATGTTATCTTTAAGAGCTTGCTCTGTTTTATCGTCGAAGTTGAAATCTAAGCGAGCTTGAAATTTGAGCAACCGAATCATCCGTACAGGATCTTGACGAAAGCGGATGTTAGGTTCCCCAATCGTTCTTAAAATTTTGTTTTCAATATCTTTAAGACCTTTTACATAATCAATAATTGCGTGTTCTTCAGGATCATAAAGTAGTCCGTTGATCGTAAAATCACGGCGCATGGCATCTTCTTCTTCGGTCCCAAATTCATTGTCGTTGGTAATGAAATTGTCTTCTTGAGTTTTGCCTGACCTAAAAGTGGAAACTTCTAACACTTTATTGCCAAAGCGGATATGAGCTAAGCGAAATCGTTTACCAATCAATAAACAATTTTTGAAAAGAGCTTTAATTTCATCAGGTTTGGCAGAGGTAGCAATGTCAAAATCCTTAGGGGGAATATGTAGCAGCAAGTCGCGAACACTTCCACCTACTAAATAGGCGCTATATCCATGCCTTTTTAATCTATGAATAACTTTTAGAGCATCTGCGTCTATCGTTTTATCGGATATGGCATGCTCTGAGCTAAGAAATATTTTAGGTTGCACAAAAATCGAATTCAAATTTTCACTATTTTACATAATGATGTCATTTTAAAAAACAGAGGATATTCGTCAAGATCGAAATAACGCTTAAAAAAGGATATTCTCGAGAAAGTTCAATAAAAAAATTAATCATTTGCAAAAAAAAATCTTTAAAAGATACCTTTTTAAGAAAAAATGAGAAGGTTATGAAACGTTTTAAGCATTTAGCGTTTTTTCTGAGTTTTGCCATTTTCTTATGTTCTGCGTCTTTGGATGCAAGAAAGCTTGAGCAGTTGGTACCTTCAAATAATGAAGAAATCAATAGAGAGAAATTGTTACTCTTATTATCAGGGGAATGGGTCTCTCGCGCTCTTTATGTTGCCGTGAAGCTAGAAATAGCTGACTATTTACAGTCAGGTCCAAAAACGGCTCAAGAATTAGCAGCTCTAACAAAATCGAATCCAGAGTCATTGTCTCGAATTCTTCATATGCTTGCTGGTTTTGATGTTTTTAATGAAATAGCTCCAAATACATTTTCAAATACAGAGATGGGCATCTTGCTAACTAAATCTAATCCAGAAACTCTGCATCATCTCACTTTGTTTTATGGGGGAGTTATCCACCAATCTATGGATTCATTATTAGATTCCGTTCAAACAGGGACGCCAGCTTTTCAACTTACTTTTAATCAACCAGTCTTTAGCTATTTTAAAGAGAACCCATTAGCAAAAGCCCTCTTTCAAAAATCAATGAAAGAAAAATCGATGGCGGTGATTCGATCTGCTTTAGCTCAGTATGATTTCACTCCTTTTAAAACGATTTATGATATTGGGGGCGGATATGGGCATTTCATGCAAGCTCTTTTAAGTCATTGTTCACACCTTCAAGGAGCTCTTTTTGAACTTCCTGAAGTAATTACTTCTATCAAAGAGCAAAATCCAGGATGGGAAAATAATCGCTGTGAATTAATCAGTGGTGATTTTTTCAAATCTCTACCAAAAGAGGGCGATCTTTATCTTCTAAAATCGGTATTGCATGATTGGGATGACAAGCAATGTAAGCAAATTCTTACCAATTGTCATCAGGCCATGGATTCTCACAGTCGGTTATTAATTATTGAGGTAGTTCTTAAACCTAAAGATGAGTCTATTTATGCCAATTGCATGGATGTTTTGATGCTTGCTGTAACAGGTGGCAAAGAAAGAAGTTTAAATGATTTTGAACAAATGTTGGATAAAACAGGATTTGTTATAGAACGTGTTTATCCCACTTCGACGGAATTTTCAATTTTAGAAGTGAAGAAAAAATAAGGCTTTAGCTTTATAGAAGGTTCATTAACGAGCAAATCTTGGCTAAACAAGATTTGGCAAAAACGCATCGATAAATTCATTAAAAATGCGGTTGAAGGTGACCGTTCTTTCTTCTAAACCTGCAAATTCAAGTACGCAAAAAATGAATTGCTCGATGAGTTGTGCTTCTTCTAGTACTCGAGCGCGGATAGCAGGGTCTACATCTGCTAATTCAAATTGTAAAAGAATTTGTCGATCATCTCGTGAAGAGCTTTGGTTGACAGCCAGCTGGGCGAGCATGCGGATAAAAAGTGCGCTACGCAGTTGAGCTAATGTTATCCCTTCTACTTGTAGAGGGTCTGTGATCTTAATTTGTTTTTTATGATCTCCATAAAAAGCTTCCTTAGCTTTTTTCAAACGCTCACTTTGCAGCATAAAAGCGTCAACAAGTGCTTTTCCAGCTTCATTGCGATTGACATTCTCAACACTTAGCTTATTATTTTCATTTCCGAGTAAGAAGACATTCTCTTGTTTAGGGAAGAAAAAAGATCTCTTTTTTGTAGTAATAAGCACATCTGTAAAGTGGGCAGTCTTAGGAGCTTTCACTCCCTCTAGCTGACCTAAATTGGCATTCACACAAAAATGCAACGGAAACTGAGTGGCAAAGTGCTGTAGATGATTATTTTCTAAATCTTGTGTATGTCGTCCTTTTCTTAGCGGGACATGATAATGCATGCGAACTTCATCATTGCTGATGGGTTTTTTATGATCTGTAAAGTTAATTTTGCCTCTAGAAGTAATAGCTGTGTTCAAAATTTCTCTTGGATTTGAGAAGCTTTTTCCTGAATAAGAGTACCATACGTCACGATCTTTGGCGAGCGCTTCGGCTCTTTCCGCTGTCTCGTAATGTAATGCTCGTAATGAAGCACTGGATTGGTGAGTATCTTTAGAGGCTCTCATTTTAATGTGACTAGTTAAAGAGTTTGCCTTATTACGCAGTTGTCCGGGCGTTAAGCTGTTTGTATAGTTTGTAAAGGAATTGACAGAAGCAATAATCAAAGAGGGATATTTTTTGGCTAAAAGGTTAATAATGGTGATATCTGCAGGATCAACGCTTGTAGAGGATCTTTCAAGTATACCATCTTTTAAATAGCAAACTTCAAAGGATGCTTGGTCAGAGGTAAAACCTAATCCGCATACTTTAGTAGCTTCTGGAGGAATTAAATCGGGAGATGATTCTAGATATTTTGTGATTAAGTTTTCGATTGCTGTCCATGATGCGGGTTCCACTTTAATAGGGGCAGCAACTCCTTCAGCGTTAAACGGACCAAAAGACTGTTTAAGCTTAATTTGTTGACCTTTGAAGGTAAAAGAATGAGTTTTTTCAGCCGGTTTATTCAAGACATTTTGAGCTGCGGTATTGGTATTAGCGGTGGTTCCCGATAGAGGTTGTTGCATGGGACTTGCTTGCATTGGTAATCCAGAAGCTTGAGCCGGTCTTAACTGCGGAATAAGGTGCAGCTGCTTTAGAAGATGAGGAGGGACTATCTGCGCTTGTTGTTCTAAGCTTAAACTTCTAAATTGAGGGTACATATGGGGAAGAGCTACCCCATTAGTATGGGTAACGAGCTTGTTATCAGGTGTAAAAATGGACTGTAGTCCCTGATAAGGGTTGGATTGTATAGTCATAAGCACCTAAAATTAAATATCTTCCTAGTAAGATGTTAACAAAAAAATAACTCCTTGTCAAGACTTTTTTTAGGGGCCGAATTGGGGGTTAAAATTATAAGTATTTAAAAATAAGAGTATTATAAATTTAGGATTGCCGTATGGTTGCAGTAAAATAATAGTGGCGCTATCCTGCAAAGCAATTTCAAAAGGAATCTTTATGGCCAGAAAGTTGTTTGGTACAGATGGCATTCGGGGGCGTGCTAATGCTTACCCAATGAATGTTGAAACGACCCTTTCTTTAGGGCGCGCCTTTGGACAGTGGCTTCGTCAAAGTAATAAAGGAAAAGTTCGAGTCGTTATTGGCAAAGATACAAGACTCTCTGGCTACATCTTTGAGAATGCTCTGATTGCGGGTCTTTGCTCGATGGGGATTGACACATTAATGGTAGGTCCTTTGCCGACTCCTGGAGTTGCTTTTATTACACGGGCCTATCGAGCTGATGCAGGCGTTGTTATTTCCGCCTCGCATAACCCCTACTATGACAATGGAATTAAATTCTTTACTGGCGATGGGTATAAATTTCCGGATTCGCTAGAAAAAAATATTGAAGATCTCATGGCTGAAGAGAGCTTTGAAAAATGTCTGCCTCCAGATGAAAAGCTGGGTAAAAATAGCAAGATTGATGATGCAGATGGGCGCTATATTGAATTTGTTAAAGCTACATTACCAAGACGCTTTTCTTTTGCAGGCTTGCGTGTCGTACTTGATTGCGCCAATGGGGCCGCTTTTAGAGTAGGTCCTCTGGCTTTGAAAGAACTCGATGCGGAGGTTTTTTGTGAAAATGTCCTTCCAAACGGTTTAAATATTAATGAGCATTGTGGGGCGCTTCATGTCGAGAGCTTAAGAAAGTCTGTATTAGAACACAGATCTGATGTTGGAATTGCTTTTGATGGTGATGCCGACCGGGTGATTATGATCGATGAGAACGGCAGCATTGTTGACGGAGACATGATTTTAGCCATTTGCGCAAAAGAACTACAAAGTCGCAATGAACTTGTCAACAATTGTGTAGTTGGGACTGTGATGAGCAACTTTGGTTTAGTAAAATGTATGGAAAGATTGGGCATTGACTTTGTGCAAGCGCAAGTAGGTGATCGCTACGTCATCAGTAAAATGCTTGAGCATCAAGCTATTTTAGGAGGAGAACAAAGTGGACATCTTATCTTCTCAGATCACAATACAACTGGAGATGGTTTAGTTTCAGCGTTGCAAGTTTTAAGAATTATGAAACAACGTAAAAAGAAGCTTTCCGTTCTAACAAAAATTATGGAACGCTATCCTCAAGTTCTTTTAAATATTAAAGTTTCTACCAAACCACAGATCAAAGAGATTCCTGGTTTAACGAAATCTATTGAGAAAATTCAGCAAAAACTAGACAATAAGGGTCGTGTACTTATTCGTTATTCGGGCACTGAAAATGTTTGTCGCATTATGTTAGAAGGGCCTAGTATTTCTTGTTGTCAGCGTTATGCAAAATCTCTTGCCGATATTATAAAAGAGCAAATTGGTATTTAAAATATGTGTGGAATCTTTGGTTATGTTGGAAGTCAAAAAGCTGTTCCGATTGTTATTGAAGGTCTCAAATTACTTGAATATCGGGGTTATGACTCTGCAGGTATTGCAGGAATAGAAAATGGAAAGCCTCTTTTTTATAAAGACAAAGGAAAAGTGGCTTCTCTTGCTAAAATGATTGAACAAAAGCAGTTGGAGCTTAAAGCCGCCATTGCTCACACTCGTTGGGCAACCCATGGGGGCGTTGAAACAAAGAATGCTCACCCTCATTTTGATATGAATGAAACTCTTGCAATTGTCCACAATGGGATTATTGAAAATCATCTCAAATTGAAAACCTTACTCGAACGCAATAATGTTGAATTTCAATCAGAAACTGATTCTGAAGTGATAGCTCAATTAATGGGGTTTTATTACAAAGGAGACCTTTTAAAAGCACTTTCTAAAACCATTGCTAGATTAGAGGGTGCCTTTGCCATTGCCGGTGTCCATCAGGGACATCCCGATCAAATCTTTATTGCAGCCAAAGGAAGCCCTTTAGCTGTAGGCGTGGGTGATGGGGAATATTTTATTTCTTCTGATGTAAATGGATTTTTAAAACACACCAATAAAGTGATGTTTTTAAAAGATGGAGAAATGGGTATTTTAAATAAAGATGGGTTTGAAATCTACGATAGTAAAAACAAACGCATTATTAAAGAAATTGAACAAATTAAGAGCAGTGGATTTGAAATTTCCAAACTCGACTTTGAACATTATACGTTAAAAGAAATTCACGATCAGCCCGAAGCAATTAGTAGACTGTTAATTTCTCGTTTTGATGAAGAATTTGGCGCTGTCTGTTTAAACGATATGGGAATTAATGAAAGTGAACTTTTAGAAACTTCCAGAATTTTAATCCTCGCTTGTGGAACTTCTTGGCATGCTGGATTTATTGGCTCTTATTTATTTGAATCTCTTTCACGAATACCGACACAAGTTGAAATCTCTTCTGAATTTCGTTATAAAAATCCAATTGTTTTAAAAGATACTTTGGTAATTGCCATTTCTCAATCTGGAGAAACGGCCGATACGATTGCTGCCGTTCATGAGCTAAAAGCAAAAGGGGCGAAAGTAATTGCTATTTGCAATCGAGAAGAGTCAACTCTTTCACGCATTACAGATCATACCCTGCTCATTAAAGCTGGTCCTGAAATAGGGGTTTGTTCTACCAAAGCTTTCACGAATCAAGTAGTTCTATTATCTTTACTAGCCTTGCATCTAGGGCGCATGCATCATCAGAGTAAAGAAGAAGGTTTATATTTCATTCGAGAAATTAAAAAGCTGCCTCAGTTGGCTAAGGAAATTTTAAAGCGTAGTAAACATATTGAAGCCTTGGCTAAAAAATATAATCATTTTCCTAACTTCTTTTATTTGGGAAGAAGCTACATGTATCCAGCTAGCTTAGAAGCAGCATTAAAACTTAAAGAAATTTCTTACATCAATGCTCAAGCATATCCAGCCGGAGAGCTCAAGCATGGTCCGATTGCTTTAATTGATGAAACTTGCCCAACCATTGCTCTTTGCAGCAATCAACATACTTATACAAAACTACTCAGTAATTTGATGGAGGTCAAGGCGCGAAAAGGGCCTATTGTGGCCTTTGTCCCTCAAAATAGTCCGGGCATTGAAACCATTGCCGATGATATCTTTTGGCTTCCTGAAATCTGTGATGAGTTTGCGGCAGTCCCGATTTCAATCGCTCTTCAATTATTTGCTTACTTTATGGCTAAATATAGAGGTTGCGATATCGACCAACCTAGAAATTTGGCTAAATCGGTCACTGTTGAGTAAAAAGCTTGTAAGTCCAGATTTTATTGTGGTACAATTTTTCCACTTTTTAAAAAAAGCTTAATAAAGACTTATGTTCAAATTTCGTCATCTTATTGGAAGTATCTTGCTTATTTCTGGAACCACCATTGGTGGTGGGATGCTGGGGCTTCCCGTTTCCACAAGCCAAGGGGGGTTTTTGCCTTCTCTCGTCATCTATTTTTTGACCTGGCTATTTATGGCAGCTACCGGGTTACTGCTTTTAGAAATGTGCATCTGTCATGGTAAAGAAACGAATATTGTTACCTTAGCTAAAGAAACCCTAGGGCCTATAGGGCTTGTGGTTACCTGGGTTGTCTATCTTTATCTTTTTTATTGTTTGACCATTGCGTATGTCGTAGGTACCCAAAGTTTCATTAACTATTTTATAGGTCAAAATCTCAATGTTTGGCTTTCTTCATTCATCTTTTTAGCCGCTTTTGCACCTTTAATATATATAGGCGCTAGAGCTGTAGAAGAGGTCAATAATATCTTTATGGTTGGGCTGATTGTGAGCTATATTGCCTTTTTATTTTTGGGAGTACCTCATATTCAATTAGAGCGACTGACCGAAGTAAATTTTAAATATTCATTGATTGCTTTTCCTGTGATTTTTGTTTCCTTTGGTTATCAAGGAATTGTTCCCAGTATTACTTTTTATCTGAAAGAAAATGCCAAAGCAGTCCGGCTCGCTATTTTAATAGGAAGCTTTATCCCTTTTATTGTTTACGTCATTTGGGAAGCTTTAGTTTTGGGGATAGTGCCGCAAGAATATTTGCTAGCTGCTCTCAAAGCAGGAGAAACAGCTGTGGCTCCTTTTCAAAAGCTCATAGGGATGAAAAAGATTACGTTTGTTGGGCAATGCTTTGGCTTTTTTGCTTTAGCAACTTCTCTTTTAGGAGTGACCCTGGGGCTTCGCGATTTTTTAGCAGATGGTTTAAAAATCAAAAAAGATGCCAAAGGGCGTGCTTTTTTATGTGCTCTTATTTTTATACCTCCCATTCTACTGAGTATTTATTATCCAAATATATTTCTTAAAGCTCTTTCCTTAGCTGGCGGCATTGGGGGCGCATTGATTTTAGGTTTGCTACCCATTCTGATGGTTTGGTCTAAAAGATATGTTAAAAAATTAAATAACACAGGTTACCAAGTAGCAGGTGGAAAAGGTCTTTTAATTGTGTTAACCCTTTTTTGTCTCTTTGAAATTACTTTTGTTACCTTGTATTCATTGGGAATACTCAAGTTTTATTAATTAAAAAATTAACTATCTGTTTTCTTAATAATTATTTTATTTCATGAACGTATAATTATCGCTTTCAATCTCAATCTAAAGGAAGCATTATGGGCTTTACAGCTATTCAATTATCTCATCTAACACCCTATCTAAAAAATCCAATATTGAATATTGCATCAGATCCAACGGGGCTAGGTCTTCTAGACCAAGCTTTGAGCTGTCCAGCGGTCAAAAAAATATTTGATGCATTAGTTGCTAAAGTAAGCGACAAGGCTCAAGGGGCTATTCGATTTTCTTTCGTGCAAAATTCATTGAACCTCGAAACAAAAGGGACTAGTCAAATGTCAGGTTTGAACAAAGAGATTTTTCCAAATAACTACACAGTGAAGTTTGTTTTGAATACTAGCCCTGAGCACACACCCGCTGTGATGCTCTATGATTTTCTGAGTCAATTGACATTTGCTGATGATGATGAGGGAGATGTTTTCGGTTTGAGAATGCAACAAGGGCACGTAGGCCTTGAAGAGTATGAAACTGGGCTAGTGGTAAGTTACTATGACAAACTAAAGCAAATAGCAAGCCTCTTTAAAACATGTTACCCTATCTGGAAAGAAAAGTTGCCCCTTCCTCGTGTAGCCTCTAGTCTGGGAAAATATTTTATTGAAGAGCAGCTCGGCGGGCAATTAGCTGCTTATCGCAAGCAGTGGGTGCAGGAAGGTCAAAAGGAGTTTTGTACACCTAGCAATAAAAAGAAATTCCCTTTGCCTTGCTCTTTGAAAGCAAAAGAAATGTTCACAAAGTTTGATATGAGTTCAGATCCTGTGATTGCTATGAAAGAAAATTATAAAACAATATTTGAACAAGGGAATCAATGGCTGCAAAGGTTCAAATCAGGAGAATTTAATTATCCAGAACCTCTCAAATCAGAGTTAGCTCCTTTGAAAGAGATGAATAACTTTCATGAAGTCATGCAATGGTATCACACACCTGTGAAAAAGCCGGCGAAGAAGACGGTCTAATTTCTCTTGATTTTCAAGATGGAGCTACTTGCTTAGCTGAATTAGATCTTGGATCTAGATATTGAAGAAGCTCTTCACCTGAAAACGGCTGTTGAAATTTTTCTAATACGCTGCTTGTTGAGACTATTTCACAGCCATTGATTTTGTATGAACAATGAAAAAATAAGTCCGCACTTATGGCAACAAGAACATGGGTAATCAGTCTTGTTGCTTTTTTATTTTTTACAAAAAGAAGATCCCCGGTTTTCAAAGTAGATGTTTCTATGAGCTCAAAATTCCATTGATTTACAAGACGCCCTGGTGCGTTACCTATCCAGCAAAGAGGAATATTTAAGTTGGGCACTGAAGAGTGGTTAATTACAAACAAAGCAGCAGAGATACAATCTGCTTCATGAGGAATCTCATCATAAGAAGCATTTCTTTTATAAAGAGCTTCTACTAGCAAGCGATCGATGTTCACTTGGAATAGATCAGGGGACAAAGAATGTGGCGATCTTAAAATGATCATAAGTTGTTTTTTTGAAAATGAGGAGACAAAAGTTTAGCTTAGTTTCTAAAAAGAAAGAATTAAAAAAAAATTATGACAGAATCGTTTTTCCTCTCTTTGCCTCCTCTAAGGATTGGATAGATGCTGAGGGGGAATGGGTTTGGAATTGGCAGATTAATGCTTTTGTGCTAAAATTGCTTTTAATCAGTAAAATTATATAAGGGGGTTCATATGAGCTTCAATGAAAAAAATACAATTAGCTCTTCAAAGCCATCTATCAATGTGGCGCAAGTCAACACCTTTGCTACTCAAGTTTATGGTTGGATGGGAATTGGACTTGGTTTAACTGCGTTTGTCGCTTGGTTTATTTTTAAAACAGGTTTCTATGTTAAATTAATGCCTTTTATTTGGCTGATTGCTCTGGGTACTTTAGGGGTTTCTTTTAGCATGGTAACGATGATTAATCGCCTTTCATTTACTGGACTCACTGGGTTATTTTTGGGGTATGCCACTCTTGAAGGTTTAACATTTGGTTGCATCTTGCCCGTCTATGCGATGACGTTTGGTGGTCAAATTATTTGGGTTGCTTTTGCAACAGCAGCTTTAGTTTTTGGACTCGCTGTTGGATATGGCGTCACAACCAAATCTGACTTAACTTCTTTGGGCCGTATTTTATCACTGGCTGTCGTTGGTCTTATTGTTATTTCGTTGTTTTATGTAGTCTTGTCCTTTTTTATGCCAGTAACAAAATTTATGTTGATGATTAGTTACTTAGGTTTAATCATTTTTACAGGTCTTACAGCTTATGATGCCAATCGCATTAAACAAATGAGCCAGCAAGTGGATGGTTATTCGCTCGCTTCATGTAAGCTGTCATTAATGATGGCCCTTCAAATGTATATTAATGTCATCATGATTTTCTGGTATTTACTGCAAATTCTATCATCTTCTTCTAATCGAAAATAGACATTAGTCTTTCAAGTAAAGAGGTTTACAACTATTTACTTTACAAATAAAGATGCCCTTCCTATTAGAAGGTTGGAGGGGCACCCTTATGCCGTTTGTACAGCGAGCGCACCACAAGCTTTACTATCACGAAGAAGGTCAGGGTCAGCCCGTTATTATCATTAACGATTTGATCGAGGATCATCTTTTTTGGTCTGCTATTGTAAAAAACTTAGTAGAGCATTTTAGAGTCATTACGTTTGATCAAAGAGGAGCTGGGCAAAGCTCAATTCCAAAAGAACCATTTGTTATTGAAGACTTTGCAGAAGATGTGATTGCAATTGCTGATGAGCTTGGACTAGAAAAATTTCATTTAGTCGGTGATTCCATGGGGGGGATCGTTGCTCAAATTGTTTCTCGAAAATTTGCAGATCGTGTGGACCGCTTGGTATTGAGCAATTCTATGGCCCACCTTTCGCAAGTCAACCGTTGGTCCTTAGAAATAGCCTGTGATCTTTATAAAGAGCATCCCTATTATGATGAGTTTTATAAGCTTTTTATGCCTTGGTACTTTTCTTCGAGATTTTTAGAGCGTGAAGAGGAACCCAAAGAGTTGCTCAAAGAGCTTAAAAAAAGAAAACATCCATTGACTCATAAAGGGTTACAAAGAGTGGTCGAGCCATTTATAAATTATGACTCCACCAAAAATCTTAAATATATTCAAGCGCCAACCTTAGTCATTATTGCTGAAGAAGATATTTTTTGCTTGTTTAGAGACAGTCGAGCTATGATCAAAGCGATTCCTACTCATCAAGTTGAACTCATGAGTGGGGGACATAATTCAAAGATAGAGCACCCTAACCGCTGGAGTGAGGTTGTTCTTAATTTCTTTCTAACCCGTTAATAGAAAAGTTCATCTACAAACAAATCTGCATTAAAAGGTTTTAAGTCTTCTAAAGACTCGCCAACCCCAACAAACTTAATGGGAATATTCAGCTCTTGTTGAATGGGAACTACAATACCCCCTTTTGCTGTGCCGTCCATCTTGGTTAAAATAAGTCCGGTCAACGGGGTATGTTCATTAAAAATACGCGCTTGTTCAATGGCGTTTTGACCCACCGTCGCATCCACAACAAGTAAAGTTTCATGAGGGGCGCTATTTTGTAATTTTTTTAATACTCGCCCTACTTTTTCAAGCTCATGCATCAAATCTGTTTTTGTCTGAAGACGCCCTGCAGTATCAATTAAAAGAAGGTCTGCTTTGCGGGCAATAGCTGCACTGAGTCCATCAAAAGCTACAGCAGCAGGATCGCTACCTATTTGTGCTTTAACAATTTCCACTCCAATCTGATCTGCCCAAATTTGCAATTGATCGATAGCGGCAGCCCTAAAAGTATCTGCAGCTGCAATGACAACTTTTTTCCCTTGTTTTTTGTAAAGGTAGGCCAGCTTTGCAATGCTTGTCGTTTTCCCATTGCCATTGACGCCGATGATTAAAATCACAGTAGGGGAAGAGCTTAGGTTGATTGCGGGATTCTTTTCATGAAGGTTTTTCTTCAAGGTCTCTTTGATATACTCTAAAATTTCTTCAGGGCTTACTTTGGGATTTTTTCGGAAGCGCTCTTGAATGTCTTTGACAAGAAGAGTGCTCATTTGAGAGCCTAGGTCGGAGCTATATAATGCCTGCTCTAATTCTTCTAAGGTATTTTCATCAATAGATTTAGATAAAATCTTTTTGATTTTATCCCCTAAAAAAGTCCGCGTTTTTACAAATAATTTTTTAATAAATTGGATGACCATTTGGCTTTTCTTTTTTAGGTTGCTAGAAAAAACATTCTACCACATAAAGCGAATTAAGGCAGCAGTTAAAACCAAGCAAAAAGTTCTATGCATCTGCATGAGTATCAAGCAAAAATGATTTTGAAGCGCTACGGTGTAGCTGTAACACCCTTTGGGGTTGCTTCCAATGCGCAAGAAGTGGCAACGGTGATTGAGACTTTAGAACTTAATAAAGCAGTGATTAAGGTACAAGTGCATGCAGGTGGTCGAGGCAAAGCTGGTGGGGTCAAATTTGCACATTCCAAAGAGGAAATTAAAAAGGTCGCTTCAGAGCTCATTGGCTTAAAGATTGTCAACCAGCAAACAGGCAAAGATGGAATCGTTGCTCATAAAGTAATTATTACCCCTCCTTGTGAAATTGCAAAAGAATTTTATTGTGGAATTATCATTGATCGGGAAAAGAAAAAGCCCACTTTAATTATCTCTCCTGACGGTGGTATAGAAATAGAGGTGATTGCTGAAAAATCACCTGAGCGCATTTTAACAATGCCCATTTATGATGGGGGACACTTCAAGAACTTTCAACTAAGCTATATTTGTAAATTTATGGGGTGGGAAAAAGAAGTTGCTCAGCAAGGAGTACAATTGCTTAAAGCTTTGGCAAAAGCTTTTTGGGAACTCGATGCTTCTTTAGTGGAGATTAACCCCCTTGTTTTAACTCCAGAAAATGAGCTCATTGCCCTGGATGCAAAAATAACGATCGATGACAACGCCCTTTATAGACAAAAAGAGCTCGCTAGCTTTTACGATCCTTCGCAAGAATCCAAAGCAGAGGTTGCTGCCAAAAAATTTGATTTAGCCTATATTTCTCTCGATGGCAATATCGCTTGTATGGTCAATGGAGCTGGGCTTGCTATGGCCACGATGGATATCATCCAACATTTTGGTGCTAAACCTGCTAACTTTTTAGATGTGGGTGGTAGTGCAACAAGAGAAAAAGTGACCGAGGGTTTTAAAATCATTTTATTAGATCCTAAAGTGAAAGCGATCTTAGTGAATATCTTTGGTGGAATTATGAGCTGCGCAACGATTGCTGAAGGCTTAATTGATGCTGCTAAAGAATTAGATATCAAAGTGCCTATTGTTGTTCGTATGGAAGGAACTGATGTAGACCAAGGTCGCGCTCTTTTAAAAGAATCGGGCCTTGATTTGATTAGTGTAAGAAGTTTAACAGAAGCTGCGCAAACTGTTGTGAAGCAAATAAGCTAAGAGGTCTTTAAAATATGGCAGTGCTTGTGAATAGAACTACTAAAGTGATCACTCAAGGGATCACCGGTACTGCTGGAAAATTCCACACGGAGCAGGGCTTGGCCTACGGGACTCTGTATGTAGGGGGTGTTACTCCAGGCAAAGGTGGGCAAAGTATTTTAGGTCTACCTGTCTTTGATACCGTTAGAGAAGCCAAACTTGCCACAGGTTGTAATGCCACACAAATTTATGTGCCACCTCCTTTTGCAGCAGAGGCTATTCTTGAAGCTGAAGATGCAGGTATTGAAATCATTGTCTGCATTACTGAAGGGATCCCTGTCAAAGATATGTTAGAAGTCTCTAGGGTAATGGCGCAAAGTAAATGTCGTTTAATCGGCCCTAATTGCCCAGGCATTATTACTCCTGGGGAATGTAAAATTGGGATTATGCCTGGCTATATTCATCAGAGGGGAAAGATTGGTATTGTATCACGCTCGGGGACATTGACCTATGAGGCTGTCTGGCAAACTACACAGCTCGGTTTAGGGCAAACAACCTGTATTGGAATAGGGGGAGATCCTCTTAACGGAACTAATTTTATAGATGCGCTGGAGCTTTTTGAAAATGATCCTGAAACAAAAGGCATTTTAATGATTGGTGAAATCGGTGGACATGCAGAAGAAGATGCTGCAGCTTGGATCTCAAAACATTGTTCTAAACCTGTGGCTTCTTTTATCGCTGGAATTACAGCTCCTCCAGGAAAAAGAATGGGACATGCGGGCGCGATCATTTCTGGTGGAAAAGGGACTGCACAAGATAAAATAAAAGCGCTTGAAAAAGCAGGCGTTGTCGTAGCTAAAACTCCCGCAGAGATGGGAGAGGCTATGAAAACTGCCCTATAGGAGGCTTTTGTGATTAAATTTGGCCGTTCAATCCCCATTGTTATTCATCCTATTTTCTGGTTGATCGTTGCTGTCATTGGTTGGCTAAACGCACAAAGTTTTGTAGGGACGCTCATTTGGGTCGGTGTTATTTTATTTTCACTATTAGTTCATGAATTTGGTCATGCTTTAACAGCTAAGGCTTTTGGACAAACTGTTCAAATTGAATTAGTCGCCATGGGAGGAGTTACCTTTCATGAAGGAAAAAAATTAAAGAAGTGGCAAGACTTTTTAATTGTCTTAATGGGGCCACTAGCTAGTTTGATTTTAGCAGGGGGAGCTTATCTTGCTCGCAATGCTTTAGGATCTAGTAATGCAATGATGATCACTTCTGTGTTAACTCTCATTGTCTTTATTAATATTTTTTGGACCATTATTAACCTGCTTCCTATTTTACCTTTAGATGGGGGACAACTTCTTCGCATTATCTTAGAGGGAATCTTTGGAGCTAAAGGTTTAAAATTTACTCTTTTGCTTGGAGTGATTTTGGCTTCCATAATGGGAGTAGTTTGCTTCATCATGGGTATTTTCTTAGTGGGAGCTATTATGCTTTTACTTGCTTTTGAAAGTTTCACCTCTTGGAATCAAGTTAAAAATATGACAAGCCAAGATCGAGATGAAAACAATCAAAAAGAATTGGAAGCTGCTCAAGATGAACTTCGACTTGGGCGCTTTGATGCAGCAAAAGAAAAATTAGATAAAGTGCGTTCCAAAGCGCAAAAAGGAATTCTATTTGATGCGGCTTCAGAACAACTTGCCTTCATTTATGAAAAAGAGGGGCAAATAGATAAAGTATATGAGTTGCTTAAGCAAGCATCCTCTAGTTTGTCTATCCAAGGAAAATGTTTGTTGCATAGGGCTGCCTATTACAACAAAGATTATCCGTTAACGTTGAATTTGGGTAGTCGCTGTTTTCAAGAGATTCAAAGTTATGAGATCGCTCTTATTAATGCCATGGCAAGTGCCCATTTAAAAGAGGTGCGCTCTTGCGTGGGTTGGCTTGAATGTGCTTTAAAACATGGCCTTCCCAATTTTCAAGAAGCCATTCAAAAAAATGAATTTGACTCTATTCGCAATGAGAGCGTTTTTAAACAATTTATTGATTCGCATTAAAACAAGCTTTCTTCTAATTCAATCTAGTTATTGTAACAGAGCCAATATAAGCGTTACTGATTCTTTGAATATTACGGTTGTAACCTGTAAACCTATCTTGTTGAGTTGAATCCATCTGAAATGGTTTGGTAGAGAATAATTCTGAACCTAATTGTAAATCCCAATGTGAATTGTTTGAATTTGGAGTAATAGTTAAAAGCAACATATCATTGGGCTCAGTTGGCTGAAACACAATATTAGCACCATCACTTGACTCTCTCAAAGTTGCAATAAATTGAGTCGTTGTTAATCTTGATGCTGCGCCTCTGCCACCGCTGATTCTTTCAACGGTAATCTTAAATTCGGAAGACACGCTAGAGAAGACATATTTTTGAAAGCGTTGAAGATGGTCTGGTTGTTTTCTTGCTTGCTCTAGATTCTTTCTTTCCCAAGCATAATAGGCATCATTACTTGCCTTTATGGCTTTGATGATGGTCCTAAGAAAAGGGGGAAGGCAAGAGCCGCAGGTAGAGGGGGCAGGAGAAGGTGATCTTGATAATAAAGGATAGCGTTCAACGGTATGATTGGGCCCTAAAGGTTGTGTAGACATAAAACTTTCTTCCCTTCTTTGATAGTAGGTTAAAGGAGTAGCGTAAATGAAATGGGGATTTTTTTGAATACCTAAGATGTAATGGGATGTAAAAAAACAATGAAGATTAATAGGTTTATTAATTAATAAAAATAAATTAATAAATTTGGAGGTTTATTTTTATAAATTAATAATATATAATTAAAATTATGAAGTACAAGCTACCCCGCCAAATCATTAAGCACCCTAATATCAAAGAGATTGTAGATCGCGAACTTGAGCGTCTAGAATGTCTTTTGGGAGAGGCGTCAAAAAAAAATTTGAAAGAATTGGCTTTAGTGCTCGAGAGCATTACAAAGTCTGGTCTTCCTGATTATTTAGTTTTAAAAAAAATATCTAACAAGATTGGTCATGGTATTTTTTTACATCCCGATGCTAAACCTCTAACGAAGGGGCAAATTGTCGGACCTTATTCAGGGATCTTATCTATCGAAGTAGAAAACAAAGAAGATGATTCGGCTTATGCATTTTCTCTCTTAGATCAATTGCATTTAACTAAAGAAGAGCAAAAAGCCCTTAACAGCAAAATAAAGTTTATACCTACTCGTAAGTATATGCTTAACTTAGATGCAAGTAAGGTGGGCAACTTTACCCGCTTCATCAATCATTCTATCACACCCAATGTTGAAGCCATGATCATGGCTATTCCTGAAAATAAAGTAGGGATAGAAGAGATGCCTATAGAAGTGATCTATGTTGTCAAAAAGAAAATCATTCCCGGTGAGCAGCTCCTCATATGCTATGAAGATGAGAAGGCGACTTATTGGGAGGCTTACGGCATTGAGCCTATCGCCATGAATCCTCAAACTTATCGATTAGATAAATCTTTAAATCTTATTAAGACTTAAAAAATCTTTAAGTACTCGAGCGTGCTTTTTTTGTCTTGTGTCCCAAGTTCAAAAAAGGAAATGCACAAAAGATTAAAAGCCCAATAACTAAAAAGCTTTCATAAAAGGCAATACTTCCTGAAGCTACTCCCTCTGCTGGGATAAACCCTAAAAAGAAAACACAGAGAGAAACTAAAAAGCCGATGCTGGCGACAATGGTGATTCCAATTTTACTATCTCCAAACACTTTATAAGCTCTTTTGAGATTTGGTTGCGTAAAGCGCAGATAAATGGCTGCCGCAAAAAGTAACAGGTACATAATTAAATATAATTGGATAGCGAGAGCAGACAGGAGCCAATAAGAGCTATTTACATCTGGCATCACTAAGAAAACAGCTAAAAGAGCAGAGACAACGATCCCTTGAAAAAGAACCACCATGTAAGGGACATTTTTACGGTTGGTTTTTTCAAAGATCTTCGGAAGAAGACCATGTTCTGCAGTCGCATAAATTCCTTTGACGGGGCCAATGAGCCAAGTACTCACTTGTGCAATTGTTCCAATGGCTACTAAAAGAGCAAGAACAGGGGTGAACCAAGGAATGTTAAAAGATTGAAAGAAAATCGAGAAGGCATTCATAAGGCCGCTAATCAAGCTTATTTCATCTTTAGGAATGATAAAAGAAATGGCTAGAGAACCAAGAACAAATAAAAAAACAATAATCAAAGATGAAAAAAGAATGGCTCTTGGAAAATTCTTGTTAGGATTTTCCACCTCTTTAGCGTGGACGGCAGACATTTCCATTCCAGAAAAACTAAAGACAATCCCTGCAATAAAGACAAGATTGCCAAGATTGATTTTAGGAAAGAAGTTTTGAGCGCTCATTTGAATTTCAAGGGGTTTGCCGATCGCCCACCACATTAAACCTAGCAAGATAATTAAAGCTCCTGGAATCAAAGTTCCAAAAATAGCTCCAATAGAGCTGATCCAGCCAGAGGCTCGCATTCCTTTCAAATTAAGGATGGTGGTTACCCAAAATATTCCTAAGATAACCGAAATGAGATAAAACTTATTTTGTACAAGAGCTGGATTGATTAACCAAGCAATCGTTCCTGCAGCAAAACTTAATACAGTAGGATACCAAATAACATTGGCAATAAATTGCATCCAAATAGCTAAGAAACCTATTTTTTTTCCAAATGCCTTTTCAACCCATAAAAAGACACCTCCTGTTTCATGAAAAGCAGTAGCAAGTTCTGCAGAGACAAGAGCCGAAGGAATTAAAAAGAGAATTGCACCGGCAATATAAATAAAAATAATACTAAATCCATAGGAGGCTGCGAGAGGCAAACTTCTTAGGCTTGTAATGGCAGCAACGTTAATCATGGTCAGCATGAAGACGCTGAGTACTTTTGTAGGGATGCTTTTTGATGACATTATGTTGACTTTATTTTTGTAGGTCAAAAACAGCTTGCTTAACTTTGTTGTGCATTGTCTGTGCTAAATGCTGCCCTTGATCTGGATTTATTGTTTGATTCATTTGATGCAGATCTTTGAAAGATAATGGATTTCCTTCGACAGGTTGATCCCAAGATAGGTGGGGATGAATGGTGTTGAAAAATCGAATGTGTCCATGTTCTTTTGAAAAGTTATCTGCTCTTATTTGATTAGAAAGGGCTTTTATTGTCCCATTTTCGAGGCAATTATATAAAATAGCCTCATTTGCTTCAATAACTTGCGCGCTAGAATTGATAAGGACAGAATGCTGCGCATTGACTTCATTAGCAATGACATCAATTAAAACAGAATTTTTAATTTGACCATGATGAATGGAGCAGTTAATCAGAATACTATTCTCAATTTGTAAATCAGATTTTTGAATATGATTTTCATTTTTATCCGGAATTGCAAATAACTTTTTGAGGGATTGCCCCTCTAATCCATTTTCTGTCAGCTTTAAGCTATTTTCATAATATGATTTTAAGTTCCCATAATCCCACCAAAGTGCTGCTTCCCCCATTTTGGAAGCGCCAATAAAGATTTGGGGCTGTAATTTTTGTACTAAGCGAGCTTTAAACTTTTGCATTCGATTCCAATGCTTTTCAATAAAAGTAGAAGAGGCATCTTTACGAGCCATAATGCTAGAGTAAAGATTTTTATCTAAAGTGAGAGGCATCCATAAGTGAGGATCGCTATCTAAGGAGGTTTTCTTTTCTTTCAGTTCAATGGCAAACTCTTCTAAAAACGCTGTGAGAGCATTTTTAGAAAGAGAAAAAGAACCTAGGCTGAAAGCGAGCATTTGATTTTCTTCTAGAGCAATCTTTGAAAAATCTTCGTAAGATAATTTTTCAAGTTGTTTCATGCTGCCATCAGAGTAGACAATGACAAAACCATATTTGGAAAAATCATTTTTTACCCAATCTTGCTGACTGGGATTATTTAAAATGGGTTTTACTAATAAATCTATTTCATTGTTTGTTTGGGATAACGGGCAGCTAGGGATAAAGAGCTGATCTCCCCAAAAAACATTCAAGCGGCCGCGTCTTACAGGGGCTAAGATAGAGGTCTGCTTAATCACTGCTTCGAGCAATGTGATAGACGTTGTTCTATTTTTTGCATATAAATTACCCACGAGCTTGATGCGAGATTTACTATTATATTCGCATCCTGTCATGGGAGCTAAGCGAGTCCCTTTGCCTGCCGTATGATAGAGAGCAATAGACTTATTTTGAGTCATTAAATCGATTAAATCGAGGTGATACTTTTCTTTTGCGTAAGCATTTGCTTTTTCAAAAGCATAAAAAGTACCTAAAGCATTCCCAGCGCCTTCAGCCCAATCTTCAAAAACTATAAGAATTAATGCAGCTTCTTTAATGATTTGGCCACGCATTTGATCTAAACGCTTTTGCCAAAAAAGTTGCTCATGGATCGATGTGACCGATATAATAATCACATCCATACCATGGGATAATGAGCTAATGTCTTGCAAATGCGGATCTTGCATGAGCTTACTTTAAAGTAATTGTAATATAACGCGACATCCTACCATAACGTACTAAAAGAAGAATATTCTTATTTTTTTCCGCTTCCGCAACTGCTTGATAAAACTCCTCAACATTGGTTACATTTTGGCGATTGACTGCCATAATTAAAGTACCTGGGCGAATGGAAGCAAAAGCCATAGGAGAGTTGTGTTTCACTTCTGTAACAACAACGCCTGACAGCCCTTCATATCCCAATTGTTTAGCATATTGTGGAGTTAAATTTTCAACATTCACTCCTAAAGCACTTTGAGCCGTAGGCCCAGCGGTGGCAAGCCCTTGTCCTGAAGGATAACTGCCAACAATAAGTTCTACATCTTTTGTTTTACCATTGCGATTGATTGTCAGGTTCATTTTACTGCCTGGTTTCATTAAAGAAACTTCATGAGTTAAATTTGTTTTATTTGTAAATGGCTTACCATTAATTTGAATAATCACATCTTGTTGTTTTAAGCCCGCTTTATCTGCAGGAGAGCCTGGCGATACTTCCACTATCACAACACCTTGATGAGAGTTTAAGTTTAAGGCTTTTGCAAGATCAGGGGTTAAGCTTTGTGCGTAGATTCCTAAGTAACCTCTTTGAACAGAGCCATGTTCAAAAAGTTGCTCTGCAACATGCTCTGCTATGTTGCTAGGAATGGCAAAGCCAATTCCTAAATATCCGCCGGTTTTCGTATAAATGGCAGTATTGATACCAATGCCCTCTCCATTGATATTAATGAGGGGTCCCCCTGAATTACCAGGGTTAATGGCTGCATCGGTTTGGATATAATTTTCCCAACTTGAATTTCCAACAAGAGCTCGGCGTCCAGTTGCGCTAACAATCCCTACGGTGACAGAAGCTTCAAATCCAAAAGGGCTTCCAATAGCAATGGCCCATTGTCCTACTTTGACATCGTCAGAATTGGCTAGATTCAAAGAGGGAAAATTTTTTCCTTCAACTTTAATCAACGCGACTTCTGAATAGGGATCTGAGCCAATAATCTTAGCCTCATATTCACTACCGTCAGTCAATGAAACTTTCACTTCGGTGGCATTTTTGACAACATGGTTATTGGTTAGAATGTAGCCATCGTCCGTAACAAAAAAACCAGAACCATAGGCTACCGCAGGCTCTGTTTGTGGAGGCGTTGGGCCAAAAAAATGGTGAAAGAATTCATCATAACTAGAGCTAGGTTCAGAAATATTTGGCTGATCAAAAGTGGCTTTAATATTGACCACAGCAGGAATCGCTTTGTCGGCTACAAGAGAAAAGCCTTCAGAAACCTCTTTAAGAGCGGTCATGGCTTGAGTAGTAGATGGTTTTGCAGAGGGCGGTGTTTGTTTTCCGAAAGCATTAAGTGGGGAATTGAGAGCAGCGATTAAAGAACAAATAACTAAAAATTTCCATTTCATACTTAAAGTTCCTTTTTTTGAAAAAAATTAACATGAAGAACTAAAATTTTCAAGATGAGAAAATATATTAATAATAAAATTAAAATAATTTTTGATTAATTTTCATTGTTGTAAATAATCAATTGTTTTGTTTGTTTTCTATCAAGGTCTTTTAAATAGAGAATGTTTTCTGAGCAGTATATGGCTAATGATTTGCTTAGCCTTGGTAAATAAAATATTTTATCAATTATTTTTTACGACATTATCAGCTTTGCTTAACTCCTCTAGTTAATTTGATTTGAAATTTACAAATTAGAATAGTAAACTACTTGTAATCAATAACTATAGATAGTTTTTTATAAAGGAGTTGTTAATGATAAATGCCACAGAGTTGCAAGGTGTCCCAATTAATTATAGTGAAAGCCTGGGGTATAATGATTATTTTCAATTTATGAGATTCAACTCAACTTTGGGCAATTTAGAAGATCCCACTAAAGAGCTCACTGATTCTGATTTAAACACTTTTTGTCAGTATTTCATAGATATAAACAGTCATCTAGGAAAGTTAACTTTTTCTGTTGTAAAAACCATTTTTTCGATATTAACTGATAACACTCAGTTAATTGAAAATTCTTTTAAAGAAATGGAACCCTATCCCGATTGGCAAAAGACAACAGAAACAATGTTAGAATCTCTTTTTGGATTAGAAGCAATTCTCGACTATACGGATAACTTCTCAAAAGTATGTGAAATACTATCTTTTTACCTTGGTAAGCTCAATGTATTTTCATATTTACTTAATCATAATAACGATCTTACGGCATTTTTCACGACAAGACCTTCTCTTTTTGTGGATGGAAGCCCCATAGAAAGTGAATTTAGCACCTTTGCAGATTACTTCTATGAAGGCTTAAATTTAGAGCTTTCTAATCCATGTCTTGCTTATTTAATCGAACAGCATTCCAAATTATACTCTGATCAATGGATGTTAGAGATAACAGAGGCAAAAGAGACATGGCTTCATCGAATTGCTAACCAAGGAAATGTGGAAATATTTCAATTAGTTTTAAAGCACTACCTAACAAAGCTTGGCATAGGTGGCATTGACACTGCTCAAGATTTATCCGAAAGATTTAGAATGGTTAATGGTCAAAATCTCCTTCATAGTGCTGCTGATTTAAGAGCTAAGTATTCCAGCAATGATCAAGAACGGCAGGCTAGATTTATCGCATATCTTATCAGCAATTTTTCAAGATTGAGTATCAATGATCGAGACGGACAAGGATGTACAATATTGCATCTCTTTGTAAATAGTGATTCTTTAACAAGCGAAACTCTTAAAGGCTTAAAAATACTATTTGATTTGGGGGTCGATCCTAATATTGCTACTCATCAAGATGGGAATACTCCCTTACATCAGATAGTTCAGCTCGGTCATTATTATGATGACGATGGAATTGCTAAATTTTTAATCATAAATGGTGCGGATATTTACAAAAAAAATGCCGATGGGGAGTCTCCTTATTCTCTTGTAGCAGTTAAAGCTCAGCAAAGAGAATGGGGACAAGAACACTGGCGAGATTTATTAAAGTTTATGCATCAGTACAGTACAGCTAATATATAGCTATTTTTTTAGATACAGTTTTTCTTTGGCATTTTGATGACCTTACTTTTATTGGGTAATCAAAATGCTGAATTTGTCATAAATAAAATATCTTAAACACTCGCGCTTGCTTCAAGCTTTGCTTAATTAAACTTTTTTTCTGCATAAAAAAGTATTTTAATAAAAGATTTTTTGTTAAAGATACATTTAAAAAAAAACGAAGTTATTTGTGTTTCATTACGTTTTATTTTTCTTAGCAATCGTTTTACTTGCCTATCTTTTATCAGCCATTATTTGGCCGGAGAAATTCTAACCAATGAAAGGAGTAGATTATCTTCAGCTAGTTCTTTTGCTGTTAATTATCATTTTAATAATGAAGCCTTTAGGGATCTATCTTGAAAAAGTGCTTACCTACAATGCTCCCACTTTTTTAGATTTTTTATTGAAGCCTATCGAGAATCTTCTCTATAAAGTCTGTCATATTGATGGAGAAGAGGAGCAGAGCTGGAAAGGGTATTTACTAGCTCTGTTAGGATTTAGCTTAGTTTCCTTAGTGGTAACGAGTGTTCTTTTAGCCTTTCAAGCGCATCTTCCTCTCAATCCTCAAAAGCTTTTAGCTCCTTCATGGAGTTTAAATCTCAATACCGCCTTTAGTTTCATGACGAGCACCGATTGGCAAAGTTATGGGGGAGAGAAGGCGATGTCTTACCTCTCTCAAATGATGGTTTTAGCAGTGCAAAACTTTGTGGCAGCCAGTGTGGGCCTTTCTACAGCAGCGGCCGTTGTTAGAGGAATTGCAAGAAAGAAGAAATCGACACTGGGGAATTTCTGGGTTGATTTAGTGAGAATTAATTTATATCTGCTTTTGCCACTGTCTATTGTTGCAGCCGTGGTTTTTTTAGCTTGCGGTGTTCCTCAAAACTTTAGCCCTTATTTGCAAGCGAACACGCTCGAGGGAAATTTGCAGTGGATAGCTCAAGGTCCGGTGGCTTCTCAAGAAGCTATTAAGTTACTTGGGACCAATGGGGGTGGTTTTTTTAATGTCAACTCAGCACACCCTTATGAAAATCCAACCCCATTTTCAAATTTCTTTCAACTCATCCTTATTTTTCTTATTCCATCAGCCCAAATTTATTATTTTGGTAGGTCGATAAAAAATACCAAACACGCTTGGTATATTTTTTCAGCGCTTACTTTTCTATTGGTTTTAGGAGTATTGGTCTGCGCTCATTGTGAAACAATCGGAAATATGGAATGGTCTAAATATAATCTTTTTGGTGGCAATTGGGAGGGAAAAGAACAGCGCTTTGGGATTTTTGGTTCTGCGTTGTATGCCTGTATGACAACAGCGATTTCTTGTGGGGCGGTCAACTCCATGCATGACTCCTTTACCCCTCTTGGGGGTCTTGTGCCCATGTTGAATATGCAATTAAACGAGGTTATCATTGGGGGCGTTGGGGCCGGGCTATACAATATTATTTTATTTATTCTTTTATCTATTTTTATTGCAGGACTCATTATTGGTCGCACTCCAGAATATTTAGGGAAGAAGATAGAATCATTTGATATTAAAATGACAGTGCTTGCCATCTTGCCTTATGTGCTCATTGTCCATTTGTTTACTTCTCTTGGCTGTCGAAGTTCTTGGGGGATGGAGGGACTTGGAAACACAGGACCTCACGGTTTTAGTGAAATTTTATATGCATTTAGTTCAGCTACTGCCAATAATGGAAGTGCATTTGCCGGTTTATCCACTAATAGCGTTGGGTTTAATTTATCTTTAGCTATAGCCATGTTACTAGGCCGTTTTTTGGTGATTATTCCAGCGATTGCACTCGCAGGCTCAATGGTCAAAAAGAAACTTCATCCAAAAAGTGCCGCTAGTTTCCCCATTTCAAGCTTAGTTTTTATTTCTTTGCTCATTGGAATTATTTTCCTTTTGGGGGCATTGACTTTTTTCCCTGCTCTTACGATGGGACCCATTATTGAGCAATTCTATATGTTAAAAGGGGTGCTTTTTTCATGATTCATCATAGTTATTCAAAAGCTTTTTTATTCAAAGCATTTTGGAATTCTTTATATAAGCTAAACCCTTTTGCTCTCATTCATAATCCTGTTATTTTTATTACAGAAGTAGGAGCTTTTATCACGACCTTTGAGTGGATCTTTCTCTCTTTGGATCATAAAGCCTTTTATTCACAGGTAACTATATGGCTTTGGTTAACGGTGCTCTTTGCCAACTTTGCTGAAGCTATTGCTGAAGCTCGAAATCAAGCGCAAGCAGAATCTTTGCGAAGAGGGCGAGTGACTGCAAGAGCCCATGTCAAGCAACAAGATGGTTCCTTTTTAGAAATCAATGCAGATCAACTTAAAAAAGATGATCTTGTTTTGGTTAAAGAGGGAGAAGTTGTTCCTGGGGATGGAGAAATTATGGAAGGGCTTGCCTCAATTGATGAATCTTCAGTCACTGGAGAATCGGAGCCTGTCATTCGAGGAGCGGGTACAGATCGCAATTCGGTTACCTCTGGAACCAAAGTATTATCCGATCAAATTTTGATTAGAATTTCTTCAGAGCCAGGCAACACATTTTTAGATAAGATGATTAATCTCATTGAAAGTGCTAAAAGGAAAAAATCAGCAAATGAAATTGCTTTAACCATTTTACTTTCTGGTTTAGCTTTTGTTTTTTTAGTTGTCGTTGTTTCCATTGATATTTTTGCTAGCTACTTTAAAGTGCAATTTTCAGTCACCATGCTTGTTGCTTTGCTTGTTTGCTTAATCCCCACGACGATCGCTGGGCTTTTAAGCGCCATTGGGATTGCTGGTATCAATCGATTAATGCAAAAAAATGTCTTAGCCAGAAGTGGACAAGCTGTCGAAGCTGCTGGAGATGTCGATCTTATTTTAATTGATAAAACAGGAACTATTACTTTAGGAAATAGAAGAGCCTCAGAGGTTGCACCTCTAACTGCTGCAGGGCTTTCAGAATTTGTGAAAGCAGCTTATTTTTCTTCAATAGAAGATACGACTGATGAGGGGCGTAGTATTATTGAATTTTTGCAAGAGCATCATAAGAATCTGATCCCTCAAGATCATCCTAAAGTCAATTTTATCCCGTTTACAGCTCAAACAAGAATGAGTGGTGCAGACCTAGGTCAAGATCAGTATAGAAAAGGATCTTTAGATTCTATTGAGCGATGGATCGATGGGCCCATGCCTGGGAGTATTTTAGAGCAGGCTAAAATCTATGCTCAGCAGGGGGGAACTCCTTTAGTTGTTTGTACCAATAAAAAGGTCGTAGGGATTGTTTTATTAAAAGACATTATAAAAAAAGGGTTGCCTCAAATTTTTGAAAGGCTCCGTTCTCTCGGGATCAAAGTTGTTATGATGACAGGAGATAATCCAATTACTGCTGCTGTGATTGCTAAGGAAACAAAAGTAGATGATTTTATTGCCCAAGTGTCTCCTGAGCAAAAACTCGAGAATTTACTCAAAATGCAACAACAAGGGCTTATTGTTGCTATGACAGGAGATGGGGTCAACGATGCTCCAGCATTGGCTCACGCCGATGTAGGACTTGCTATGAACTCTGGAACCCAGGCCGCTAAAGAAGCAGGCAATATGATTGATTTAGACTCTCATCCCACCAAGCTTTTTGAAATTATTGAAATTGGTAAGCAGATGTTAATGACACGCGGAGCGTTAACGACTTTTTCTATCGCCAATGATGTTGCAAAATATTTTGCTATTCTTCCAGCTATTTTAATTCCCTATTTTCCCTCTGTACACATTTTAAATTTAATGAGGTTGCAAACGCCTCAAAGCGCCGTGCTCAGCGCGGTTATCTTTAATGCACTGATTATTCCTATTTTGATTCCTTTGGCTTTTAGAGGTGTGAGGATGATCCCTGTTTACGCTGCTGTTATTCTTAGAAGAAATTTAGTCATCTATGGTTTAGGTGGGCTGATACTGCCTTTTATAGGGATTAAATTAATAGATATGTTATTTAATGTAATGGGGTGGATCTAAATGTTTTGGAAAACGTTCAAACCAGCTTTGATCTTGATGGGCTTTTTCACCCTTCTCTTAGGAATTATTTATCCTTTATTTGTTTATGGTATTGGCCAAGTTTTTTTTCATCACAAAGCCAATGGCAGTCTTTATTATGATACCAATCAGCAAGTGGTCGGTTCTATGTTAATTGCACAAAATTTTACAAATGATGGGTACTTTCACCCAAGACCCTCTTGCGCAGGACCTCAAGGGTATGACGCGAGCGCATCCTCTGGGAGTAATCTAGGGCCCACTTCTGCTAAATTAAATGAGGTTCTTTCTCAAAACATAGCAGCCTATCGCTCAAAAAATAAAATTGCTGATACAGTGCAGATTCCAGCCGATGCTGTCACAAGTTCTGGCAGTGGACTCGATCCTGATATTAGTTTAGAAAATGCTTTGCTACAAATGCCACGGGTTGCCGCTGCACGTAAAATGTCTCAAGCTGTGATTGAGAAGTTGATCCACACCTATACTCACAAATCTTTTTTTACCGGAGCCGGCTCGCGCATCAATGTACTACAAATTAATTTAGAGCTTGATGCTTTAAGTGTTCAAAATAAAACTTCCAATTAAAAGTCTTTTTTAAGAAAAAAAAACGTTAGCATCACAAGAGATTTACAAACACAACACAAATTTTTTAGATTGCTGATTGAGAAGCTGGATAGGGTTTCCACGGAATGGCTGCAATCCATTCACGAAAGAGTTTAGCCTCCTCATCTGCTCCGCTAAATCGAACTCCTATAAATGAAATGTTTTTCTCTTTGCAAGCATAAGAGAGATCTTCAACATGATGCAAAAGATCATCAACAAAAACAATCGAGTCGGGATGAATTTTATTTTCAGCTAAAAAATGAAAAAGGATGTTTGATTTTTTATGAAAGGTTGTTCCAAATAAGATCCCATGTTTATAGAGAGGTTTAACAGGTTCTTTATTTAAAGATTCAAAAGTAAAGTCAGTATTAGATTGTCCCAGCTTGATTCCAAGAGATTGAAGCTGATGGATCGTAAAATCTGCATCATGAGGAGATCTTGCTGTGAGTCCAAGAACTAACACCCCTTTCTTTTGGAGGTTCTCTAGAATGCTTGGGGATTGAGGATCTACACTCCGAATTTTGATGTAGGGCCTGATTGTTTTTAGATAAATATCTTCGATTTCCTGAGCCTCTTTTTTGGACATTCCCTTAGCAATTAATTCAGCTTTTACATGATCACACCATGCAATAGAACCTAAGTGATGGTCAGCCTTAAATAGCGTATTGTCAAGATCGCACAAAAGGATCATTTTTTCAGGGTGACCTTTTTCAAAATGCTTCTCAATTTCGGAAAAATGAGGGGTTTCTATAATGACTGCTAATAATAAGGCAGGACAAAGCAAAAAAAGGAAAACTAAATTTTTTATGTGCATAGATCTCCGATGGTTTTTTTTAGAAAAAAAGTATAATAATTTTGAAATATTTAGAAAACGCCTATTATCTTCAAAGAAGCTTTATTGGTGGTGTTTAAAATGGCTCTAATTGTTTTAGGATACACGCTCAACCCCGATCAATCCCTTCATCCAGTTTTAAAAACTCGTCTTGATAAATGTCTAGAAGTCTATAAGCCGGGGCTTCAAATTATTGTCTGCGGAAAAGGAACACCAAAAGCCTTTTTAGAGAGAGATTCTGCTGAAAAAACAGAAGCAGAAGCAATGCATAGTTACTTGCTTGATAAAGGAATTCCTAAAGAATGTATCTTACATAGAGAAAGAATCTATGAGCACTTTGACAAATGCATATTATTCTTACATCAACTATGTCTCTAAATTAAATATTAGTTCAGTTTCAGTTATTACCAATCAATTTCATATCCCTTCAGTAAGATATTGTTTTAATCTAATCTATGGAAAAAAATATCAAATTGATTTTATTGCTTGTTCAAATCAGGGGTTAGATAAACCTACTCTGAGTGTTTGGAAAAAAAGAATTCAAAAGATGGTGGATGAAGCTTATCCAATTCTTTTTAATGGAGTTTCTGCAGGGGACATCGATTCAATATCACAAATTATCAATGAAGCAAACTCGATAAATCCCAGCCAGCAAAGGTTAGCTTTTGAAGCAAAACTAGCAGAAATTGCTGAAGTAAAAGACACTCATTCATTAAGAGGCGTCATTTAATACTTCTTTTAGAAGTTCCATTGCAGCCCAACATAAGGTGTAATGCTGCCAAGCACTTTAATTCTAAAGGGCTTTGTAATTCCTAAACGCTGATTATTTGCTTGTTGAGAAAGTTTTCCAATATTACGTGTTTGTCCCCATTGAATATATTTGCATCCAAACACCCCTGAAAAAGGAAAGTTGGGAGTGGCATTGCGTACGCGGAAGCCACCTTCAGCCATCCAAACATAGTTGGCAATAATCTTTTGCCGAATTGCTTGGTTCATTGAACTGAGGCCAATGGTACTAGGGGCATCTAAAATTCTATTCACCCGCATATTGGTCCAGCTTTGCCAGCCCACACCGTTAGATGCAGCGATATATGGAGAAATGGCATACCCTTTAAATACTAAAGGCAATGGGAGCTCAAAGTAAAACTTAAGCATAAAAGAGTCGAGTGTTAGGTGAGCTCTAAATTGGTTTTTAGCACTATCAATAGGATCCCCATCTTCGGTCATAGCTCCTTTTCCAGGAATCGGTTTAGTAGAAAAAAACAAGCTTTTTTGAGTTTGATAGGCAATGGCGCTTTTAAACCACTGAAAGAATCGATAACCTAAGACAAATTCATAGACCGGGGTAATGTTATAGCGCAAGCTTCCTTGAAAAGGGCTCGATCCATGTTGGATAAAGTTAGCTGCTGGAACACCGCCAAAATTACCATTGATCTGATCAAAAAATAAAATTCCTGGGCCGATATTCACCTGAGTCATTAAGCTAAATCGCTTTTGGATATTTTTGGCTTTAGTAATAAAAGGGACCCAAGTGTTGATGCTTTTGTTTCCAATCTTATAACAATAGCTGACTGGAAAATCCCATTGCATTCCAAGGTATGGGGTAAATGAATACATCATTTTAACGCAAATAGGTTGTACAAGTCCCATATGAAGACCATTTTGCTTAGAAAGCTTTCCAATATTGCGAACCTGTCCCCATTGGCTGTACTTACAACCTGCAACAAAGGAGAATACAAAATCTGGACTTGCATTGCGAATTTTGATCCCGGCATCTGCCATCCAAGAAGCATTGGCAATGATGGCATCTCTTAAATATAAGAAGTCATTTCTAAAAGTACCGCCAATAACTGCTGTCCTTTCAATCTCAACATCTGTCCAACTTTGCCAAGAAGGGCCCACTCCTACGCTGATAAAAGGGGTCCATGCCATACTTTGGACAACTCCTGTAATGAGGTCAGCAGAAAATTTAGCCATAAAAGCATTTAAATTGAGGTAGGATTGAAATTGACTTTGCGCAGACTCAAATGCATCAGGTCCTCTACCTGCAAACCAGCGGGAAGAGATCATCGTTTCATTAAGATATAAATAGGAAATTCCCATTTCAAGCCAGCGATTGAGGCGATATCCTAAAATACACTCTACCAGTGGAGATTTAATGTAAGAGAGGCGTCTATTTAAAGGAATAGAGGGGCCGGAACCAAAAAAGAGACTGGATGGTTGACCTGCTAAGTTTCCTCGTAATCCAGAGAAATATAAAAAAGTAGGACCGATATTTACTTGAGCTGTGACGCAAGGTTGTTTATAAACAGATTTTGGAGAAACAAAGAAGATCTCACTAGTATGAGTAGAGCGTCCTGCAATGGTAGCTCCTTTTTCAACGGGGAAATCCCAATGAAGGCCAATGTACGGCGCAAAGGAATATAAATTTTTAATATTGAAAGGGCCGATAAGACCTCTTTTAAAGCTTCCTTGTTGCTCTAATTTTCCCAAGTTGCGGGTCTGTCCCCAATAGTTGTATTTACATCCAGCTGTCATTGAAAAATTAGAATTGGGATATGCCCCATGGATGCGTAGTCCAGCATCAATCATCGCGCAGACATTGGCAACGGTCTTTTGACGATAGGGAACATCGGTTCCTAAAAAAGTCACTGATGAAAGTTGAAAGATACGATCTGTAATATTGGACCATGATTGCCAAGAAACCCCAGGACCTCCTGCGATATAAGGAGAGAATGCAAGGGTTTTAATGAGCATGGGCCAAGGTAATTCAAAGTAAAATTTTCCAATGATAGAATTTAGTTGAACATCAGCACCAAACTGCACACGAGCTGTAGAATCTGTTCCACTTGTGTTTAATAAAGTGCGCGTCTGTAAGTAAATATTGGATTGGTTTTGATAGGAGAGGGCAAATTTTAACCAATTTGTGAATCTATACCCTACGATGTATTCAAATAAAGGGGTTTTGCTGTAACTCAAGTCTTGTTTATCAGGTACAGATCCAATTTGACTAAAGAGAGAAGTTGGTTTATTTCCTAAATTAGCTTGTACATCACTAAAGTATAAAAAGCCGATACCAATATTGACTTCTGCAAAAACAGATTCTTTGGTTTGAAAATTTCCAACCCAAGGAAAATAGGGTTTCCATCTATTTTTAGGAGTAAAAGTGGTAGTCTGTGAGCTTGTTTCAGTTGTTGACTTTGTAAGAGTTAAATTAGAGTTGCTAAGATCAATATCAGTGAATGCAAAAGTAGATAGCAATAAACAACCATAACATATTTTTATTATTATTTTAGATCGGTTAAGCATAGGAATCCTCAATGCAAAAAAAGATTATTATAAAAATGGTTATAGCGAAGCTATTCAATAATTAAAAGTGTTTATTGACTTTGTTAAGGTAAGAGACGATTGAAGTGAGTTATTTGTATTTTAGACTGTTGCCACTAATTCCACAATCGAGAGATGGCGCTGCGAAAAAGCATCAATGCACCTACTAATAGAGAGGAATATTTTGCAGAAGCCATGAAAGAGCTTATTAATTGAGAGATTCTAGCAACTCTTCCTATCTCCATTGCAAAAAATGGATTACAAAGTGGAAACATCATGGAAGTAAAAGATATTGCGAAAAATACAGCAATGGCTGGCGACTCCTCCATTAATCCATCAAGTGTCTTTAAAAAGGCTCGACCTATTCCTTCAGAAATATGAGTAGA
This sequence comes from Pterothamnion heteromorphum, assembly GCA_032358295.1. Lineage (NCBI taxonomy): Eukaryota > Rhodophyta > Florideophyceae > Ceramiales > Ceramiaceae > Pterothamnion > Pterothamnion heteromorphum. The sequence goes on along the minus strand of JAULBV010111107.1, from coordinate 379,690 downwards.
TATATGTTGTTTGACAAGAGCAGCAAAACCTATTCCTGTAACAGCCCCATATAGATAGCTAGCAGGTGATCCAAAATCGATAGGGAAAGCACCTGCTAAAAAATGCAATGGGAAAGAGAGGCCAAGTGTCCATAATGCTATTTCCGTAGCTAAAATTGCTAAAGTAGGTAACTGATGTTTAAACTCATTGATTTTCTCTATTAACTGTGCTGTAAAGGGAGGGGGTGGAAAAAGCTCTGGATTAGGTTCTATCTCTTTAAGGCAAATGGGACAATTTGCAGGTAGGTTTTGGATAAGGCGCCTATGAACCCATTGTGACAAACAGGGCAAGTGATAAAGATGTCTTCCAATCGCTGTATTTTCTATTGGGAAGGTATGATAGACCACTCTTCTTGTTTGCAATGGATTGGCTTCTGCCAAAGGCTCGTGGCAAATTTCACAAATTGCATCGGGAGCTAAAGGGGGAACAATGGCGGCGTCAGAGATAGTAACTGAACCAAGCGGCTGAAGGGTTGACATTGGGGCTATACCTACGCGGGACACTATAAGCAATGTTAGCCAACACAAGATTGTTTGTCAACTTAAAAGTTGATTTTTAGGAGGAAAGCAGGAGCTTCCCTTTTCTAGATGCTAGCTACTGCTCTAGCTCAATTTTTCATGAAGGTCTTAAACAGGCATTGCTTCTAGTGGAGCAAGATGTTTGTTTTGAAACTTTACATTTTCTTTTTCAATCGCTTCTTTAGAGCCAAATGATACAATGACAGCTTGATCTAGTTTTTTAACCAAATGCTCTTCAACAGCTCTTTGAATATCCTCTTTTTTGGCTTCAAGTATTAGGGAGCGCAAAGTACATCGCACAGCGTAGGTTTTTCCTTCTAATAACCAGCTATAGGCTGTGAGGCCTTGATATTCTGGAGAAATAGGGTGATCTAATTTTTGAATAATTCCGAGCTTGGCCTCTTCTAGTTCTCTAAGAGAAAATTTTCCTTTTTGAATCTGCTTACAGGCATTTTTAAAGGCTTCGATTGTAGAGGCTAAATTGGGGTCCCTATAAGAGTAGAAACAAAATTTTGCAGAACTCATTATGTTGCTGGATCCTCCACCATAAGCTCCCCCTTGCTCGCGAATGACGCGATGAAGGATCGTGTTGTCTAGCAGTCTAGATGCCACACTTAAATAGGCATTGGCTGGCTCGGTAAATTTAACTGTTTTTAAAGCCATTGAGGTAAAAAATACGGGAGCAGAGCTAATACGAGCATGGGATTGTATTTGATGAGGTTTAAAAGAGTAGGTCCATGGTTGATAGGCTTTAGCTTCAATATGACACAGCTTAGCTAAAGTGGGAGCAATTTTAGTGTAATACTTCTCATTACAGGTTGTGACAATATCGTAATCTTGAGCGTGTAATAGGCTGCTTTTTAATTTTTTTAATTTTTCATATAGAGTAGGGAGGGCTTTTTTAAAATCACCCGCGATTTCTTTAATTAAATAATAATAGCCTAGTCCTGACCAATAATAACTAATATAGCTATGCTCATAAAATCCACTACAAGATAAATTCACAGCATATCGCAGGCTGTTTTGCTTAAGATCGTGATCCATTTCTACATAGAGTTGGGTGATCAAATCTTTTAAACGATTTTCATCTTCAAAATTGGGGCTTGTGATCATGTCATACATCAAATTGACAAGGTGAGAATAGTTTCGCTCAATTGCTTTTCCTTTAAAAATAAGATGTGGTTTATGGATATGTTGATCTTCAATAGAGATATAAGAATCTAAAAAGGCAACAATGCCTCCTGTATGATTCTGAATGAGATTTAAATTTTCGATATAGTTTCTACTGTCAGAGCCAATTTGTGAAATGAGATAGGCAAAGAGACGGATATAGGGTAAATCATCATGCTCCATGGCAGGTAGCTTTAAACAGATGTCTTGGTAAATAACGCCATTAGTAAAACATGAGCGGAAAAAAGTATTAGCGTTGCCAACTTTAGTTTGGCGCAATTCTAGTGGGCGTGACTGTTTAGAAACGTCATTTAAAGTGACTTTAGGTAAAACTTCTAGGTCTTGGTTTTCTTGCTCTTCTTGAAAATTTTTTAGAGCAAGGCTATTTTTGATAATATCTTGTTTTTGTGTTTCATTTAACTTTGAGGCGATGTCTTGAAGCATCTTTTGTTCTTCAGCTTCTTCTTTTTGGGTAAGGTTTTCATCGGGATAAAGAGAAGTAGCAACACAGTGGGTGTTATTGAGCAAATATTTTTGAATGAGCGAAGAGAGGTATTTAGGATCTTTTATTTTTGCTCGCAGCTCTGCAAAAAGAGAATGAATCTTTAAGCAATTTTCGATTTCTGCATTGACATTTTTGATGGGGATCATTTTTAAGATGAGCGATAAGCCAAAAGGGCCATAATCAGAGTTAATTTCAGTTCGAGAAAATTCCAGTTGGTGCATGGCACCTTCTATCAGTTTTTCATCAAAAGGCTTAGAAGCAAGATGCGAGAGTGTTTCTTGGACACGAGTCTTGATTTGTTCTAGGTGCTTTTTTTCAGTCCCTTCAAATATGAGTCCATAGGGAACTTGAGAAAGTTCATCTTCTAAAAGGGAGGTGACATTTTGGCAAAGACCCGACTTTAAGATTTCCATTTTTAAAGGAGCCGCATCATTACCCATCAAAATAATATCTAAAATTTGCAAAGCTAAAACATCGAGCTGTTCTTTTGCAGGACATGTAAGCCACGCTAAAGCAATATACGTTTTGTTTTGTTGATCTTCATGAGCTGCAATAGGATATCCACAAGAAACAGATCGAGGGGATTGAAAGAGCTGTTGCATGGGATTGGGCTTTAATTTTTCCAATTTGAGAGCGCGACAAAGAGCGTTTTTTTCTAAGAAATCCAGATGTTTCTCAATGGGTAAATTGCCATAAAAATAAAAGGTAGTCCTGGATTCTTGATAGAATTTTTCATGAAAAGCTTTGAGCCCTTGATAAGTTAAACTCGGAATCTCTAAAGGTTGCCCTCCAAAATTATGACGATATAAAATATCAGGAAAGAGCTGCTTCATCATATTTTCCCATAATCTAGACATGGGTGAAGACAAAGAGCCCTTCATTTCATTAAATACAATCCCTTTAAAAACTAAAGGAGAGCTAGAGTCTTCTGGATTTTGAAACTCTAAACGATGTCCTTCTTGCAAAAAGCTGAGTTCTTTCAGTTCAGGGTGGAACACAGCATCAAGATAAACTTCGAGTAAGTTGTAAAAGTCTTTGGGCACTTGAGAAGCGGCGGGGTAGCAAGTAAAATCAGGCCCTGTTAGGGCGTTCATATAAGTATTTAAGCTACGGCGATTCATAGAAAAAAAAGGATCTTTCACTGGAAATTTTTTCGATCCACAAAGAACAGTATGCTCTAAAATATGGGCGACCCCATTGGAGTTTTCGGGAAGAGTTCTTAAAGCAATACAAAATACATTTTCAGGGTCATCTGCGGCAATATGGACAACAGAGGCCCCAGAGGGGAGATGTTCGATCTCTCTGACTAAGCAGCTTAATTCTTCGATAAACTCTGCTTTAGTGATCTTAAAACTTTTATAGGTATCATTAACTTTAGAAAAATTTTTCTGGAATAACTCCATTGGATCCCATTAGTTAAAAAACGACATCTTATGTAATTAGTGCTTTATTTTTAAAATAGATTTCAATCAATTAAAATCGATGTTTTTTAAATAAAAAGAATCTCCCTTATTGAAAAGGGAGATTCAAGATCATTCAAGATGACTCTTGCATAAAGCAAAAGACATTACCATTCTAAATTGGCAGAGGATTGATATTCAGTCACTCGTGTTTCAAAGAAGTTCTTTTCTTTAGCCAAATCAATCGTTTCACTCATCCATGGAAATGGAGAAGCGGAACCATAAAGTTTAGGAAGACCAATTCTTTCGAGTCTGCGATCGGCAATATATTGGACATAATCTTCAAACATTTCTGCAGTCAGTCCTAAGATCCCTTTTGGTAAGCAGTCTTTGGCATAAGTGATTTCTAACTTCACCGCTTGCTTGACCATTTCAAGGATTTCTTTTTGAAAGGAATTTGTCCAAAGGTTTGGGTTTTCTTCTTTAATACCGTTGATAAGATCAATACCAAAATTAAGATGGACTGTTTCATCTCTTAAAATGAATTGAAATTGCTCTCCGATACCCGTCATTTTATTTTGACGATGCAAAGATAAAATCATAGCAAAGCCACTATAGAAGAAAATTCCTTCCATAATGATGTAATAACCGATGAGGTCTTTTAAAAATTTTTGAGCCCCTTCAAAAGTACTTGTTGTAAAGTCTTCTTTGAGAATCTCTTCAGTGAGTTTCATTTCGAATTCGTCTTTTCCATGAATGGAATTAATTTCATGATACATGTTAAAAATCTCACGCTGATCGAGATTTAAAGAGTCCACGATATATAAGAAAGTATGAGAGTGAATGGCTTCTTCAAAAGCTTGTCTTAAAAGATACTGTCTTGCTTCGGCATTGGTAATATGCTTATAGATGGCTAAAACAATATTGTTTGCTACTAAGCTTTCAGCGGTGCTGAAAAATCCAAGGTTTCGCATAATTAGCCTGCGTTCGCCTTCTGAAAGAGCATTGGATTTCCAAAGTTCGATATCTTTGCCCATCGGAACCTCCGTAGGCATCCAATGGTTGGCGCAGCCATTGATATAATGCTCCCAAGCCCAATTGTACTTAATAGGCATCAGTTGATTGACATCTACAGTTTTGCAATTAATCAGTGACTTATGTGTTTGATCTTTTTCTAAAACAGCCATTTTCTTTTCTCCTTATTATTGACAGCTTTCACAGCCCTCTTCAAGATTACAAGCTGCTTGTTTATTTGTTTCTCTTTCAACGCTTACCTTTGAGGAGGCAGATTTATTTTTCATCCAGCGGGGTTGAAGACCTCGTTTATTAATATCTGTGGAAGATTTTTCTATTTGAGTGGCTCCTGTAGTCCGCAGATAATATTGTGTTTTGAGTCCTTTTTTCCAGGCTAGCATATACATATTATGGATTTTTTTGCCGCTTGGCTCGCTTAAATAAAGGTTGAGCGATTGTCCCATGTCGATCCATTTTTGACGGCGACTGGCACATTCAATGAGCCATTCAGGCTCAATTTCAAAGGCTGTTAAGAAAATATTTTTGACCTCTTGAGGGATCCGCTGAATTTCAGATAGGTTACCATCAAAGTATTTAAGGTCATCTAGCATTTCTTCATCCCAGAGCTGTAATTCTTTCAGTTTGTCAACAAGATAAGGGTTCACTACGGTAAATTCACCCGACAAGTTAGATTTGACAAAAAGCTGTTTATAAGCAGGCTCAATACAAGGAACAATATTGGCAATATTGGCAATGGTAGCAGTGGGTGCAATAGCCATTGTATTACTATTACGCATCCCTTGTTTTAATATTTTATCTCTTAGTTTATCCCAATCTAGAGTAGAAGAAGTATCTACATCGATGTTTTCTTTGCGATATTCAATAAACATCTTGAGAGAATCAATAGGTAAGATTCCTCGAGACCACTTAGAGCCTGGGTAGCTTTCATAAGTGCCCCTTTCCTTGGCTAAGTCAGAAGAAGCTGAAATAGTGTGATAAGAAATAAATTCCATCGATTCATCTGCAAATTGCACCGCCTGATGACTTGCATAGCTATAACCTAGCATATAAAGACAATCTTGGAATCCCATAATGCCCATTCCAATAGGGCGGTGTTTTAAGTTGGAATTACGCGCTTCTTTGATAGGATAAAAATTAATATCAATGACGTTATCGAGCATGCGTACAGTTGTTGTAATTGTCTTTTGAAGTTTCTCATAATCTAAACCGCTGCTGGTCATGTGAGCAGCTAAGTTAATAGAAGCTAAATTGCAGACAGCTGTTTCTTTTGGTGATGTGTTGAGTAGAATTTCTGTACAAAGGTTGGAAGAATGAACAACACCCGCATGATCTTGAGGAGAACGGAGGTTGGAAGGATCTTTAAAAGTGATCCAAGGATGGCCTGTTTCAAAAAGCATGGAGAGCATTTTTCGCCATAATTTGAGGGCTTCAATTTCTTTAAAGACTTTAATTTTTCCTTCTTGAGCCATCTGTTCATAAGCTTCATAGCGTTTTTCAAATTCTTCGCCATATAAGTCATGTAGATCAGGAACATCTTTAGGACTAAAAAGAGTCCATTTTCCTTCACTCATTACCCGCTTCATAAACAGATCGGGGATCCAATTAGCCGTATTAATATCGTGAGTTCTGCGGCGATCATCCCCTGTGTTTTTCTTGAGTTCAATAAAATCTTCGATATCTAAATGCCATGTTTCAAGATATACACACGCGGCCCCTTTTCTTTTCCCGCCTTGGTTAACTGCAAGGGCGGTATCGTTGACAATTTTTAGAAAAGGAATAACCCCTTGGCTTTGTCCGTTGGTACCTTTAATTAAAGAGCCTGTAGCGCGAACTGGCGTCCAATCATTGCCAATACCTCCTGCCCATTTAGAGAGCTGAGCATCATCTGCAATGACTTTGAAAATGCTATGCAGATCATCTTCTACAGTTGAAAGATAACAAGAGCTTAATTGTGAGTGCTTGGTTCCAGAGTTAAACAGTGTTGGAGTGGAAGAAAGAGCAAGAAAAGAGGACAAGTTATTGTAAAATTCAATAGCGCGTTGATCTTTGTCTTCACCTTCGCTGAGGGCAAGTCCCATGGCTACGCGCATCCAAAAAATTTGAGGTGTTTCTAAACGTTTTTGATCTTTGTGAATAAAGTAGCGATCGTAAAGAGTTTGTAGACCTAAATATGAAAACTTTAAATCTTTGTCTAAATCAAGAGCAGCGGCAAGTTTTTCTAAATCAAAATCTTTGAGTTTAGAATTTAAGCGAGAATCTTTTTCAGCAGAAGACTTGATATATTGGATAAAATAATTGCGATGGATCGATTTAATATTTTTATTACTTGCAGGTGTTGAAAGTGTTTCGCGATAAATTCCATCTAGTAAGACGCGTGCCGCAACAAAAGCATACTCTGGTTCAAATTCAATACGTTCTTTAGTGGCCAAAACAGCGGCTGCGTAGGTTTCTTTTTGAGTAATTCCCTCAAAAGTGAGTGTTAGAGTTTTTTCAATCAGCGCTTGAGGATCAATTTTAAAATCTTTAGTTGCAAAACTAAAAATTTCTTTTAGAAATGGAGCGACAACAAATGCTTTTAGATCTTCTTGTTGTTCTTGAGCATGTAAAACAGGTTTTGGTCTTTCTTTAATATTGTGTTGTAAAATGAGTTGCTTGGCGACTTTAAAATAACCATGAGCCATGAGCTCATTTTCAATTTCTTCTTGAATATCATTGGTAGAAATAGGTTCTTCTGTTTTTTGATCTAATAGATTTTGGATTACAATTTGACTGAGTTCGTTGACGATTTCTAGGACATCTTCAGGTGTAGGACCTTCTATTTGGGAGGCAAGTCTAAAGGCATGTTCAATAGAAGAGCCAATTTTTATGGGATTAAAACGTACAATTGTTTTTTGATCATCGCGGATGACTTGAGGAAATAAATTTTCTTTGTGTTTGCGTTGTTCAGAATGTTTATCGCGATAAATGATATAATTTTTTGCCACGCTATGGTGACCTTGATCCATTAATTTTTGTTCAGCAATATCTTGAATTCCCTCAACAGTAATAGAACGTCCCTGCTTGGATAAATGGCAGAGTTCTTCAACAACAGAGGCTGTGACATCTTGAATTATTTTTTTTAATTCAAAAGGAAGTTCTTCATTTGTAGCCTTCTCATAAGTTTCGCGCACTGCCCCCTCAATAGCATTGGCAATTCTTTCAACCCTAAACGGAACAATCACCCCGCTTCTTTTAATCACGGTCATCGTTTTGAGCGTCTCGTTAGTTTGGTTGTCAAAAAAACTTTTTGGGTCTGTTTGCGTTAAATATGTTGAGGGCATAAAAACTCCTTTTTTCCTAAGTCTTTGAGGTTGTTACAAAGAACTCAATTTTTAAAAATACCACATATAGTATTTTTCTTGTGTTAGAAGCACTACATATAGTGTCTTAAATTTTTTTGTCCAGGATTTTATATCCAGATAAAAATTAAGTTCAACTTCATTTGAAGGCCAAAGAGATAACCCACATAGCATCGCTTTTTTATGAAAAAAAATTATTTAATACTGCTAAAAAAACAAGGAATAAAAGCTGTTGTTGTCGTATCAAATAAAGCTCTTTTATGTTATAAAGGTTCTTTGTTTTACATTTGGGATAACATGAAGCGCGTTTATTTATTTCCTAATTTAGTGACAGCTTTCAGCTTATCATGCGGATTATTTATTATCTTTAGAATAATCCTTTTCGCAGAAGTTGCTACTTATGACCTTTATAAGGCTTCTGTGATTTTGATGATCGTAGCCGCAATTGCCGATGTTTGTGATGGTGCTATTGCGCGCATTTTAAAAGCTGAAACAAATTTTGGAATACAGTTTGATTCTTTAGCAGATAGTGTCACTTTTGGGGTAGCCCCTTCAGTTGTGATTCTTCGCAGCTTTGAAATAGCACCGCAAACAGGACTTTTTTTATTACTGACAGGCTCTGCAATGGTGTTTTCTCTCTGCGGAATATTGCGCTTAGCTAGGTATAACACGAATGCAGCTGTACGTCAAAAACAACCTATCTTAGCTAAAGAGAATCGCAGCTTTACAGGCTTACCTATTCCTGCAGCAGCTTTAGCTGTTGTCTCAATGAACCTTCTTTTTCTATCCAAAGAGCTGCCTTGTTTTTCCATGCTCAGCCAAAAAACAAGAGCCATTGTGGTAATGTGTTCAATGATTATCATAGGCTATTTTATGGTTAGCCGCTGGAAGTTTCCTAGTCTTAAAACGTTCAATTTTCGGATCAAATCTTTTTATTTAGTCGCTTGCACAGCAATTATTGCCGTCATTTTACTCTATGGTATTTTTAACCTTTTTGCCCTTATCCTCTTTATTGGCTTTTGGGGTTATATTGTTACAGCTTGGATCCTATCTATTGTTCGGGCCATTGCTGGGAAACGCTCTAAAACGCTTCAGGAGCTCGATCCTGATGACGGGGATTCAGAGGATAAGCTTTAGTAACCTAGTGATAATCAGCATGTAACGCTTAGTGTATGGCAAAAAAAGACTTGACTTTTGTCTGTTTTTGTGCTACAATTAAGTTTCCACAGAGGATGTTAGATGATTATTTTTAAACTTTATTGCCCTTCTTTTTCATTAGCCACTCAAGATCGCTACCACATTAATGGAAATCACTCCAATAGTGGGGATAAAGGGATTAAAAGAGCTAATTTATGGGAAAGGGTTACTGGCAGAGCAACGACGATTATTCAAGACGGGCAAAAGTACTATGTGAATACAGCCAGCTTAAAGAATTACCTTGCTAGAAAGGTGTCTGCTGGTGGAGGAACATCTAAAACAGCAGAAGTCGCTAAAAACTACTTTCTTGTCGCTTCTTACACTAGTACCTTCCAAGCTTCTGCCAAAGGAGAAGAGCGTTATGAAAGACGAGGCGATATTTTAACAGGATTAGAAGCTCGCAAGAATCTTAAAATAGAGAAGGATTCAAAAAAAGAAGACGATCTATTTGGTTTCTTTGCAGATGCAGGAAAAAAAACGCGCAGTCAAGAGCTCAGAATCCTTTTCTAATCCACAATCCAATTAATCTAACGCAAAACTTGCTTTCGAAATAAAATCGAATTGATTTTAAACAAGAGAGTAATTGCGAATGACTCCCAGTATGACCCCGTGAATAAAGACCTCTTCATTTAAAACTAAAAGAGGCTCTATCTGGATGCAAAAAGAATCTAAACGAGTGTATGCTCCTTTAGGGGAATATTTTTTTATTGCAAAGCGCTCATTATAGAGTTTAGCTAAAATAGCCTCTCCAGGAATGGCTTCTGTACGTGGTTCAATAATTAAAAGATCATTGTGTAATAATCCAGCTTCTAAAAAATTTCCACCCTCCACTTTTAAGAGAAAACAGCCTGAAGAATATTTTTTACTGGATCCATAAGGTACATTTTTCATCTCTTCTGCATATTCAATTTCTCCATCATCAGTTAAAAATCCGATGAGTGGAAATTCATAATTTCGAATGCGTGGTTTTTTCTGAACATTGCTGAGAGAAATAAGTCTAGAGGGTGATTTATTAATCTGAATAAAACCCTTTTTTTTAAGGGCCTGTAAGTACTTATAGACAGAACTTAAAGAAGCAAAGCCAAAATAGTTTTTAATTTCTAGAAATGAAGGGGCGTTTTGATGCTTTTCGATGTAGTTTTTAAGGTAATTTAAAAGTAGCTCTTGCTTACTCGTTAATTGATGCATAGGCGGCTCCTCGTTCAAGATTAATGAGTATTAATCCTTGATGTAACTGAGAGGTTTTTTTTTGGCAAGATAATCAAAAACGAGTTTTTCTACAACTAATGCTGCATACCAAGTAACTATCAGCGACATAAATACATCGCTTAAAAAATGAGCTCCTTGAGCGATTCGGCTAAAACCGAGCAAAAAACTGAAAATAGCTGTCAAAACAGAACCTAAATAGATAAGAGGCTTCATCTTGAGACGAAAACCTAAAATCAAGAGGTTGATAAAGTAAAAACCCATCGTTGCATGCCCTGAAGGGAAGGATTTGCATAAATTAGGAAAGCTAAACTTGGGTAGGTAAAAAGGGCTAAAGAGGTGAGTGCCACCAAATAAAACGGTTTGAATGGGTCTTGGTCTAAACCAGAATCCTTTCAAGATCACATGAGTCACAATGCCTGCTCCTAACAGCATGGAAAGGGCTAAGAATAAACAGGGAAGGCGCAGTTGATATAATCTTTTAAAGAAGAAAGAAAAAAGAAAGATAACCCCGGACGTGATACCGATAGCTAAAGCGGGGATAACGGCCCAGTTAAAAATAAAATAATGATAAAGCGCCTTGGAGAAGCCATGTTCATGGTGAAAAAAGCAACTCGAGAGCCACGGATCAATGTGGATGCTAAAAGGAGCTAGTATAGCAAGGATGGCTAAAGGTAAAAGCCATTTAAGTTGAGAGCGTTTTATCATAGAGTTGTAATTTCTTTTTTAAATAATGGGTTAAAAAATAAACAACAGGTGTATCTAGTAAAGCAAATATCACTTTAAATGTATATACGGCAATCCCTATTGAGAGGCAAGTTTTAAAGCTAAGTCCAAGCCCCCAATAAAGGACAATTCCATCCATAATAAAGGTATCGATCAATTGCGATAAGCAGGTGGAGACATTATTTCTCAGCCATAAGTGTCGTCCTTGTGTCTTCTTTTTCAAAAGTGCAAAGATATAGATATCAAAAAGTTGAGAGATAACGTAGGCAACCATTGAGCCTATTAAAATATAACTACTAACGCTAAATACAGATTCTAGGGCGATTTGATAATCAGTTGTGGACCCAAAGCCAAAGCGGTTGTTTTCAATAAACCAAGTCGGATGAGCAGAAAGAGCCAACGTAGACTTAATAAAAATTAACATTAAAAAATTCATTCCAAAAGCCAGCCAAACCATGAGCCTTGCTTTTTGGCATCCCCAAATTTCTGTGACCGTATCAGTGATCACAAACGTGATGGGATAGGTAATCAGACCCGAAGTTAAAGCGAGGTGAGGATAAAAGGGGGCATGAAAAAGCTTCATCGTCATATTACTTAAAAGAAGGAGCGTTGTGAAAAGAACACAACAAAAAGTAAAATACAAATAGGATTTTTCTTGGTTTAAAGAAGTGTCTATCATCTTAAAAGCTAATCAATAAATGAAAAACATTCTAACTGATTAGATCATTAAAAATGAGTCAAATTCTCAAAAAGTAGCTCCTGATAACAAGAAAATTCTTGATTTTATTAACTAGTTTATTTTAAGATTAATGGTGATTTATTTTTTTAAATCAAAAAAATAATATATTATCATTAAAGTTTAATTTAAAATAAGCGAGGACTTTATGCCATCTGAAATGATTTCATCATATACAAGTGCCTTAGGAAATACGGCTTATAATAGTTTGGGAGGTGCTTGCTCGGCAAATCCCTTTTCTTGTTTGCCATCTGCTCCCACAGATTACTGCTCTACTTTGGATGCCGCAGCTTTTATGTTCAATGTGGCAACTCCGTTTTTTGCCGGAAACCCTGGAATTGCTTTTCTAACTCATCTCGGGTCTCGCGCAGCAAGAATATTCCAAGAGAGAGACTGTTTGCCTCCTAATGTAATTCCTTACTCAAATCATACGGAAACTGCTTTATCGTTGATTGATATGGGTTTAATTTTGATTACTCCATCGCAAGAGCCGGTAAACAAATTTCGACAATGGATGCAAAGAAACATTGCTCCAGAGCAGCTTAGAGGAATAACAGAAGCTGCAGCTTTAGCAAAACATCAAACCTCAGGTAAAGCAAGTTTTGCAGCTAGCTTCCCGGTTACCTATAAAATAGCAAGCAACGCATTAACAATTATGAGTCTAGGAGCTTCTGTTCAAGAACAGTACGAGGTCAATTTGAGAAAGGCTCAACAAGGTTCAGATTCTGGCAGTTTTTTCCGAACTTTAATGGGTACTAACAAGAACAGATAAGTAAGCATTTTGAATTGTACAAAGAAAAGGATTTGCTTTTAGCTCGAATTAAATTGCAATTCATCTCTTGCGCAAAGAGGTGGATTGCAATGAGTAAATGAAATTCAATAAATCTAATTTGTATTTTGCCGAGGATCTGCCAGTAGGACAAGAATGGCTTGGCTTTATTTGTTGTCTTCTTTTAATCTTCTTGGAAGATGTGTCTTTTTATAGGAAAAGATAGATCTATAATCACTAAAATTTAATTTAAAATAAGAGAGAGTGTTATGACATCTGCATTGGATCAAGCTTCCGTGTATGCAAAAAGTATAGGAATTGAACTAGGAAACATGGCTTATAATAATTTAGGTCTTGAATGTCTAACAAACCTGCAAACAAACTCAACAGCTTGTTTCCCCTCTCTCATTAGAGATGAGTGTTCTGCTTTAAGTGCAGTTGCTTTTGGAGCAAGTGTAGCAACGCCCTTTCTTGCTGCTAATCCTTTTGCCGCTTTTGGATCTTTTGCTGTGTCTTACATCGCAAGAAAGCTCGAGCGTGGGCATTGTTTTCCTCAAGTACTGTCTTCTTTTCAGCATCACTCCAATAACACAGAAACTCTGGCTATTAAGACATTAGCAAATGGGGGATTGAGACTGCTCAATGAAGCACAAATTACAGCAAGAAAGTTAGGTGTTGATTGCGATAAGCTTCTCAATGCTGAACGAGGCATGGGGACAATAGCACGTGGGCTGGTGGCTAAGCCTCATCTAGATGGTATAAACCATGTTTTAGATCAAGTCAGAAAGGTTGTGTTGGAGGTTATTCCTAGCCAAAAACCTATAACGACAATTGCAAGTGCACTTGCAGTTGTTAAAGCAGTAGCAAACACAATGCTTAAAACGATAAGCCTAGGAGCTTCACTTCAAGAACAGTTTGAAATCAATAAAAAATATGAAGCAATGCAAGCTTCTTTAACGCCAGGTCAGGTAAAAGCAAAAGCTAACTCAAATGGTTTCTTCTCTAAATTTTGGTAGTAATAGCAAAAAATAAGCGTCTATTTTCAAGTTATATAAAGAAAATATGTTGCTTTTAGCAACCCATCTCTTGGATCAAGAGATGGGTTGCAGTGGACCAGATTCAGCAGATACGAGTTGCATTTTGTGAAAAGACCGAAAGTAAAAAGAAAGAATTCCTTGGTTTTATTCATTATTTTCTTATAGAATTTTCGGAAGATTATTTTTCTTATATCATAGTTATTACATCCTAAAAATAAAGAGGTCTTTATGTCGTTGAATATTACACAACCATCCTTTGCAGCAACAGCAGGCAATATGCTTTACAACAATTTAGGATTTGTTTGCCTAACAGATCCCACGTCTTGTTTGCCGGCAGCTCCTAAAGATTTCTGTTCAGCTCTGAGTTTTGGGGCTTTTTCAGCAGAGGTGGCAATAGCGCCCCTTGCTTTGCTACAACAACCTGCAGCAGCTAGTTTAGCTTTTGTAAGCTCTCAGTTGACAAGATGGGTAGAAAGCTCTTATTGCTTTCCAGCAACCACTTCTTTTCAGCAAAATGGCACAGAAGTTCCTTCAACATTGGCTAATGTAGCCCTATTAACCCGTTCAAGTCACAGCAGCACTAAAGAGATCGTTACAAGGTTTTCCAAAGAGGTGATTACAAATACGCTACAAGCCAATCCGAATCCTTTTTCTGCTTTGGGAGTTGGTTTTAAGGAATTGAATCAGGCTGGTTCAGCAATGAATGGTCTTGATACGCTAGCTAACGGTCTTCAAGCAAATGAGTTATTTTTACTGGAACTTCAAGATAAGTTAGCGAAAACAGCCGCCAAGTTGGGGGGATTTGAAAATTTGCGTCAAAGAGGAGCAGAAGTTCTTGCCTCGATGAGAGATGTTCCTAATGCAGATCAATTAAAGGATCTTTTCGGAGAAATAATGAAAACATTTAGCTTCGAAGATTCGACAAAGCTTTCAGAGTTGGTGGGCAAACTGAGTAATCAACCTCGCTTAACACTTCATGAAGGTGTGGGGAGTTTGAAAGCGCTATTAGAGAAGCTTGTCGCTGGCTATGATGCTGCAGCTACAAATGCAGCAAGGCCTGCAATAACAACTGAAATAAATAGACAAGTTAGCCAGGGAGAGACGCAAACACAAGTCCTAGCCGGCGCACAAAAAGCTGTAGGAAAGTTTGCGTTAATTAGTCAGTTTGCAAGAAATACGTTATATTGGGCAGTCAGCTTAGGCTCAGCACTTCAAAGGCAGCATGATATCAATGCAAGATACACATTGCAAAGTAATGCAACAGGTGCAGCAGAGGCAGTGCCTTTAAAGAATGCGGAAAATGCTTTAGCCAAAACAGACACTTGTTCTGATGGCAGCGATACTTGTTCCAAACCAATGACGGGTGTTGTCAAAAAGTAAAGTGCATTTTCTATTAGTAGAAAGAAAATTCTTTGCATTTAGGCCGGTCTTAAACTATGATCCTTTTTTAAAAAAGAGCAATAAAAATGCGCATTGCCATTAATGGATTTGGTCGAATAGGTCGGCTTGTTTTTCGTGAGCTCATCAAATTAAAAGAATTTGATGTTGTTGCAATTAATGATCTTGTACCGGCAGATAACTTAGCTTACTTACTCAAATATGATTCTACCCATGGTCTATTTGAGGGTCTGATTGAAGTTAAAGATCAAACTCTTTTTGTAAATGGTAAAAAAATTTTAGTTTTATCACAAAAAGATCCTACAACACTTCCGTGGAAAGATCTGGGAGTCGATTTTGTTATTGAATCCACCGGTCGTTTTACCCATCTAAGTGAGCTTGAAGTCCATTTAAATAATGGAGCTAAAAAAGTCGTTTTAACAGCTCCTGCTAAAGATGACATGCCCACCTTTGTGATGGGAGTTAATCATCAAAGTTATGATCCTCTTAAAGACCACATTGTCTCTAACGCCTCTTGTACAACCAACTGTCTAGCTCCATTGACAAAAGTGTTATTAGACAACTTTGGAATTGAAGAGGGATTAATGACAACCGTTCATGCTGTGACAGCTACACAATTAACAGTGGATGGACCTTCAAAAAAAGATTTTAGGGGGGGGAGAGGAGCTTTTCAAAATATTATTCCTGCTTCAACAGGGGCGGCTAAAGCAGTAGCTAAATGTCTTCCTCAGGTCGAAGGGAAGCTCACAGGAATGGCATTTAGAGTTCCTGTGGTGGATGTCTCTTGCGTCGATCTGACGGTTCGTTTGACGAAAAGCACCAGTTATGATGAGATAGCCAATGCGATGCGGCAAGCTTCTGTAAGCACCATGCAAGGCATCTTAGGCTACACGGAAGATCCAGTGGTTTCAAGTGATTTTATAGGCTCGCGCTACTCATCTATTTTTGATAAAGATGCAGGTATAGCCCTGAATAAAAACTTCTTTAAACTTATTTCTTGGTATGACAATGAGGTTGGCTATTCGGCTCGCATCGTTGATCTTGTGAGATATATGGCTTCGTTCCATTAGATAAAGCCGTTGTCTAATAATTAAGATCTCTTCTATAATTTGATTTTTGAAACTAAAAATTTAACTTACGGAAATTCAATGCATTTTACCAGAGATCCTATTATCGAAACGATTATTTCCCCTAAAGATGGCTTCAAATTATCTGTTCGCAGCCGCCGCTCTAGCAGCACTCAAGAAGAATACATAGTCAATGCTCTTGAAGTAGTTTCTTTTGGCACAGCTCTTTTTTTTAGATCACTAGAGAATCCAAAGGCGTTTTTGTTGCCGATTTCAGATTATGAGGTTTTAGAAGTCAAAGAAGCTAGAATGGTATTAAAGAATGTCTCTTTAGAAAAGCCGATTAAAATTGGCGATGGCAAAGAGATGGCCAAGTCTCATAATGACGACAATCAAAATAAAGAAAAGAATGAGAATAAGAAAAACTCTAAAAAAAGAACCTCTCGCAAAAAACGCAAAGCCGAGCAACATGCTTTAGATAAGATGAATCCTCAAGAGCAGCACCAACATAAACGAGAAGATTCTCGCAAAGAGCATGAAGATGCCCGTAGAGGTCACGAAGGTTCTGATGAAGTGAAAGTGGCTCTGCCTCCACCTCCGGTTCCAATTGTTCCTATTGTATTTCCTACCCCTCCTAAAATTATCGGCAGAAAGATCCCTCTACCTGAAGTTGAGAAAGTGGTTGAAAAAGAGATTCTTCCTGAAGAATTTGCAATGGATCCAATTCAACAAGCCATTAAAGAAAGCCACGACCCTCTTCACGTCCACGAAGGGCATGGAGATAGTCACTCTTAGTCGTCTTTGGCAAAAGGAAATAAAGTATCTTTATTGAGAAGACTTTCTCTTGACTCTATTTTCATTTTCAAGATAAATTAATTGCCATATTTTTCGCTCGGGTGGTGGAATGGTAGACACAAGGGACTTAAAATCCCTTGGGAGCAATCCCGTGCGGGTTCGAGTCCCGCCCCGAGCATTCTAGTTTTAAAACGACTGTTTTCACAACATTACATGGTTCAACTTGCTCTGCCGACAGAAGATTACTTTCATTAGCAAGCCTTAGGGGAGAAGATGCTATGAGTGAAAATTTACCAAAAAAAGTAATCAATAGAAAAATAGTTTTCACTCTTTGGTTGTTGTGCATTGTTGGATCTTTGTCCGTTCTTCCTTATGTTCGATATTTGGGAATACTCCCTTCAGAAACTTCAATTTGGAGAGTATTACTTTTTGCAGCACTCCAGGCCGCAGCTGTGTTTGGATTTGTTTGTTGGGCGAGTTCTAAAATTTTGCCAAAAACGGATCTTTCTCCTTTTATTGTTGATAATCCTTTTAAACGAATTATTTTGCCTGCGCTAGTGTCCGGTATACTGGTGGGTTTGATCCTTTTTCTTTCTGATAAAACAATTTTTGCAAGTTCGGCGCTAGTTGGGAAAGCAGTTCATCCCCCGATGTGGGCAGGGGCTTTAGCCTCTATTTATGGTGCCGTAAATGAAGAAGTTCTGTGTAGGCTTTTTCTGTTTACTTTAGTCTATTTTGTCTTAAGTAAAGGTTTTAAAAATAAATCGAATAAAAGATTGACGCTTCTTTGGAGCGCAACCATTTTGGTTGCATTGCTTTTTGGAGTAGGCCACCTACCTGCCGCATTTGATATATTAAGCTCGCCGTCTGCTTTTGAAATCTGTCGCATTCTTTTTCTGAATGGAATTGCGAGGATTGTTTTTGGCTGGTTGTATTGGTCTAGGGGACTTTGGACTGCAATGGCGGCTCACTTTGTAACAGATCTTATGATTCATGTGTTTTTAATATAGCTTTCTTCTCTGTCCCCTTAATTAAACCAATAAGAGCGGAACTTCTTTTTTGTTTTTTTAAAAAAGAGGCTTGTTAGGAGTGATTCCTTTTAAAAATTTTTCACAGGGTACGCATCGGATATTTTGGTCTACTTTCCTATAAAACCGGGACTGATTTAGGCCAATGGTAGAAGGATGTTTTTTCTCTTATCAATGTTTGTAGGGTTTTAATGGCCATAAATAAGAGGTAAAGTCACCAACACCTCTAATACTCTTTGAGTTTCAAATAATTTTTCATGATTCTATAATTTGGCTATAACCTAATTATTTAGTTCTAATAATTAGATTTCAGCCAAATGATAGAATTCAATTTGTTCGGTTGCGGTAAACTGTATTGACATTCTAATCGCTAGATAGTGAAGTCTTGATGGGTTCGTTTTATTATTGACTCCAATAGACTCGGCAACTCTTTTTTACAGGCAACACATTCAAAATTCTGTACGGGCATTTTTCTCAATGGGTGTTTTAAATGCGATGTTGTTATACCGTAGCCAATATGTCGGAGAAATTGAAAAAATCCAACATATCAGGCTTTTCAAGCCTTCTATCTAGGAGGCTGTTTACGGCTCAAAGTAACACTATTCTTCTCACTGCTTTGCTGGGTAATCCTGGCTTGGTAAGAGCCCGGTTGAATCACGGGTCAATATTCCTTAACAAAAATTCTTTATTAGGCTAGTTTATTTGCATTAATTGAACCCCTATAAGCCTTTTGTGAAGAAGTTTTTTTTCAGTTTCTTAATAACTCTGGTAGTAGTGATGCATTCAACAAATCTTTATTCTGAAATTTCTAAAGAAGGCCTTTGCTCAACACCTTCTTTTATTTCTGCAAAAGTAAGTCCTGATGGTCAGTGGATTGCTCAAATCGGGGCAGATAAAACAGGTATTGCCAATTTAGTGATCTTACCAGTAGATCATTCTTCAGAGGTAAACCAGATAAGCTTTTTTACTACCCCTCAAATCATTCGTTTTTTTTGGTCAGCAGATAGTAAAAAAGTTCTCCTTTTGAGAGATGAAGAGGGATCACATCAACTGCAGCTGCATAGTTTTGATATTGCATCCAAGGAGCACCTTTTGTACGCAGAAGAATTTGCTAAGGCCAATGTCAAAGTAATAGCTCTGAGTCATAAAGAAAACAAAGCTGTCATTGGCATAAATAATAGAAATCCCCATTTTCATGATCTATATCATCTTGACTTAGACTCTGGAAAATTCACTCTTTTATTAGAAAATGATACATTTGCAAAATTTCTTGTCAGTGAGGATTTAGAAGTCATCTTAAAGATGAAAATTAACAATGATGGATCATGGACTATTTTTTCTAAAGAAGACCAAGTTTTTATGAGCTTAACTTCTGAAGAGGCTTTTCAGACAGAATTCATTTCCTATAATAGTCAAGAAAAGAAGGTCTACTTTTTAGACAATCGTTTTTCTGACACCAATCAATTAACTCAAAAAAATATTTTTGCCCCTTATGAAGAAGAAATTTTAAGTGGCCCTATTCCCAGTGATATTGATGAAGTTCTCTTTGTTCACGATAAGCCAAGAGCTTATGCATCTTACTATACTCAGAAAAAATGGCATATTTTAGATCCTTCTATTAAGGAAGATATTGATTTTCTTTCAGAGCATGTGGGGAGCAATTTTGAACTTGTAAGCAAAAGCCAAGATGAAAATACATGGATTGTCTCTAATAGTGTTCCAGATCAAGGGGGCTCTGTTTGGCTTTATCAAAGGGGTTCTTGTGTACTTACGAAATTGTCACCCAAAGCTTCAAAAAGTTCAGCAGATAAAAAATATTCAAAAATGTACGAAATGGTTGCGCAAGCAAGGGATGGTCAGCCTCTTGTTTGTTATTACACCCTTCCTAAAGAGTTTGATCAAGGGGGATATGTAGATTCTCCTATTCCACTCGTTGTTTTCCCGCATGGAGGTCCTTTCAAAGTCAGAGACAAATTTGAATTTAATGCCTACCATCAGTGGCTTGCAAGTTGTGGATATGCAGTGCTTAGCGTGAACTTTCGCTTATCTTCTGGATTTGGAAAATCTTTTGTCAACGCAGGCAATGGACAATGGGGAGGAAAAGCTCATTTAGATGTCATTGATGCTGTGGAAGCCTGTATTGCTAAGGGGCTGACTGAAAAAGGGAAATTAGCCATTTATGGAGGGAGTTATGGTGGGTATGAGTCTTTAGCGGCTCTAACATTTACACCCGATTATTTCACCTGCTGTATTGCTGTTTGCGGTCCTTCTAACTTAAAGACAGTCTTGCAAAGCGTTCCCGAATTTTGGGAATTCCCTGCTAAATATTTATCTGACAAAAGCATGTTTTTCACAAAACAAGCATTTATTACCAGTATGGGAGGGAACCCTGACGATGAAGAAGGAGCAAAATATTTAGAGAAATGCTCACCTCTCAACTATCTCGATCAAATTAAAGCGCCCCTTCTTTTAATACATGGAAAAAAAGATCATATAGTTGTGGAAAGTGAATCTAGTCAAATTTATGAGAGCATGAAAAAAAACAATCAAGAAGTTACTTACATAGTATTTCCTAACGAAGGACATCAATTTGCTCATTTTGCAAATAAAGTGATGTATTTAGATCAAGTGGAGCGTTTTTTAGCCCATCATTTAAAAGGGAAATACATACCTTCTAAAAAAGAAGTCATCGCACATTCCATAGTGAATATTTTTAATTAGAGTGTTTGATGCTGCAATAGTGAGAATAATTTCTGGATGGTTACTTAAATTTAAGAGATATAACTATGACTTTTTTTAAAGTAGTAGCTACAGTGTGGATCATTATCAGTAGTTGGAGTCTACATCTTCTTATGGCCTATGAAAGTAAAATTGATGCCGTTGTCATCCAAGCTCTCGAAAAATTTCATATTCCAGGTGCTGCAATAGCTGTTGTTGCTGATAACAAACTCATCCTCTGCCAAGGCTATGGGATGAGGGATTTAGAAAACCAATTTTCAGTCACTGAAAATACAATCTTTCCTATTGCATCCAATACAAAAGGATTTACAAGTCTCCTGATTGCTCAGCTTGCTGAGGAAGGAAAGCTAGCCTGGGATGATCCTGTGATTCAATACCTTCCCGAATTTCGACTGCATAATCACGAGCTTTCTTCTAAGGTCACATTGCGCGACTTGATAGCTCATCGAACAGGAGTTCCTCGCCATGACGCCCTCTGGTATTTAGTCCGTGATCTTTCTGAAGAAGATGTTTTAAAGTCACTGCCTCATTTAGCTCCTATTGCTGGACTGAGAGAAACCTTTTTGTATAACAACTTCATGTATGTTGTAGCTGCAAAGGTTATTGAGAAGGTGACAAATAATACTTGGGAAGAAGAGATTGCGTCGCGGATTCTAAAACCATTAGGGATGGGTTTGTCAGGTACTTCCAGTCAATTTCAAGAAATGTCCAATATTGCGCAACCTTATGCGGAAATGGGAGGAAAGATTCAAAGACTTCCTTTTTTGTACCCAATATCTACTCTTGCTGCAAGTGCCATTTACTCCTCTGTTAGCGACATGGTTAAATGGGTTCAAATACAACTCTTTGATGAAGCGCGGCCCAATTTCATTAAACAAGACGTTTTGAATGAAATGCATACCATTCAGATACTGTTTGCTTCTCAATCATCTCTTGAACCTGCTGGATATGGCCTAGGATGGGAAATTGACAGCTATAAAGGGCGAAAACAAGTCCATCATGCAGGTTCAATAGAAGGTTTTTTTTCAGAGGTGTCACTTCTTCCTCATGAAAAAATAGGAGTTGTTATTTTGACCAATAGCAGTACGGACGGCCGCTATGCAAGCGTCTCTATCAAAAACGCTATTTATGATTATCTTCTTGGACTTGAAGAAACCGATTGGATTCAAAAATCTTTAGAAGAGCGTTTGAAGGCAAATCAAAATAAAAACCTTTTGCCATTGCAAAAATATGAAGGTGAATATGTCCACCCAGCTTATGGAACGATGCAGATAACTCTTCAATATGATGTTCTTGTTGCGACTCTTGGCAAAATGAGGGTCGAGCTCAACCCAAAAAGAGAGGAAGTCTTTGAAGCAAAATATCCAGCACTTTTAACTTATGGAGTCAGCCCTTTAGTCGAATTTTCTTTTTTCAGTAATTCTTCAGGAAAAGTGGAAGAAGTTCATGTCCCATTTGAGTATTTTCGCGCTCATCCATCCGTCATATTTAAGAAAGTTTGAAATGCGCTCATAAGCTAAATTAAAGAAAAAAATATTCATTCAAAGTTGTTTTTTAGAGGTAAAGTCCTCAAAAAATGCTCAAAGACCTACTTTTTTGCCAAAAATAATTAAATATGGCCATAGCTTTGAAAGATATTGTTTTTACAGCTATAATCTTTAGCTAATCAATTAGTAGATCATGAAAAATCAAGTTATTCGTCTCAAAAAAGGTAAAGAAGCTATTTTTAAAAATCGCCATTTATGGCTTTTTTCTGGAGCCATAGAGAGATGGCCTGAACCCTTTGTCAATGGCTCTATTTGCGCTATTGAAAGTTTTGAGGGAGAGTGTTTGGGCTATGGTTATTTTAATCGAGGCTTAAGCTTAGCAGGAAGAATTATTTCTTTTGGCCAAGGCGATCCTTATCAAACAATCCGAGAAAATATCCAAAAAGCAATCTCTCTTCGCAAATCTTTTTTTGATGAAAAGCAAACAAATGCCTATCGTTTGATCAATGGAGAAGGGGACCTTTTACCTGGTTTGATTGTGGATAAATATGATAAAGCACTTGTGCTTCAAAGCTATACTTTAGGGATCGATCACTTAAAATCATTTATTGTGGAATGCCTTGCTAAGGAAAGCTGTTGCGAAACTATCTTTGAAAAGTCTGTTTCTTCAGTTCGCAAAGAAGAGCGTCTTCATGAGCAAGTAGGGATGCTGCATGGAACAGAAAAAGAAGAAACAATCGTACTAGAAAATGGATTAAAGTTTTTAGTCAATTGGAAGACTGGTCAAAAAACAGGATTTTTTCTGGATCAAAGAGAAATGCGGGCTTTAATAGGGAAGCTGTCTCATCAAAAGAATGTCCTTAACTGCTTTTCATATACTGGGGGTTTTTCAGTCTATGCTTTAGCTGGGGGCGCTAGACAAGTAGACTCCCTAGATATTTCAGGAGCAGCCACTCAGGGAGCTAAAGAAAACCTTTTGCTCAATGGCTTTGATCCTCACGTCCACCATTGTTTACAAGAAGATGTTTTTGATTTTCTAACAACAAAGCCATTGCCCTATGAGCTCATTATTTTAGATCCCCCTGCTTTTGCAAAAAAAAAGAGGGACATCCCTCAAGCAATGAAAGGGTACCGTCGCATTAACAGCTTAGCATTTTCTAAAGCGCCCAAAAATGCGCTAATCCTCACCTGTTCTTGCTCTTATTATATCGATGAACAGACGTTTCAAGAACTTCTTTTTCAAGCAGCAAGAGAAGCCAATCGAGAAGTTCAAATTTTAGCCAAGCACATCCAAGGGATGGATCATCCTGTGAATCTCTTTCACCCCGAAAGTCACTATCTTAAAAGCTTTCTTTTATATCTTTGCTAATGTTTTATGTATTTTAGTTATTAGAAAATGAGGGTTTCTTGAGAGTTGCAAGATAAAAGACAAGAAAAAAAGCCTCTAAGAATGTCAGCATCTGCCCAGCTTCAAAACGAGGTTACAAGTTTGCCACTTCAAAGCAAAGGCATGATTCCCCACTGGCTTTCTGGGACTTTAATTCGCAATGGACCTATTTATGTTACTGTGAACGGCAAGACAAATCAACACTGGTTTGATGGCCTGGCCATGCTACATGCTTTTAGTTTTCATGAGGGGCAAGTTCAATATACAAATAAGTTTTTAAAAACAGATGCTTATCAATCGGTGTTTGAAAAGGGTTCATTAAATTATATAGGGTTTGCTTCAGATCCTTGTCGCTCTTTATTTAAGCAGTTTTTGACATTCTTTTTGCCAAATTCAAAAACACCTCTTCATAATGCGAATGTCAATGTAGCAAAAATTGCAGATCAATATGTCGCGTTAACAGAAATTCCATTACCCATTAGCTTTGATAGAGAGACTTTGGAGACGCTAGGAGTTTTAGATTATCAAGATCATTTGCCTCATGAGAAATGCTGGGAGTCGGCCCATCCACATTATGACAGGGCTTGCCAAGAAACTATCAACTATCTCATTAAATATGGCTACAAGAGCCAATATATACTTTATCGAATCAAGAAGGGCTTGAGTGCAAGAGAGGTGATAGCGCAAATTCCTGTGCAGGAGCCTTCCTATATGCATAGTTTTTCTCTGACAGAAAATTATGTGATTTTTACGGAATATCCTTTTGTTGTTAAACCGCTAGATTTGATCTTCCAAAGGCACGCGTTTATTAAGAATTTCTCTTGGCATCCCGAGCGTGGCACTCAATTTACAATTGTGAATCGCCGTAGTGGTGAAGTGGTGAGAAAATATATCACAAAGCCATTCTTTTCATTTCATCATGCCAATGCTTTTGAAAAAGAAAATCACATCTATGTCGATATTGTTTGTTATGATGATCCCAGTGTTGTGATGGGAGTTGCTTCACAATATAAACCTCAAGCTGAAAAAGAGGTTAGAGTAGAGAATTTACCTATTGAAAAACTAAAACGCTTTTCTTTTTCCTTGCAAACTCAAGAAATTACTTCAGAAACAATCTTTGAAGGATCTTGTGAATTTCCTCGGATTAATGAAAGTTTTGATGGAAAACCCTATCGTTATGTCTATTTGAGCGATCCTGGTGAGCTCAAATTAGAAATTAATATAGCGCGAGCGATTTACAAAGTAGATATGGAAACAAAAAAAGTCTCTCAGTGGCAAGAGCTAGGGTGTTGCCCTGGAGAGCCCGTATTTATTGCGACCCCAGGTGCTACCCAAGAAGATGAAGGGGTCCTTTTAACAGTTGTAAACGATATGGAGCAGCACCGCTCTTTTCTTCTTATTTTAGATGCAAAGAATTTAAGAGAACTGGGTCGCTCAGAGGTTATCCATATGATTCCAAATGGCCTTCATGGCCAATATTTTCCTGCGGCTTCTCATCATGAGAAGAGTGATTAAAAAATACTTAAGACAGTGAAGGTAAGTATGCAGATAGCTTTTTTATTATACGAACAAATGACAGCTCTTGACCTCGTAGGACCTTACGAAATTCTTTCTAGGTGGCCTAATAGTCAATCTTATTGTGTGGGACTCAAAAAAGGATTAGTACAGACAGATTCACAATTAATCTTGCATGCCGATTATTCTTTGTCCGATATTCAAAAAGCAGATATTTTAGTTGTGCCAGGAGCTGGTAATGCAACCCTGCTAACTAAATACCCGGAAATGTTAGAATGGATCAAACATATTCATACAAAGACAATTTGGACAACTTCTGTTTGTACGGGCAGTTTAATTTTAGGAGCTGCAAACATTTTAAAAGGGCTAAAAGCAACGACTCATTGGGCTGCGATGGATCTTTTGCCACAATGGGGAGCATTACCTGTTAATTCACGTGTGGTTGAAGATGGAAAAGTAATCACTGCAGCAGGCGTTTCTGCAGGGATTGATATGGCTTTAAGACTTTCAGAGAAAATACAAGGGCCCCTTTTTGCTCAAGCGATGCAACTTGGTTTAGAGTATGATCCAGAACCCCCTTTTAATGTGGGCTCTCCTCAAAAAGCTCCTAAAGAAATGGTAGAGAGATTAAAATCACAAATGACTTCTCGTTTTGAAAAACAAGATATAGGTTCAGCAAATGCTTCTCGATAAAAAAACACGTTGCTTTGGCAGTCATAGCGAGCTTTATGCTGCTTATCATGATCAAGAATGGGGAAAGCCTGTGCATGAAGATCACCTCCTTTTTGAAATGCTCATTTTAGAGGGTGCTCAAGCGGGTTTAAGTTGGGAAACAGTTCTTAAAAGGCGAGAAGAATATAAAAGAGTATTTTATAATTTTGATCCTCAAAAAGTCGCAGCAATGAGCGATCAAGATCTTGAAGCTATTTTGAAAGAAAGTGGAGTTATTCGCAATCGACTCAAAGTGTTTTCCACACGTCAAAATGCCATTATCTTTTTAATGATACAGAAAGAATGTGGCTCTTTTGATAGCTATCTTTGGCAATTTGTAGATTTTAAACCGGTTCAAAACAATTGGCATTCTCTTAAGGACATTCCGGCCAAAAATGCTTTGAGCGATGCCCTTTCAAAAGATCTGCAAAAAAGAGGGATGAAGTTTGTTGGTTCTACCATTATTTATGCCTATATGCAAGCCGTCGGCATGGTCAATGATCATATTTTAAGCTGTTGGTTAAGAAAAACCAGCTAACGTTTTTCGTTCTTTATTAAGCTGTTGGTTAAGAAAAACCAGCTAACGTTTTTCGTTCTTTATTAAAATGAAACCATACGTTATGAGATTCAGTATTCAACCGGAAAAAAAATATGCAGATTTGGTCTAATAAATTCATGAATTTTTGTAGAGGCCTTGGCCTTAAAATGAAAGCAGCTTTTATTGGGCCCAAAAGCTTAGTGCGTGATCTTAATCGAGGAGATGGGGGAGATCGCAATCTCAGCGCGCAAGGCATACAATCTTTAAAGACAAAAGAACAGGTAAACAATTTAGTCACACGTACGCTTGGTAGATTTCAGCAAGAAAACGAAAGGACCTCTCTTCTTGAAGGACGTGCTCCTTATCGTTTTGAAGGCAGCTTACTGAGCGTTGTTTCTGCTTCCCAGTACATGGATGTAGTAGAGATTAACAGTCTGGCTACAAGACTATTAGGAGATAATAGAGCAGGTGAGCATGCTCTTTTTCAAGAAGCTTTTGACGAGCTTCTTTCAGAAGTGTCAATAAATAGAACGAGACCAGGAACCCAGCGGAGAACAGAATTTCGCGCTCCAAATATGGCATGGGTTAACAGAGCGGAAAAATTATTACAGGCGTATCCAGCAATCTTAGGCGAAAGAGTAACAGCTCCTAAAGTTGTGAATTCACCAGGAAGCGCAGCTGCGCCATTAGAGATGACTTATCGAGAGTTTTTTCAACAAGTTCAAACATATAGCTCAAAACTTCAAAACACGCTTCAAGATTTTGCCCCTTTTCAGGGAACTTTTTCGCCCCGAGGAAGTTCTAGGCAACTAGAAGATATGGCTAGCACCTCTGCTGCAAGCTCAAGGGCATCCGTTATGCATTTGGATCGTGGCGTTCAAATAGGTAATCCAAAGGTCTTTCAGCCTCGAAATTGGGAATATCCAAATGATTCACAGTCTAATATTATTGCTGCTAGAGTTGCAACGCAGATAGATAAGAAACTTGAGAAAGAAAGTTATCGACCGATTGTGTTTACCAATAAAATGGAGGCTGGCAGGGAGATTCCTTTTGCCAATGTCCCTATGATAGATTATCAAGGTAATCTAGTGGGTACCAAAGAGGGCTCAACATTTAAGCCCCTTCATGCCAACTATGTCAAACTTGGTATTAGTCCCCCAATCATTATAGCTGCGATGCCAACACCATTTCAAAGAGGCCGATTTTTAGAGTGTATTTATGAGCAAAATGTTGGTGTTATCTACGATCTTACCAATGGCAATGACCCCATAGACGACGCTCAAATGTATTACTCACCAAATCAAACTAGAGATGGGGACCCATTTACTATAGAGGCTGGAAGGTCTCAGGGTATTAATAACGAGATACAACATTATAAAATAAAAGATACTCATAATGGTCAAACAGGGGAATTTACCAGGGTTAATTATTACAAATGGCCAGATCATGGCGTTGCGCCCTTACCGCATCTTATTGAACTTACAGCAGAATTTAATGAAGCTGTTCATACAACATCAACAAAAAATCACCAGACCCTTCTTCATTGTAGGGCAGGTGTAGGTCGCTCTGGAACCTTAGCTGTTGCTAGTGCGTTGCTTGATCTTCATCGTAAGAACGGTTCTGTAAGTGAGACAAATTTAGTTGATATAATTGTCGAAGGAAGAATGCAGAGGGGTCCTTTGTTTGTGCAGACTCCTGCTCAACTTGAATTACTCGTTCAATATGTAGGTTATTTAAATTCTCAAAGGGGAAGAACATAATTTTAGTTTAAGCTATTTTTATACCTTAAACCAATCTGCTACTTGCTGAAACATCTTGAAGGCTACGTTTGAAAGGTCATTCCACTCTCTTTTTGTCAAATCGGCAAGAGGGTTGCTGAAATAACTTTGAGCCATCAACAAATCAGCGAGATGATCTTTTAAAAAATGCAATGGATAATTTTGAAAAAAATTGAAAGCTAAAAGAGTTGTTTGTGTTAAGTGGATGGCAGAAAGTTTTAAGGATTTATATGGTAAAAGGTGAAGAAAAAGATAGCTTGTTCTTAGCTGGGTTATTGTGTTGAGCATAGCTTGAGTTAACACGTATGTTTTAAAAGCCATTTGAGTCAGAGTAAATTTTTGAATAAGGATAAAAAGAGCAAGTCTTTTTGCTTTTTCTAGATTTGAAAGAGATGAATTTTGAATAGAAAAAGCAAATTCACAAAGGGGCACTAAACAAGAAGCGAGAATGGAGATCATGGACCATTCTTGAAAAGAGGGGTGCTTTGCTAAAGCACTCAATATGGTGGAAAGGGTTAAGCTCATTGTTAAATAGAGTTGGGTATTAGAAATTTCTAAAGGGCTTTTTTGTATTGCTTGGTATTTTAGAAAGTCAATTGGAGAGCAGCCATAGATATCGGATTGAAATAAATCGGCTCCGTGTTCAAGCAGCTTTGCTAAAATTTCTTTATTGGGATTTATTGTCGCATAATGAAGAGGGGTCCTGCCCCATTGATCTTGAGTTTTTACTTCAAAACCATGATCTAATAAAATCTCGAGCATTTCTAGAGAATTGCCAAGAGCTGCAAAATGTAGGCAGCTCAGGCCATCTGAAGGATAAAAATCATAGATATAGGGACTGCTTTGCAAAAAGAAGGTAACTGTATCTGTATCGCCCAGTAAAACGAGTTGATGAATAAGGTTTTTTTGAGTGATTTTAGTGACGCAAGTTTGGAGTGTGTGCTCAAATTGCTGGTAAGATTGACTTGCTTTCAAGCCATTATGGCAATCTATCCTGCTTGGATTTAATGATAAAATGTCTCCGATTAGATCTTTGTTTTCTAGGATAAAAGCACAATCAAGAGCGCTGAGCTGAGATTCATTTTTATATAATTCTTTAAGGGGACTCGCAGAAGAAAGGTTGCTTGAGCTTTGGATGGGAAGATGGGAGAAAGAAAGAATCTCATTAATCATAGTTAGCGGATATTTTTTGAGAAAAAAGAATACGGGTAAAAAAAGTACAAATTCAAGATTAAAAAGCAAAAATAATTACAGATAGAGCCATCACTGCTTTTGTCAATAAAATCAGTGATGAGTCGATCAACACAATGTAGTTCTTATATCATTAAGAGTGTAATAGGGCTGCACTTTTGCCTTTTACAACATCAGAGATAAAATCCACTTCATCAACAGTTAACTCTGGGTAATTGGGTAAAAAGAAACCTGTTTCATGAATTTTATCGCTCATTTGATCTTTGAAGAGAGGGTAGTGTTTTGTCCAAAAAGGGTGACGGCCTAAATTGCCTGCACTATAAATGCGGGTCTCAATTCCATTTTTGACAAGTCTTCTGACAATTTCTTTGCGTTGGATAGTTGACTCGGCAAGAGCTCCAAAAGAAATGGATACCGGTTTATCATTTCCCCAATCTTGAAATTCTACAAAACCTTTCAAGTTTTCTGCATAGCGCAAATGATTTTGATGACGGCAATTAGAAACCCAATCTGCCTTCTCAATTTGACGTAGGCCGATAAAGGCTTGCAAGTCTGTGGAGCGTAAGTTGAAGCCAGGTACAAAGAAAGTAAATGGTTTATGAAAATCGTCAACGCCATGTTCGCTAATGAGCTGATCATAGGCATTTTGGTTTAAATCTTTTCCCCATCCATGAGAGCGCAGCATCAGGAGCATATTAAAAAGTTCGTCGTCGCTAGTATTGACCATTCCCCCCTCAATCGTTGAGAGTTGGTGGCCAAAATAAAAAGAAAAAGAAGACATATCGCCCACTGTTCCTACTTTGGAGCCATCTGCATATTCAGCACCTAAGGCTGCGCAGGCATCTTCTAATAGTAAAAACTTATATTTTTTTTTCAGCTCTAACAGTCTTTTTTTATAATGAGGAATTCCAAGAGCCTGAACAAAAATCACCGCATCAGGTTTTTCTTTAATGCAAACTTGCTCGAGTTGATTTAAATCCATGCCATAGGTTTTTGGATCGGTACCCACCATAATAGGAGTGAGGCCAAACTGCATAATGGGGGCAATCGTTGTAATCCAGCCCACGGCGGGGACAGCCACTTTTTTGTTTTTTATTTTGCCAGCTAATAGGGCAGCATAGACCATTAAGAGATTTGCTGAAGATCCTGAGTTGCAAAAAACAGCTGATTTACTGCCAATGTAACGAGCCCAATTTTTTTCAAATTCTATGGTGAGGTTCCCTTTAGTCAGTCTAGGACCTGTTTTGAGCCATTGGCATAAAGCCTCAATATCTTGCTCGTTAATTGTCTCTTTGGCTAAAGGGTATTTAATATCCATAAAAGTCCATCGCTTAAGTTAATTTAAGAAAAAACATATTAAGAGGTAAAAGCATTTAATTCTAGCATTTCAAATGAAGCTGACTTAAGAGGTTCTTTTCTTGGCTTTTTACTTTTTCTAATAGATCATTTAAACGATCTAAATCAACTTTCATTTGGAGTTCAGCAGCCATTTCAATGGCATCCAAGATTAAAGAGCTTGCTGCTGGATAATCTTCGATGGCCACTAGATATTGCGCTTTGACAAAATAATAATGCACTTTTGTTTTTTGCGTGAGACTATCAAAATGGATATCACTTAAGATGCGGTTGCAAGAATCGTTTTTTTTCAGTAGTAGAGAGAGTTTAGCAAGTCGAATGGCGGTGCGATTATAAGCATCAACTTCTTTAAGCTTAGCAAAAATATCCATAGCTTCTCGATACCAATGCACGGCAACGCCTAGATCGCCATTAGGATCATCTGCTTGAGCTGCTCCACCATTAAAAAGCACTTTTGCTTTGATATGTTCATCGCTGCATCGATCAAAGTGTTTGAGAGCTTTATAAATGTATGATTTGGCTTCTCTAAAAAGCTCTTTTTGCTCTAAAGGATTTTGACAGAGACTCGCTTCAGCTCTTTTTTGAGCAGAAAGTAAATAGAGGCTTTGCATTAGATGTTTTGGGTCGTCTAAATATTCTGCAATTAATTGGCATTTATGGGCGTGCTCTAAGCAAAGATCATAATCTCCCAAATAAAAAGAGCAACTAGCTAGTTGAGCATGAATTGCTGCTTTTTGTGATAGGCTACCTTTACTGTCTAATAAGGCTTGTTCGCCTAATAAAAGAATTTGCTTCCAATCTTCATCTTCTCTTAAAGAGTCAATCTTTGAAAAATAGTTATTTAAATATGAGAAATTTAAAGAGATAAAGTCTGTTGAAAAAGTGTTGCGAATACTTTGAATGGGTTCCATTAAAAGACTTCCCTAATGCATGAAATTTGCTGGCATCTTAGTAATTTTAGAAATTAATTGCATTAAATTTTTAAATAAATTTTATCTTTATTTGTTCTTAACATGATTTTAATAAATTACAAGTTAATCTAATATATGAACGTATTATATAAAATAAATTTTGAACTATGTGTTTGGTACTGATAAAAAGTTTTGTTTCTTCGCTCATTATTGCCACAGCTCTTTTTTCTGCTCCACTTCAAGCAAATATCCAGCAAGTTTCCAGTCTAAAAGTACTCGAAGATCAAATCAAAAGATTAGAGAGCGATACGCTGGTCATTTTTGATGTGGATGAAGTCCTTTTTACCGACCACGATGCTATTTTAAAACCGATAGGAGATCCCTTAAAAATTCAAATTTTTAATGAACACTATGCTAAAGCTCGGTCCGAAAGAGAAAGGGAAAAAATCACCCACGTTTTAAGTTTGCCATTGACGATGGCAAAAAAAGAGCTTGTAGAGTCTTCTATTCCAGCTATTATCCAACAATTGCAAAAGCGATCAATTAAAGTCATTGCTTTAACAAGTTGCCCGACAAAACCTTTTGGGATTATTAAGAACTTCGAAGCTTGGCGTTTAAACCATCTTGAAGAGTTTGGTATCGACTTTAGTGGATCTTTTCCCCATTTGGATCGCCTCGCTTTAGAAAAGCTTAGCTCCAATTATAGCTCCTCTCCTGTTTACCATCGGGGTGTTCTTTTTGCAGAAGGGTTTTCAAAAGCAGATGTATTGCAAGCTTTTTTAAATGCCGCCCATTTTAAGCCTAAAAAAGTCATTTTTATAGACGATATGTATTGCCATCTCCAACAAATGGAAATCAAGCTGAAGCGCCTTGGAATTCCTTATCAGGGTTATTATTATGTTAAAGTGCAAAAAGACTCAGCGAATGATTTGAATGAAGAGGTGGCTCGCTTTCAATTTGATTATTTATTTGAGCATCAGCAATGGCTTTCAGATCAAGAAGCAGCCATGCAACTCAAAGCTACAAATTAATTCATGAGACTTTGAGTCTTCTTTAGCGGTGATGGCGATCATTCTTAAAATGGCTTTTGATCGTCGCAATAGCTTTCACAATTTTAAAGAAAAAAGGATACACGTGTTTTAAAGGTTTGAAAAAAAAACTTTGACTTTATCTAAGAAAGATTTTTTTCTAGGATTATTTTTTGGAGTTTCTAATTCGCCAAATTCACGTAAAAGCTCTTTTTGTTTATCGGAAAGATGGGTAGGAGTTTCTACAGTGACATGAACTAAAAGATCCCCTTTACCTTGTCCGTGGACATTTGGAAAACCCTCTTTTCGCACGCGAAGAGTTTTTCCTGTTTGCATTCCTTCTGGAATAGTAATGCGAACATTGCCAGAAAGGGGTGTTGGAATTTCTTTTTTGCATCCCAAAGCTGCTTCATGAAAACTCACAGGGAGATCAATTAAAATATCATCTCCGTGACGCTCAAAAATTTCATGGGGTTGAACATGAACTTCTACATAAAGATCTCCAGGAGGGCTACCTGCTTCTCCGGCATCTCCATGCCCGCTCATCTTAATGGTCATCCCATTGTCAATACCTGCGGGAATTTGAATGACAACTTTTTGTTTGTCTTTCATTCGCCCTTGTCCTTGGCACTTTTTGCAACGATCTGTAATGACTTGACCATTGCCATGGCAAGCCGAGCAGGTTGCCGACATGCTGAAAAAACCGCGGCTTTGATGAACTTGTCCACTGCCTCCACATTGAGAGCAACGTTTAATCGCTTTAGGAGAGCTGGCTCCTGAGCCGTTGCACGAACTACAGTTCTCAAATTTAGTAATTAAAACTTCTTTCTCGACCCCCTTAGCAGCTTCATCAAAACTGATAGTGAGGCTCACTTTTTTACTGGCTCCTTGACGAGAAGCGGATTGACCATTGCCCCCAAAACCAAAGAAAGATTCAAACATTCCTTCTCCGCCGCCACCGCCGCCGCCTCCACCAAACGCTCCCATAAAAGTACGAAGAGCATCTTCCATAGAGGAAAAGCCATGGGCTGAAGAGCCGCCTGCGCCTGCACCAAAACCTTGCATGCCATCTTTACCAAAACGATCGTACATCTCTCGTTTTTGGGGATCGCTCAAAGTTTCGTAGGCTTCTGAGATTTCTTTGAATTTTTTTTCAGCTTGTTTATCGTCAGGATTTTTATCCGGATGATACTTTACAGCGAGTTTGCGGTAAGCCTTTTTGATTTCATCAGGGCTAGCGCTTTTTGAGACGCCTAAAAGCTCATAATAATCAGACATGTGTTCACTCAGTGAATTGTTTCTTCAATAGAATACTAAAAAGTATTGAATAAATTCAATACAAAATTAGCAGTTTTTGAAATGGAGTGCTAATTGGAGCGTCTATATTTGAGAGCTGCTTTAGACTTTGCGCGATTTTTGACAGAGGGCTTATCATAAAAGCGATGAGCTTTAGCAGCTTTCATAACGCCTTCTTTGTCTAGTTTCTTTTTTAAAGTTCTGAGAGCTTTGTCGATTGGCTCTCCAATTCTAACTTTTACGCTTGTCATTGATCCTCTAAATTTTCAGTTTGCCTGATCTTAGCACAATAAACGAGAATTAATCAAATGGAAATCTATTTAGGATCACTGAAATATTCTAAATCAAGGACATCCTGAGCATGAAAGAGAGTTGTTTTTGATCTTTTGAGAGCCATTTTAAGCATTTGGTGAGGACTTGGGGACATTTGGATGATGTTGTCAAAAATTTCTTGAGGGAGTTTCAAGCGCAGACTCTCTTTGTGAGCGGAAATAATGGTGGGTCTATTTTGTAGTTGAAGAGCGGCTTCTTCGGGCTTGAAAGATTTAAACTGATCTTCAAAATAGATATGATCACCCTCTTTAAGACCTTGTTGAAGGTAGATCCCTTTTGCTTTTGCATCTAGCAGGACAGTAAAGGGCCCCTCTTGCTCAGGAGCAAAGCATTTAAGGCTTTCTACCGTCACAATAGGGATAGATTTAACAAAGGAAAAAGCTTTAGCAACACTGGCTCCGATGCGCAGTCCTGTAAAGGATCCTGGGCCTTTTCCTAAAACAATAATACCAATATCGTCTAAAAAAATATTTGTCTCTTTGAGGGCCATTTCTATAACAGGAACAAGCTCGTTAGACTCTCGAACCCCAAAAGAGAGCTCCTGATTAAAAATTATTTTATCATCTTTAAAAATTGAGAGGATCCCTTTTAAAGAACTAGTGTCGATTATTAAAAAATACATTCTAAAATATTGAATAAAAAAGTTAATAATTAATAGATTATTAATTATCGAAATAATATTCAAAGAATATTTCAAAGATATTTTACTTTTTGCCTATATTTGTTGCTTTTTGCTATAAATAGACCTCTTAAATGAGACCGAGTTGATTCATCCATGGGCTATTCGGAAGATAAAGATTAATAAAGAAACTAATTAACGACAGCAGATATGAGCAAAAACGAAGAAGACGCTTCAATAGAAGAAGTTATTTTACAAACCTTGAAAGAAGATGAAGAGGGTATAAAGCAAGATCCCAAGCCCCCTGAATCTATTTATTTCATTCCAATTACTAGACGTCCCTTTTTCCCAGCCATGGCTGCACCTATCCTCATTGAGCCAGGCCCCTATTTTGAAGTTTTGAAAAATGTGATGCGTTCTAAACATAAATACTTAGGGCTGCTACTCACTAAAGATGAGAATCAAGACATCAATCAAACGACTTTTAAAGATTTGCATAAAGTAGGTGTTTTAGGAAAAATATTGCGTATTTTACCGATGGAGCAGGGCGGTGTTCAAATTGTTTTGAACATGGAAAGGCGCTTAAAGGTTATTACACCTGAAAAACAATCCAAATACCTGCGAGCCAAAGTTCGTTACCATGAAGATTCAAAGATTGTCAACGATGAGATTAAAGCCTACTCCATCAGCATCATCACCACTATTAAAGAGCTGCTCAAACTGAACCCTCTTTACAAAGAAGAGCTGCAAATTTTCTTGGGACATTCTGATTTTGCAGATCCAGGTAGGCTTGCAGATTTTGCAGTAGCTTTAACAACGGCATCAAGATCTGAACTGCAAGAAGTCTTAGAAACATTTGATATTCCTTCTCGAATCAACAAAGCTCTAGTTCTCTTGAAAAAGGAACTGGATCTGACTCTTTTGCAAAGTAGTATTAATCAAAAACTAGAAACAGGAATTTCTAAGACTCAGCGAGAGTTCTTTTTGAAAGAACAACTTAAAACAATTAAAAAAGAGTTGGGCATTGAAAAGGACGATAAAACGCATGATATTGAGAAATTTGAAGAAAGACTCAAGCAGCGCGAAGTTCCTGAAGATGTGATGGTCACCATTGATGAAGAAATGGATAAAATGCAGTTTTTAGAGCCGCAATCTTCAGAATATACAGTCTGTCGCAATTATCTAGATTGGTTAACAATTATACCCTGGGGAAAGACTACTAAAGAAAACCATCACTTGGAAAAAGCTCAGGTTATTTTAGATAAAGAGCATTATGGACTGAAAGATATTAAAGAGCGCATTTTAGAATTTATCAGCGTGGGCAAACTCTGTGGCGGCGTCCGCGGCAGTATTATTTGCCTTGTTGGACCGCCAGGTGTTGGTAAAACAAGTGTAGGACAAAGTATTGCTAGAGCTTTAAATCGTAAATTCTATCGATTTTCAGTGGGAGGGATGCGTGATGAAGCTGAGATCAAAGGCCATCGCCGTACCTATATCGGAGCGATGCCAGGAAAAATGATCCAAGCTCTAAAAAATACACAAACGATGAATCCAATTATTATGATTGATGAAGTCGATAAAATAGGAAGTAGCCATCAGGGAGATCCAGCTTCTGCTCTACTTGAAGTGTTAGATTATGAGCAAAATAGCCAGTTTTTGGATCACTACCTAGATGTACGCACTGATTTATCAAATGTTCTTTTTATTGTTACAGCGAACGTCTTAGATACTATTCCAGAACCTTTAAAAGACCGCATGGATATTTTGAGGTTATCAGGATATATTTTGGAAGAGAAGGTGCAAATTGCGACGAAGCATTTAATTCCTAAAAATAGAAAAAAAATGGGTCTTAAAGCAACCGAAGTAAGTTTTACTGTGGCAGGTCTTCATGATCTAATTAATGGCTATGCCAGAGAATCTGGGGTGCGTACACTCGAGAACTTAATTAAAAAGATTCTACGTAAAGTGGCCTTTAAATTAGTAAGCCAGCAAGAAAAAAGTCCGCGCAAAAAGGCTAGTAAGTTTGTCATCACCCCCGATACCCTTGAAAGTTATGTGGGTAAACCACTCTTTTTAAGTGATCGTTACTACGACCGCACTCCTGTTGGGGTCTGTATGGGGCTTGCTTGGACATCGATGGGAGGGGCTACATTATATGTAGAGGCTTTCCAAGTCCCTGCAGAAAAAACGGTGATGAAATTGACCGGCCAAGCTGGGGATGTCATGAAAGAATCTGCTCAAATCGCTTGGACCTATCTCCATGGAAGTATTGGAAAGTATCGAGAAGGGCATCATTTTTTCGATAAGATGGAGGTTCATTTACACCTTCCAGAAGGAGCCACTCCAAAAGATGGTCCATCCGCTGGGATTGCGATGGTGACAGCGATGCTTTCACTTTTGATCAATACACCTATTCTAAACGATTTGGGGATGACTGGAGAATTAACTTTAACGGGAAAAGTGTTACCAATCGGTGGCGTTAAGGAAAAGCTAATTGCTGCAAGACGCTCAGGGTTAAAAACGTTGATATTTCCAAAAGAAAATATCCGAGATTACGATGAACTTCCTGATTATTTAAAAAAAGGTTTAAAAGTTCATTTTGTTACACATTATGATGAAGTTTATCAAATAGCCTTTGAGGGCAAGGGAAATTAGATGCTTGAAGCATGGCCTAAGCATTATAAAAAAAAAGTAATCCAGCCCAAAGACTTAGAAAAAAAAGCTGAAGAGATCAAAAAGAAGTACAAGCTCGTAACCATCAATGGTTCTTTTGATCTCCTTCACGCAGGGCATCTGTATATTTTAGAAGAAGCCAAAGCTCAAGGAGATAGATTACTTGTTGCCCTCAATAGTGATTCTTCGATTCAACAATACAAAAGTAAAGATCGCCCCATTATCCCTTTAGCCTACCGCCTGGAAATGATGGCAGCTTTAAAATGTGTCGATTACGTCACTTGGTTTGAAGAACTCAACCCTATAAAAATTTTATCTTTAATTAAACCCCACGTCCATGTTAATGGTTCAGAATATGGCAAAAACTGTATAGAAGCAGAAATTGTCAAACAACATGGTGGGATCCTTCATATCGTTGGTCTAAAAGAAGGATTGTCTACCTCTAAGATAGTGGATAAAATTAAAGCGATATGCGTTTAGTTGTTAGTTTAGAAGATGCTCAGCAAGCCGAAAAATTTTCCTTATTTTTGCTTGAAAGAGGTATTGAAAACCAGGTTGAAGCTAAGACTCAAAATCAAAATTTGATTTGGGTTCTTGATGAAGATAATATTCCAAAGGCTCAAAGCTGCCTAAAAGAATTTGCAAAGAGTCCTCAGTGGGTTCCTTCCCCTTCTTTAGTACGCAAAAAAAGAGAAGAAGAACTTCAAAAAGAGGCAGAACGATTTTTGGCTCAAAACCCCAATCCTTTGAGTGGAGAAGAGCCGAATCAAAATCCATTAGAAGATCTGCCACAAGAAGATAGCTCAAATTCACCCCAAGTGAATGTCAGAAAAGGGCGCTCGATGGGTAAGTTGACATTGTTTATTACTTGCAGCTGTATTTTACTTTATCTGTGGGCTTTTATCGGTTCTCCAACGAAGATAGAATTACCCAGTGGAGAGAGCTTTACTTCGAGTTATTTATTTACAACACCTTATAATCAATTAATCTACGAAAGCCCTTTAGCATATCAATATGCATCCAAATTTTTAGAGAACTTACGTCAATCAGGTAATTCTGAAGAATATATTAAAGGTGATGCCGCTTATGAGGATATGCATCAATTTCAAACCAGTCCCTACTGGCATGGTTTTTATGAAACTTATTTTGTGCCAGACACGGCTGCAACCTATTCTTTAAATAAATCTTTCGCGCAAAATCCTCAATTTGAGCAAATTGCTCAAGGTGAAATTTGGCGATTATTTACTCCAGCGCTCCTACATGCAAATTTTTTTCACATTCTCTTTAACTTGCTGTGGTTTATTTTTTTAGGTAAACAAATTGAAGAAAGAGTTGGCTTTTGGCGATATTCATTCTTTATCTTACTTGTCGCAGCTCTTTCAAATACGGCTCAGTATTTAATGAGCGGGCCTAATTTTTTGGGATTATCCGGGGTTGTGATGGCGCAAGCTGGCTATATCTGGATGAGACAAACGACGGCAGCTTGGGAAGGTTATACAATACAAAAACCCACACTTTACTTTTTAGGTTTCTATGTTTTAGTCTTAGTGGCAATACAAATAGCATCATTTGTATTAGAACTTAACGGCTATAAAGGAATTGCTCCAAATATTGCTAATACAGCGCACATTGTAGGTGCACTCGTTGGCATGACGCTAGGCAGATTAAATTTTCTATCTGCATGGCATTTGGGAAAACTTAAGAAATGAGTGTTCGTGATCTAATTATTTTGGGTTCATCTTCGCAAGTGCCTACACGCTTTCGCAATCATGGGGCTTATCTATTGCGCTGGAACAATGAAGGCTTTTTATTTGATCCAGGAGAGGGGACTCAAAGACAATTTATTTATGCAGGGATTGCCCCTACCTGTATTACGCGCATTTTTATTAGTCACTTTCACGGAGATCATTGTTTAGGGCTCGGTTCTATCTTAATGCGCCTTAATTTAGATAAAGTGCCCCATGAAGTTCATTGTTACTATCCTGGGCGATTTAAAGAAAATTTCGATCGCTTGCGCTTTGGAACTGTGTATCATAGTACTTTAAAAGTAGTAGAGCATCCTATTTTTGAGGCAGGAGTTGTCGAAGAGCGGGGAAATTTTCGCATCGAAGCGGCACCGCTTAAGCATGGAATTGAAAATTATGGCTA
Source organism: Pterothamnion heteromorphum (assembly GCA_032358295.1). Classification (NCBI taxonomy): domain Eukaryota; phylum Rhodophyta; class Florideophyceae; order Ceramiales; family Ceramiaceae; genus Pterothamnion; species Pterothamnion heteromorphum. Next base: position 340,015 of record JAULBV010111107.1, on the reverse strand, counting down.
TCGCATTACTGAAAATGATCAACTTAAATTTGACAAAGAAAAATTGGAGCATTACCAAATATCTGGACCTTTAGTAAAACGACTTGAGAAAGAAAAAGTCATTGAGGTTGCAGGACGGCAAGTGAGGCTTGAAGAGGTCAGTTGGATGAGAAAGGGAGATACCTTTAGTTACGTTGTAGATACCCGTGATTGTCCTGAAGCTATAGAGCTTGCTAAAGATGCCAAGCTCCTTCTTTGTGAAGCTACTTACGTTCAGGAGCAAAAAGAGCTTGCTTATGAGCATCATCACCTAACAGCTCGTCAAGCAGGTCTTATCGCCAAGAACGCGGGTGCCAAAAAGCTGGTACTGACCCATTTTTCTTCCCGCTATCAAAATTCGTTAATTCATTTACAAGAAGCTAAAGAAGTTTTTCCTAATACAGAAGTCGCTGATGATTTTAAAGTTATTCCATTTGAAAAATAGCTTTATAAAAAGAGTTGTATTTTTTACACAGCTTTTATAGATAACTAGCTATAACTTTTTGTAGGTTTATGAAACGCTTTCTTATTCCCCTTCTAGTAATGACAACGGTTACTGCTCAAGCGCTCTTCTCTGAAGAAGAGGTCTTTATTGATTTGGATCCAAGTCAGATGATTGCAGAGAATCCTCAAGGAAATAAAGTCTCTTCAAAATTAAAAAAGACAAAAACAAAAAGTCACTCTCCTAAAAAACAAAAAAAAGAGAAGCCGCCCAAAAAAGAGTTGAAAGATTAGATTTCTAATCACACTCCTTTTTGCAAAGTAAATTTCTCTCTTCTGAAGTCTTATAGATTCTTTTGCTGCGCTTTCGTTCCCAGGCTGAAATGAATCAGAGGTATTGAATTTAAAGATTAAAAAGATCAAAATATTTTGAAAAAAAACTAGAACTATGAAAAAGATTTATTTTCTAATGATGTCTGTCGCTATTTTTTCTTGGACTATTTTAGGAGCTCAAGAAGGATATCGATTTGTTGGACGTCACCTCGTTATTTCTTATGTGGATTGTGATCCTGCAGCCCTTCAAGACGAGACAACTCTTAAAGAAAAAATGAAAGAAGCAGCTCTAGCTACTGGAGTCACTATATTATCTTCTTTGGATCATCATTTTGTCCCCAGTGGACTCACTCAGGTTTTACTCCTCTCAGAAAGTCATGCAAGTATTCATACATATCCTGAATATGCGAGTTGCTTTGTTGATCTATTTACTTGTGGGACTCGCTTTGAGATGGATAAATTTGATCAAGTTTTAACTCAGTATTTGAAACCCAAAAAAGTGTCACATAAATTGTTGCATCGTCAAGAAGAGTGTGAGGAAGTAACTTACGTTCCAAGAGCTACGCTCTAGGATGAGCTTTATCATAAGCATCTTTTTTTAATTTAGTCGAGACATGTGTGTAGATGGATGTGGTGGAGAGTGAGCTGTGGCCCAGTAGCACTTGAATCGTTTTTAAATCCATCCCATTTTCTAGCCAATGAGTTGCAATGGTGTGGCGAATCGTATGAGGGGTGACATCGCTTGGCAAACCACTCATCAATAAGTATTTCATAAATTTGCGATCGACAGAACGTGTCGTAATGCGCTGCCCCCATTTATTTAAAAAAATAGCTTGTGAATCTACCTCTTTAAGATGTTCATGGCTATTGAGTGTTCTCATGGGATGATTGAGATAATTTTTAATCCATTCGGCCGCATTTTTAGTAATAGGCACAAGGCGTTCTTTTTTGCGTTTACCTTTAAGTAAAACAGAAAAGTTATCATAGTCAAAAGAATCTCGATCTAAATAAACTAATTCACTGACTCGAAGACCTGAGCTGTAAAGTAGTTCCATCATGGTTCGATCTCGAAAACCCAAATAAGAACTTGTATCTGGTTGCTGAAGCAAATTTTGAACTTGTTCATAGCTTAGTGAAACAGGAAGCGTTTTTTCAAGTTTGGGCGATTCAATATCTTCCATCGGGTTTATTTGAATCACATTATGATTCATTAAAAACTTAAAAAAAGAACGCAAAGTAGATATTCGACGCATTTGTGTTCTTTTACTGATCGATGCATGATGGGCTAAAAATTGACGGATAGTGCGCCGATTAATCCCATCAAGTAAAATTTTTGGATCTAGTGATAGGTTGCGTTTATGGTAGGTGGAGTCATAGCGAATTTTTGGGGATGGATCTTCATTTTCTAAAAATGTTTTGAGAGCATTAAGGTCAATGGCGTAATTTCTAAGGGTGTGCACAGAGGCGTTTTGCAGCAGCTTGAGCTCTTCTAAAAATTTGTATGCGGATGGAATAAACAAGTGTTGATTTTCCTTAACTTTCTTGATTTTTCATGGTATTATATTATCTCAAATTGATTAAAGAGGATTTTTATGATTGTCTTAGACAACGTTGCGATGAGCTATGGGAGCCGAACTCTTTTTGAAAATGTAAATATTGCATTTAATGAGGGCAACCGCTACGGCCTAACTGGTCCTAATGGAGCAGGGAAATCGACTTTATTAAAGGTCATTATGGGCCAAAAGGAACCTAATCAGGGTTTTGTGAAGTTACCAAGAAAAGTGGGGTTTTTGCGCCAAGACATCGAAGAATTTAGAAATTATAGAGTCATTGATGTTGTTATTATGGGTAATTTGCGTTTGTTTAATGCCCTGCAAGAGCGTGAAAAACTCTATGAAGTAGAGATGACAAATGAAGTGGGAATGCGCCTTGGGGAACTTGAAGAAATCGTTGCCGAAGAAGATGGTTACATGGCAGAGGTCAATGCCGAGCAACTGCTACTTGGAATGGGAATTAGTTCTGAATTTTATACTAAATTAATGCATGAAGTTCCAATGGATTACCAGTTTAGAGTGATGCTTTGCCAGGCTCTTTTTGGAGATCCTCAAGCCCTCATCTTAGACGAACCGACCAACCACCTCGATATGGAATCCATTCGATGGCTTGAGCAGTTTCTTCTTGGTTATAAAGGGGTGATGATTGTCGTCAGCCACGATAGACACTTTTTAAATGCTGTGACAACAGACATTGCCGATATTGATTATGAAACAGTCATTATTTATCCAGGCAATTACGATGATATGGTCATGGCTAAAATTGCAGTGCGCAAAAGTGCAGAATTGGATGCCAAATCTAAAGAAAAGAAGATTGCTAAATTGCAAGAGTTTGTCTCTAAATTTGGTGCAGGTACTAGAGCATCACAAGTTCAGTCGAGAAAAAAAGAAATGGCTAGACTTCAGCCACAAGAGATGAAGCAAACGAATATCCAAAGACCTTATATTGCTTTTACTACAGCAGATCAACCTGGAAAAATTGTTTTAAAAATAGAAAATATTTCTAAAAGCTATCAAGAGGGTGTCCCTGTCATCGACTCTTTTAGTATGGAAGTTCATCGGGGAGATAAAATTGCAGTCATTGGAAATAATGGTCGTGGTAAAACCACCTTACTTAAAATGATCGCTCGTGTCATGAAACCCGATGCGGGAGTCGTGGAACTGGGTCATCAAGTCAAGCTTGCTTATTTCCCGCAAAACCATTCAGAGGCTGTTAATAAAGAAGAAAAAGTAGCTATCTTTGATTGGCTCCGTTCTCGCCGTGATGGTGTTTATGACCAAGATATTCGTAGCGCGCTAGGTAGAATGCTTTTTTCAGGAGACGATGCTTTTAAAAATGTTCCTGCTCTATCTGGAGGAGAAACAGCTCGCCTAATCTTAGCAGGTATGATGCTTCAAGAGCATAACGTAATTGTTTTAGATGAGCCGAATAACCATTTGGATCTAGAAGCTGTTTCAGCACTCGCTGATGGTCTTAAAAATTATAAAGGGACAGCCATAGTAGCTAGCCATGACCAAGACTTAATAGAACAGTTCGCTGAAAAAATTATTGCTTTTGAAGAAGATGGCATCCATGTCTATGAAGGCAGCCTCAATGAATACCTCAGCGCAAAGTCTTAACTAATTTCAATCTTACTTTCTATCCTATTAATGCAGCTTAGTAACTTTTTTGCTAAGCTGCATTGAGTGAAAAAATTGTCTCCAACCATGTAACCTATATGTACTTATTGTAAGTTTATCTCTTTTTAAAAAGCTTTTTTCAAAGCGATGGGTCCTCAATGCCTTGCCAATATTACAAGATGGGTATAAAATCGATGGTATTAGAAACCTAACAAAGGCTCTAAAGAACTAATTGAAAGTTTGGTGAAACCAAATACTAAATTAGACGTTATTTAATTTAAAAACATAAGGAGAGAATTATGGCTACATTACAATCAATTGGTCAAATTCGTCATGACGCTCAGCTTTTAACAGAAAAGCTGAAAAGACTTGAAAGACATCTTGCTGGAGAAGCGGGGGATGGTCTACCTTGTGTTAAAAAACAAATCGAACAAATCGCAATAGGCGATCACGGTGAAGTTGAAACAACTGATGGTGAAAAACTATCATTTAAAGCCGCGACATTTGCCGGCCGACGACTCGATGACTGTGAATGGTCTAAAGAGTCTATAACCATTTATTCAAATGGAAATTTCATAGACGTTTTTGAACTTAAAGACAACGGTATTCTTTTTGGAGACCGCTTTATCACAGCTATCAAGCTACAAAACAGAGAAGGCCATGCATTTTATGAATGGACCTGGGAAAAAAACTTAAATGCTAATGAAACTTTAGTTAATAAAGTGGCAGGGCATAGTGAAATTATCAAAGACTCTTTCAATGATATTACTTTAATTGAAAGAGAGCGTCATATTGCATAGCGAGAATATGCAATAGAATAATTACTTAGGTAATTGTTTAGTTAACACGCATACAAGGTTACATAGTTTTGAAAGCCTTGTATGCGTTTTTTATTGAGAAATTAAAATGCATAGTTTTTTAATCCCCAACAACGAGCATCTGTACATTAATGATCTATATTGTTAACATTTATGGTGTTAATAGCTGATTTTTTATGGAAAATATGAATCTTAAAGAAAACCTGAGAATTTGATCTCTTCTATTTTCTTAATGATGCTGCTTTTTATTAACAGATACATTTTTTTAATACTTAACAAAAGATAACAACATGGATGGCCTTTCTTTTACAAACCCTTATATGACCCCTTATAATTTTACGCAAGTAGCTGAAGCTTTCATGGGGAATCAGTGCATTGCCTACGATCTAGAGCCTTGCATAGATTATTTCCCAGGCGCGACCAGTGTAAAATTTAGTGAACCTTTTTTTCAAATAGAGGGGGCGATGGGTTTTCTATTTAAAAGATTTCCTGAAAGCATTCAAAAAATGATTGAAGACGTGGCAAGATATATGGATTATAATCAGGTGATAACCGCTGTTTGGACTCCAATTTTACCTGAGGAAGATAAAGTGACGTGTGCAACAATGAAATGGCAGATAAAGCGGCACGTGCGTCTGGAGTCTATGGAAGAAGCAAAAAGAATTTTAACGTGATAATGGACAAGAATCAATAGAGAAATGAATTTGAAGAATCTTCTGCTAAGAGCTGATCAATATACGATTTTGCTGAGCCATTACCGATGTTTTTTATAGAAATTTAGAAAAGCATCTAGTTCGCTATCAGTGACAGATGCATGCAAGCAGATTCGTAGAAGATCTTCTCTTTGAGAGAGGATAAAATTATGAGCTTTTAGCTTTTGATCCATTTCTTTAACATTAGGGGGTCTTAGCGCAAGGATTCCCCCCTTATTTTTGGGTGTTACCATGTCTTGATTGAGTTCTGCTTGCAGATAGTCTGTTAGTTCCTCAATGCGTTGATAAATTTGTGAGAAACCAATTTGGCAGAGTTTTTCAACAGAAGCGGCAAGTCCTGCAATAGTTATTATATTCATGTTGCCAGGTTCAAATCTTCTAGCTCCTTCATCAAACGAAAGTAGAGGATCTTGATAGTTGAGTGGTTGCTTAGCGCTGCCCCAGCCTACTTGAGAAACAAATAGCTCTGGGATACGCTCTTTTTTAATATATATAAATCCAACACCATGAGGCCCAAAAAGCCATTTTCTTCCTGCAGTTGCTAGAAAGTCACAGTCCCATATTTTGACATCAATAGGTATGGCCCCTGTGGCTTGAATAGCATCGACAGAGAGTAAGATATGGTGCTTTCGGCAAAATTGAGAAATTTTTTCGATATTAAATTTTCGACCATTTAAGTAAGAGATTGCAGAGCAGGCAACCATGCGAATGTTTTTTAGCTCTAACTCTTCAAGTTGCTCTTCAAAAGAAGCTTCACTGCTTGGCATCAGCGATTTTGTAAGAACCCCTTTTTCTTTTAAATTATCCCAAACAAAGCGATTGGAGGGAAACTCATCAGCTGGATAAACAATTACATCCCCAGGATTCCATTTGACGGCGTTGGCAATAATTGAAAGGCCATGCGAGGTGCTCGTAGTAAAAGCAATTTCATTTGGCTCAGCATTAATTAAATGAGCTATTGTCTTTCTTGCCCAAGAAAAAATATTCAGCCATTCTTCAATGTGAAATTGAAAAGGTTCTTTAGATTGTTCAATAAGAGCAGACATTTTTTTTGCCGCATCTAAAAGAAGGGGAGAAGAAAGGCCATAGTTTAAATAGATGCAAGAGTTGAGAAAAGGAAGCTGATCTCGCAGTTCTTGAATAGTCATAATTATAAAAGAGTTTCTTCTCTTTATACAGAATGATTGAAATAAAAAGAAGGGAAGACGATAAGCCGGATTTTGTCGTGAGCAATCATTTGTCTAGGAAAACTGTCACCAGTTTTCTCAAGCGAATCCCTCTACTCTTGCGGACCACAGTAACGAATAGAGTCTTGCTTCGGATAGGGTTTGCAGCACCTTAGGTTACCCTGAGTGTGGCTCACTCATAAAGCGAGCGTTTTCAGCCTGTTGCCTAAAAGACACGGTATATTTTCTGTTGCACTTTCCGTAGCCTTGCGGCCCCCAGCGTTTCACTGGTATCCTTGTCCTATGAAGTCCGGACTTTCCTCTCCTACCAAATACCCTAAGGCGGCAGCGATTGCTTGTCTTCCCTTGGAACTTTGAATTAAGAAACAGCTACTTTTTTACGTCTGCGTCGTGTTGCGGTGGTAGTATCTTCTTGTTCTACTTCACTTGCCCAATAAAGGATTCGAGAGCAGTGTTCACAAAACACTAAACGTTCTCCTTTGCGGACTAAGTTCTCTTGTTGAGCTGTAAGAGCAATGTGACAACCACTGCAGCATCGATTGCTGACTGCGACAACCACTCGATTGCGTTTATGGTTGATGAGCTTTTCATAAATTGCAAGAATCTCGCTATCTGCATTGGCTGTTAAAGAGTCGCGTTTCTCTTTGAGAGCAACGCCTTCTTTATTTACTTCAGCGATATTTGCTAAAATTTCTTCTTCTAAAACTTTGCTATTTTCAGAAGTAGAACCATAAGTTGATTGTAAAGAAGCCAAACCCTCCTCTTCACCCATTAATTGGTCGGCAGCAGCATTGAGTTTGTGTTCCAAATTGGCTCTTTCTCGATCAGCTCTAGAAATTTCTTGGTTGAAAGCATTGAATTCGTCGATTTTTTTAACTTGATCTTGCTGAGATTCAAATTTCTTAATCTTTTCTTTGACTTCTTTGATAGCGATTTCATGTGAATTGACTTCTTCTTTAATGGCATCAATTTCAGCTTCTTTATCAACGATCTTTTGTCTAAGATTCTTTTTCAGTGCATCGATTTCATCAAGTTCATGCTTTCGAGTTTTTTTTAGCTTCATTAAGCGGATCATCTTGATATCAAATTCTTGAATCTCTAAGATCACATTGAGTTTATCAAGCATAGAAAGTTCCTTGTGGGGATAAAATTTTATTGATAATTAATTTAAAAACTCACGTATTATGCTTAATAATTGAATAATCTTCAATATAATATGTTATGAAAATTGCGTTAACAGGATCCAAAGAATTTTTATCTCTTTACGTAAGAGATTATTTGAAATCAAAAGGACACGACGTCTTTATTGTCCATCACCATCCAGAAGGTGAGGGTGAAATTTCTTTTAAGCAAATGCAAAAAGAGGGGCTTTTAGGAGCAGAGGTTGTAATCAACTTTCCAGAAAAACAGATCTTGAGCCGTAAAAAAAGCGATGAGCATTATAAAAAAGAGTTTATGGAGACCCGTATTAGACCTACGCAAATAGTGAAAGAGGCCATTTTAAAAGAAAAGGTCCCTCCTAAGCTATGGATCTCTTTTTCTTCCGTGAGCTGTTATCCCAAAGATAAAGACAAGCTTTATAATGAAGATGCAGAGTTTGGGGAAGATTTGACAAGCACCTTAGTCCGTCAATGGGAAGATGCAGCATTGTTATATGAAAATAAAACTATACGGTGCGTCATCCCTAGGGTGGGTTTAGTTTTGAGTAATCAAGTTGGTTTATTACCTGAGATTACCCCCTTTTTTAAATTTGGTTTAGGTGTGATTATCGGTAATGGCTCTGAGCCTTTTCCCTGGGTTTACTATAAAGATCTTTGTTTATTTTTAGTATATATGATCGGGCATGATGAAGATGGCGTTTTCAATGTGGTGGCTCCACAAATGATTAATTCAAAAGTATTTAGTGAAGCATTAGCTCAAGTAATGCAAAGAACAATCTATTTCAAATTGCCAGAAAAGTATTTTCAAAAAAGATTGGGCGACGTTGCTGAAATCATTCTTGCTCAAGCTAAAATATATCCTAAACGCCTGTTAAAGTCGGGGTTTAATTTTCGTTATCCTGCAATTTACCCTGCTTTGGTAGACACCTTCAGCCAGTCGCGCTAATTCTTTGACTATAATTGATTGGGTTTCTATAGATAAAACTTATTCGATTTTTACTTGAAGAGAGGGATCTATGAAAAAAGTGTTTTTTTGGGTGAGTATGGCACTTGCAGCAACTCTTTTTTCTTATACAGGAGAAACTTCTGGTCTTCAGTTTTCTTTACCCATTGATGGAGGTCGAAAAGTCTCCCCAATGATTAATTCCCAAAATGGACAAGGCTTTTCAATCGGTTACCTGACAGTTACGAGTGTAGATTCTGAAGGAGCTTTAAATCCCAATTTAGATCAGCAAAATGTCAACCAGCTCCTCAAGCAAATCAATCAATTGTATCTGCAGATTTACAATCAATATACTAATGGCGCAGCCCCTGCATCAGGGGCGCCGACCTATGTGCCAAATACACCCACCAAAGCAACAACCAGTACACCTATTACCGGGTGTCAAATGAGACGTTCTGCAAAATGGAGATCTTCATGAAGAAGTATATATTTTTGGGTAGTCTTTTGAGCGCGATACTTTTTGCTCAGCAGCCTGTAGAAGTAAATTATGCCGTGATTAACCAAGAATTTCAAAAAGAACTCCTTGTTCTATTTCAAAACTTTGCCAATAGTCAAGCAGGTCAAGGCAACCAAATTCTTGTCTCTTTTTATGATAACTATGGAGAAGTGAGAGTTTCCACGGGTAGCGCCTCTACTCCCTCTTTTTTAAGATCGATTTCAGACTATAAGGTCAAGTTTATGAGAAGTCGCCAGCTTTATTCTACAAAAGGTGTTCTTTGCGTGAGTAAAGAGGGCAATTTATTTCCATAGTCTTAATCTCTAGGTAATAAAAGAGCATATTCATTCAGCCTCAATTTCTTGGGCGATCTTTTTTTATACAAAAAAAACATTCAAAAACATGATAATCGCTCTTTTTTAGGAGCATAATCTTCTTTTTAAGGAAGTTTTTCGAAAATATTTGAGTGGGTAAGGGTAGAAAATGATTTGGAGTATAACTCGTAAAATAAGAGTTTCTTTTTTTGTTGCATGGAGCGGGTTGTTTCTTTTAGGAGCTTTCCTTTTTGCTGAGCAAGATTACTGTTGCTTTTGTGATCTTAAACAAGTGAATAAGCAGCTTATTCATGAGACAGAGCATATCGTGACGGTGTATTGTTCTAAACCGGCTACTAAAGGACACCTTTTAATTATCCCTAAAAGACATGTTGAAAGGTTTCAAGATTTAACAGCTCAAGAATTTTTATTAGTGCAGCAGGAAGTCAACCATTTTTCAAAAGTGTTTAAGGAAAAATATCAGCTATCCGATTTTCTTTTAATACAAAAAAATGGAAAAAATGCAGGGCAAACGGTTCCTCATCTTCATTTTCATGTCATTCCATCTCCAGAGAATTTTGACCAAACAATGTATAATTCGCTCTGTTATAGAAATACCATACCTGATGATGAGCTTAAAGAGCGCATTCAAGAGCTCAAAGACTAGAGAAAAGGTATACTGTGCTTTCCATTAAGAAAAAGCTGAGAAAAGGCATTATTTAATAAAAATAAGGGCATTAGGAGTTTTAATTCTGGAGTTAAGAAGAAGCGCACTTGATCACTTTTGCTCAAGGCTAACAATCAGTTTAAGCTATTTCTAACCTATTTTTCACCCTCTTAAAAGACTCGCTACCTCATAATTCGCTTGTGTGTAAGTTGTTATTGATAAGAGTTTTGTGGATTGTGAAATCACTGCAGATGACTTTTTTATAAAAAGCGGATAGAATCTAACCAGATATTTTGTTTAATTAAAGGAGTTTAAGATGTCTTATATTCAGGGGTTTAGTGTCGGGACTGTTAACCCCGTCAATTTTAGTGTCGGGGCTGTTGAATCAAATCCCATCGTCAATCAAGGAACACAACAACCTTCCAGTGAAAATGATCCAAAGAGCCCTGTACTTACTGAAGCACTTATACTTAGAATATTTTCTTTATTGGACCTCTCATCACTTGGGACAGTTCGTCAAGTTTGCAAAGATTGGAATCGAATAGGAGGAGACGACCTTTTGTGGGAGAATGCTGTTTATAGAGGAGCTTTTAGCAACATGAGCTGGGCAAGATGTTTTGGCTCAAAAGTGATAGCAGATGAAGACCTCACAGAAGAACGCGCTTCGCTACCCTGGAGAGAATATATTAGAGATTGCCAAACACTCCAAAGCGTCTTTCCTGTGGAAAGAGCTAGCGATACCATGTGCCTTGTCAGGCTTCCTCAAGACCTTACCTTAAATATTCTTGTGCAGCGAGCAAAGGAAAAATATCGTTTACAAAATTTTGGAAAAAATCTGTCGCCTTGTTTGAAGGATTGGCCAGAAGTGCTTGCTGAGCTAGGAGATGTAAAAAACCCCAGATCTCGTTGGATAATGATGCTAAAGATGAATCTTCCGGGAAGCCAAGGACAATTTTATACTGAGCAACAAAAAATAGTTACTGATCTGACTCAACGAGCTCTAAATGGTTACGAAGTTGCTGAGGTACTAGAAGCCGCCACTTGTATTTTCTCACAACACTTTTTAGATCAAGGAAGGCGACCAGTATTGAACAAGCCGTGGACCTACACGTACTGTCAAGAGGTAGTTGGAAGTTTTCACACAATTGTTGGAGACCTCTCCTCTGCAGGTCTCGCCCTCGAATGCCCAACCGCTGGCGATGTTGGAGTTATGCCCGTGCGCAGATTCTAAGCTCATTGGCTTTGGAATTAAAAACCTTTGTTTTGGGAGGTTTATAACCGCAGCTATTTGCACTCGGCTTAAAGTTTCTCATAGAGAAGCAACAGAAATTGTTCACTTCGTAGAGGAGGCCATTCATAATGGATAAAATTTTAGATTATAAGCTTTTTGAAGATATGACATGTGATCATGAAGGGTAAAGCTGGTAAATAGAAGTTCATCTTTTAAAAAGAAAATCTGAGTACTTTAGTCCTGCTCTTTAAAGTTAAAAGCTTGATTTCAAATCTTTAGGATGCGATAAAAAGGGAATGTTGACTCTAAATATAAAATCTTCAGCTACTATGTATCTTCAAAATTATTTAAAACGCACTCCTTCTAGTGAGCAAAGTTTAGCAGCCATTGCTTATCTTGCTTCTATTGATCACTTGAGCGTTCGATCTCCTCTTGTTGCTAAAAGTATTGTCGGTGAACTTGTAGCGCAGCGCTCTCAATTAAAGCTCATCGCTTCAGAAAACTACTCCTCTTTAGCCGTTCAACTGGCCATGGGAAATTTGCTGACTGACAAATATGCCGAAGGGTATGCAGGACATCGTTTTTATGCAGGCTGCGAACAGGTGGATCGTTGCGAAACAGAAGCTGTAGAGCAGCTAAAAAGCATCTTTGGATGTGATCATGCCTATGTGCAACCTCACTCAGGGGCTGATGCCAATATCATCGCTTTTTGGAGTATTATTACTCAGAAGATCCAAGATAAGAGGCTCGAAAAATTAGGAAAAAAAATACAAGAACTCACAGATAAAGAACACGAAGAGCTTAGACAATACTTAGTGAATTGTAAAATGCTCGGGATGTCTTTGGATGCCGGAGGGCACTTAACGCATGGATTTAGACAAAATATTTCATCTAAAATGATGCAAGCTCAAACTTACTCCATTAACTCAAAAACAGAAAGACTCGATTACCAAGAAATTTCTAAGAAGGCTCATGAATTTAAACCTGATATCTTACTAGCTGGTTATTCTGCCTATTCGCGTCGTATTAACTTTGCCAAAATGAGAGAGATCGCAGATTCTGTGGGCGCTGTCCTCATGGTTGATATGGCCCATTTTGCGGGTTTAGTGGCAGGAAAAGTGTTTCAAGGTGATGAAAATCCGATTCCTTTTGCTCAAATAGTGACTTCAACCACCCACAAAACACTCAGAGGCCCCAGAGGGGGACTTATTTTATGTCAAAAAGAGTATGCCGAAGTTGTTAATCGTGGATGTCCTCTTGCCATAGGGGGGCCTTTGCCTCATGTCATGGCAGCTAAAGCAATTGCTTTTCAAGAAGCCAATACAACAGACTTTCAAAACTATGCTCATCAAGTAGTAGAGAATGCTCGGGCTCTGGCAGATGTCTTTTTAAAAGAAAATTTGCGAATCATTTCAGGAGGAACAGATAACCATCTATTTGTTTTGGATGTTTCTTCATTTAATATTACAGGCCGTCAGGCCGAAGATGCATTATTGGAATGTGGCATTTGCTTAAATCGCAATGCAATTTTAAATGACCCTAATGGGGCTTGGTATACATCAGGAGTGCGTATTGGAACCCCCGCGTTAACCACACTTGGCATGGGGCCAGATCAAATGAAAGTGGTTGGAAAAATTATCATTCAAATTTTAAAACACACCAAAGCAGCTAAGAGTCCTCAAGGCAATAGCGCTAGTAAAGCTAAATTTGAATTGGATGCAAATGTTAAAAAAAGTTGTCATCAGCAAGTCATTGACTTAAAAAAAGATTATCCCTTATACCCAGAAATTACCTTATAATAGCTGTTGAACAATAAGCTTTGGGGTTAGCATAATATGCGAGATAAAAAGGAGAAGACATGTCCCAAGAAAAAGTAATGCCATTTAGATCTTTAGATGATTGTATCGATCATGCACTGTTAAAAGCGCGTCGAATTTTCTTTAGCAATGTTGTAGAATCTGCATCAGCTAGTGAAGCAATTAAAAAATTATGGTACCTAGAGCTTACAGATCCAGGGAAACCGATTCTTTTTATTATTAATTCACCAGGTGGGTCTGTTTTAGATGGACTTGCTGTCATTGATCAAGCAAAAATGTTAACTTCTCCCATTACGACGTTGGTCACAGGACTTGCAGCTTCTATGGGAACCTTAATTGGCATCTGCACTGATGACCCAAAAAGAAGACTTGCTACACCAAGCGCACGCTTTATGATTCACCAGCCCCGCATCCATGGCTATATTCAAGGTCAAGCATCAGATCTTGAAATTCATGCTAAAGATATTATGTATACTAGAGAGCAGGGAATTTTAGCCTATATGAAAGCGACAGGTAAAGATCGTGCAACCATTGAAAAAGCGATTGATAGAGATTGCTGGATGTCTGCACAAGAAGCTCTTGATTTTGGTCTTATTGGTAAAATTGTTAAGAATTTTGATGAAATAGGGATGTAATGCTCCTTCCATTTTCCAAATATTCTGGACTTGGAAATGACTTCATTTTTATCGATAATCGCTTTTTACAACTCGCATTTGATTCTCTTGTTTTGCAAAAACTTTGTCATCGTCATTTAGGTATTGGCGCAGACGGTGTTGTTGTCGTTGAGAGTTCTTCTGTAGCGGATTGTAAAATGAGAATTTATAATCCAGATGGTAGTGAAGCAAAAATGTGTGGCAATGCGCTGCGTTGCCTTTATTTATTTTTAGAAAAAATAAATAAAGAATCACAAAAAAGTTATCGCGTTGAAACATGCGAACGCCTTTTAACTATTTCCAAAGAGGGAGACCTTGTTCGCTGCCAAATGGGAAATGTCCACAGCGTGAAGCTTCATCAACTCATAAAACTATCTCAACTTTCTATTACAGGGCATTTTCTCAATACGGGAGTGCCCCATTTTATTATTTTTGTAGATGAACTAGACAAGGTGAATGTAGCTATCCTTGGAGAAACCATTTCTCATCACCCAGCATTTGCACCTGAGCGTACCAATGTTAATTTTGTTTCAAAATTGGGTCATTCAGAACTAGAAATTCGTACCTTTGAAAGGGGAGTGGAAGGGGAGACTTTGGCCTGTGGAACAGGAGCTTGTGCAGCGGCGATCGTTTATTCTCTGCTCAATGAGATCCCAAGTCCCATTAAAGTAAGAACTCGCTTAGGGGAGCATCTTCTCTTTGACTTTCAAAAACAGCAAGAACAAATTTTAAATTTGACAATGCTAGGGCCTGCTCAGTTTATATTTGAGGGGCAAGTCTTTTTTGAGGCTTTTTCAGTCAATAAATAATTTCAAAAGACTCACCTTGCTTGCACATATGTAAAATTTGTGCTATATTGATTCTATTAAAAATAAGGTTTCCTATGACTAAAGCAAACAATCTTCTTCAACCCCAAAATCCACTTATTCTACGTTATCATCGCCTCATGGATGCTTTTTCAAAATCAGATGATGAACGTGATTTTTATCTTGATAAGCAAGAAGGCTTCATCATTTATGTTGATTTAGACCGTTCTCAAGAAGATTTAGAAAACATGGAAAAAACGTTAGATCCAGAGCGTTTCTTTTTAGTTCCCAAATTGACTTTTTACGAGACAAAGAAAATCATGGAAGGCTTTATCAATGAAAAGATTTATGACATTGATATAAAAGAAAAGCTCTCTGACATTATTCAATCTAAAGAGGCTCGTGAAAATTTCTTAGAATTTATTTACGATCATGATGTCGAGTTAGAAAAATGGCAGCAATACTACCAAGAACGTTCTAGAGTGCGCATCATTGAATGGCTCAGAGCTAATGAGTTTAATTTTGTTTTTGAAGAAGACCTTGATTTGGCCCCTTCTTTAGTTGAAAAAGTGAAACAAAATTTATTCAATGAAAAAGTGGCTAAAGATGTGGCTACTGCAAGAAACGTTTTAGAAACACGTGCTAAAATCTACTATTCAAACGAAGCCTTAAACCCAAGGCCAAAACGAGGAAGACCTCCTAAGCAAGTTGCTAGAGTGGAAATCGAGCCTCAGTTTACGCAAGACTTTTTTATGAAAGTTCCCGCAGGAATGCGCTTGTTTTTATATTCACCTGAAATTAGTAACGCTACTACCATTACGTTCTCTTCTAAATTTGATAGTGATGAAGAGATTAGAGCAAAATTGAAGAGTACCCCAAAGGCGGAGAGCATTGTGAGTTTAGAAGCGATTTCTAAAAAACTTTCTTCGCTCAGCGATCTTTCGAAAAAAGTTTCAGCAGTTGAGACAGATAAAACTCTTTCTAAACGTTTGACAGAAAAAGAGCAGACGCTTCCTAAACGATTGATTAATACCCCCCCTCCTGTCGAAAAAATTGAAGAACCTGAACCTAAAGTATCGGGTAAACCTCGAAGACTTGTTAAAGATCAACCTTCTCCAAAGAAGAGAAGCTTTTTGAAGCGACTAATTAAAGGAGATGATACTAAAACCGAGAAAAAAAATAACCGTTCTCTTTTAAAAAGAGCGCGAAGAATTATAAAAAAAGATAAGGAAGAATCTTAGATGATCGTTGCCCAATCTCCAGTTGCTCTTTCTCACCAAAAAGCATTAAAAACCTTAGAAATTTGTTACCTCACTCGTTTTGCAGATCAAAAGATGGCAAAGCTTGGAAAGCAAAATAAAGGTGGGGCTTTTCACATGTCTGGAAAAGGTCATGAACTTGTAGGAGCAATAGCCGGTTTAGAGTTAACACCAGGAAAAGATTGGGGATTACCTTATTATCGCGATCAAGCATTTCCAATAGCACTAGGTTGTGATCTTTTAGATATTATTGGAGTTTTTTTAGGCAGAGACTGTCAGCATCAATCTTCTGGAAGAATGATGCCCTATCACTATTCTCATCGAGATCTTCGCATTGTTTGCCAATCAAGCCCAGTAGGATCTCAATTTTTGCATGCTGCAGGGCGAGCTTTAGGCGTGAAACGCAAAGGGGATAACGATGTTGTTTACGTTTCAGGCGGTGAAGGATCAACATCCCAAGGCGATTTCCATGAAGCTCTTAATTTTTCTTGCATCCATAAATTGCCAGTGATTTTTATGATACAGGATAACGGTTGGGCTATTTCAGTTCCTATCGAAGAGCAAACAGCTGGAGGCTCTATTGTCGAAATGGCCAAAGGTTATCATGGACTGAGTGTTTATGAACTAGATGGAGCCAACTATTCAGCTATGCAAGAAGCCATGGCAAGTGCTGTTCAAAAAGGACGACAAGATCAAGGGCCCAGTTTAATCGTAGCTAAAATGCCAAGGCTAGGTGCTCATAGTAATAGTGATGATCCCAATAAATATCGAGACCAAGAGTCGATCGAGCGAGATATAGCAAGCGATCCTCTTTTTCAATTTGAAAAAGATCTTCTTGAGAAAAAGATTGTGACTCTTGAAGAAATTAATGAAATGAAAAGCAAAACGGAAGCGCTAGTTGAAGATCAAGCAGCTCTTGCAGAAGAATTACCTTTTCCAACTCCCGAATCAGTCACTAATTTTGTTTTTTCTCCTTATGAGATTAAGGAAACAGAGCCCAATGTCTCTGATCAAGAAGTGGTCATGATGGACGCTATTAACCATGCACTTCATGAAGAGCTTCAACGCAATCCTCAAATGTACATTTTTGGACAAGATGTGGCAGGGGGCAAAGGGGGAGTTTTTGGTTTAACGAGAGGGCTTACTCAAGCATTTGGGAAAGAGCGCTGCTTTAACACACCTCTTGCAGAATCTTCCATTGTTGGAATGTCTTTAGGATTATCAGCAGGGGGAGAGCAAACAGCCGTATCAGAAATTCAATTTAGCGACTATATTTGGACAGGAATGAATCAGTTAATGAATGAGATCGCTAGTTTTCAATGGAGATCTAATGGCGAGTGGACATTACCTTTAGTGATTCGCATCCCTTACGGTGGCTACATCCAAGGGGGCCCTTATCATTCTCAAAGTATCGAAGCCTATTTGGCTCATTGCCCTGGATTAAAAGTAGCCATTCCAAGTAACGCTCATGATGCCAAGGGTCTTTTAAAGGCCGCGATTCGCGACCCTAATCCTGTAATCTTTCTAGAACATAAACTTTTGTATCGTCAGCGCGTTTTTTCAGCTAGAAAAGAACCCGATGAAAACTATCTTTTACCGTTTGGTAAAGCTAAATTGACTCTTGAAGGAAATGACATTACTGTCGTGGCTTGGGGTTATAGTTTAGTTATGGCTTATGAAATTGCTGAAAGACTTTCTAGAGAGGGGCACTCGATTGAAGTGATAGATCTTCGTACGATTGTTCCTTTAGATAAAGAGGCTATTTTAAATTCTGTCAAGAAGACAGGGAAATTGCTGATTATTCATGAAGACACTAAACAAGGTGGATTTGGCGCCGAGATTTCTGCCATGGTCAACGAAGAGATCTTTGACTATTTAGATGCTCCGATTCAACGCGTTTGCGCTCTTAACACTCCTGTTGGCTATTCTAAAGTTTTAGAAAATGCAACGCTTCCTCAAAAAGAAGATGTTGAAAAAGCGATGCTCCATTTAATTAATTATTAAAGAGAGTGGCAATGCTCACTTTTTCTTGATAAGCAATCGTAATATCAAGTTCATTGTTACCTCTTATTTCATTGCGAACCACTTCTAAAGCGATTTTCTCATGGTTACACTCTTGAGAAAGGTGGGCAAGATATACTTTTTTAAGTTTAGAATGATACACCTGAGCGAGAAGTTTACCACAATTTTCATTAGACAGATGTCCATGACGCCCTAAAACCCGCTGCTTATAAATAAGAGGTCTAGAGCAAGCATGAACCATCGAAGGCTGATGATTGGCTTCAATATAAAGATAATCACATTCTTTAAGGCGTTGCTCTACTAAGGAAGTTGCAAAGCCAAGATCTGTACAAAAACCCATCTTCAGATTTTGGTGTTTGATGGTAAACGCAACAGGATCTGGAGTATCGTGTAAAATGCTAAAAGGATGGATTTCAAGATCCATAAATTCGAAAGATTCGCCCGTCGCAAAAATTTTAAATTTAGGTGAACCATTAAAACACTCTGCAATCCCTTTGGCTGTTTCACTGTTAGCAATAACAGGGATGCCCATTTTGTAAGAGAGCCCTCTTAAACCGCTAATATGATCTGAGTGTTCATGGCTTACTAAAATAGCGTCGATATCAGCAATATCTACATCAATTTCAGAGAGTTTTTGGATAATGGATTTAGCGCTAAGACCGGCATCAATCAGGATTTTAGTATGCTTAGTTCCTAAGTAGATGCAGTTGCCTTTGGATCCTGAAGCAAGTGGGCAAAACCCGATCATCTTTTTACTTTTCCTTAAAAATGCAATTTAGCTCGGAAGAATAAAATTGGAAAGGATTTGTATACAATATAATTTCACGTATCTTGAAAATTACTACTCAGCCTCAATAAAAGAAAACTCATCGTCCCCTTTTTTAGGAGAGACTAGTAGTTTTCTAGGTTTGCTCCCATCTTGAGCAGAAATGAGACCTTGTTCTTCTAATTGATCGACAATGCTAGCAGCTCTTGCGTAACCAATTTTGAGTTTACGTTGTACAAAGGTAGTAGAAATGCTTCCTGTTTTCATTACTAAATCAACAGCTTGATCGTAGAGTGGGTCAAGACTTGCATTTGAAGAACGTCTGGGCATTCCTGGAAGGTCGGGATCTCCTTGCATTTCATCGATTTGATCAAAAGAATTAATCAAGTAGTTGGGTGGGGCCTGTTCACAAATAGTTTCTACAATTTTATGAACATCTTGATCATAGATAAAGCAACCTTGAGTACGAATTAAAGCCGCTGCTCCTGGGGGCATAAAGAGCATGTCTCCACTGCCGAGTAAACTTTCAGCTCCGGTTTCATCTAAAATAATTTGACTATTGACGCGGCTTGCGACTTTAAATGAAATGCGGGTTGGGAAGTTTGCTTTGATTAAGCCGGTGATCACCTCTCTAGAGGGTCTTTGTGTTGCTAAAATTAAATGGATTCCTACTGCACGAGCCATTTGAGCAATACGAGCAATAGGCACCTCAATTTCATTGCTGGCAAGCATCATTAAATCGGCAAGCTCATCAATAATGCAAACGATATAATACATTTTTTCAGGTACATCTACATCGAGGCTATCTTCAAATTCTTTGTTCATTTGACGGCTGTTAAAAGAGGCAATATTGCGCAGTCCTAGATGTTTTAAAACTTCATAGCGAAGTTCCATTTCTTGAACGAGCCACTTTAAAGCTCCTGTCACTTCTGAAGGCTCAGTAATAACAGGGGTTAACATGTGAGGTAAGTGGGTGTAGGGGCTCAGCTCTACTTTTTTAGGGTCGATTAAAATGAGTTTCAATTCATCGGGCTTACAATTCATCAACATAGACATAACAATGGCATTAATGCAGACTGATTTTCCAGTACCTGTAGCCCCTGCGATGATGCAGTGTGGCATACGGACTAAATCGGTCATGACATGTTCACCTGTCACTGTTTGTCCCATAAGGACAGGAATATGATAGTTGCGATTAGAGCTTTGATATTCTTCTAAAACCTCTTTAAAGCTTACTTCTTGTGGTTCTGGTGCAGGGATTTCAATTCCGACAACTGCTTTGCCGGGAATAGGAGCAATGATGCGAATGGACTTTGCTTGTAGATTTAAGGCAATGTCATTTTCCAAAGCTTTTATTTTTTGAACTTTTACCCCTGTTGCTGGATGAACTTCAAAAGAGACAATCGTAGGCCCACAGTGAATTTCTCCCACTTTAGCTTCGATTCCAAAGCTTAGAAGCGTTTCTTCAAGCACCCCTGCTTGTTTTCTTAAATCTTGTTTTAAAGTAGGTTGATGGACCCGCTTAGGACTTGTTAACAGCTTTGGAGAGGGCAATTTGTAATGTTTGTAGTCCCCATTATAAACGCGTTGTTTATTAATGGCCTTTTCTCTTTTTGATAAGTTCTGTGTTAAATTTTGTGTTGTGATAAATGAGTTTGCTTCATCGACTTGGTATTGTACTTTGGACAAAGCAGCTTCAGATAAAGAGGTTTTACCAAAAGGAACATGAACGGTAGGTTCAGGTGTTTGATCTAAAACTTTGGTGTTTTCAGCAAAAAAAAGGGGTTGTGAAGATTCAGAGCTTAAATTGAGAGTTTGAGATTTTTTTTTAGAAAACCAAGATTGGATCCGTTCTATTGCCGAAGAAAAAAATTCTTTAAAAAAAGAGGGTTCGCTTTCGTTAGTATCGGGGGTCTCTTGCTTACGATGCCAAAAAAAATCTATTTTGCTGCGAAACCATTCTATAAAAGAGCTGGGTTTGAATTGTGTTAAGAGAGTTAACGATACGCCAAAAGTAGTGACAAACACAATGCTTACACCGATATTGCTGAGTAGCTTTAAAAGATTAAAGCCAGGCAAGTCTGCATAAAGATAATAACTAAAAAAACCACCTAAATAGTGCCTGGATTGTTTATAGGCAAGGGGGGTGTTGAGTAAAATTTTTTCAGAGTAAATCGATTCACTGAAAAGGGAAGCAAGTTTAGGTTGAGTCTCTGCAAGCGCGCTGAGTAAGATGCAAAGGGAAAGGGTCATAATGGAAAGATGGATTGCTTTACTCATAGGGTTTTCAATCGGCTGATGACTGAGTTTTCTCCAGCCTACCCAAATGAGAAGCATGTTTAAGGGATAGCTTAATATTCCCAGGCAGTAAAGTAATGTCCAAGAGACCCCATAACCGACAAGGCCCAGCCAATTTTGCTGAGGTTCTCCTTGGTGAAAACTAAAAAGGCTTAAAAAAATCAGCAAGCTTAAGATTATTAAGATGACACCCATCACTTCAGGATGGTTGTTAGAAGGTTCTATTTCATCAAGGGGTGATTCTTTTTTTCGAGCCATGTTTATCCTTTGAGGGGTCTGCCTCTAATCAATAAACGATTTTGCATTACTTTTAAATGAAATTTTCATTGGCTTATAAACAGCTTAAAGGCTGGCAGACAAGATTATGTCTTACCTAGAGCAAGGGCGATCAACGGGACTCGAACCCGCGGCCTCCGGAACCACAATCCGGCGCTCTAACCAGCTGAGCTATGATCGCCATAATCTTTGCAGAAGATATTAAAAAGATTAAATACTTAAAGTCAATTGAAGCATTATACAAAAAGGCTATATTTTTGGCGTATGAGAATTATTATTTTAATAAAAAGACCTTTTGAAAGGGCTGTAGGGTAAGATCGGCTCTGTTATTTCACAATTGATTAGAAATACGCTTATATCGACTTAAACGATCCGATAGTTGTGGTTTTGCCTCACCATTGTCGCCATTGACTTGGCTGGAAAGAGCTCGGGCGCAAATATGAGAGATTTGCGAGGTTTTCTTTGTTTCTGCTGCAAATCTAACTTCTTTTCTGACAGTAGGCATTGTCGTTTTAGCTGGAGGAGGGGGTTCTGCATTTGTGATAGGGGGGGCGCTAAGAGCTAAATCAAGATCAAGGTTTTCTATAGGTGGCAACGCGGAAGAGAGGGTTTTAAAGCCTGAGTGACCCGCCTGGTGTGCTTGATAATCTTCTACGGAATGAAGTTCATAAACGGCTAGATACCCATCTTTAGCAATATTTTGTTGAGCTTCTAGTGGAGAAATGTTTTTTGTGCGAGTGTCATTATAGCAAGTGTAGCTGCCATTTTCTTCTCGTTTGTAAGAGACATAATGTCCAGAGTTTAGGGTCGAGGATTTATGTCCTACTGCAGAAACAAGTTTCATCGTTGCAATCTTTTGAATTTTTTGACCATATTTATCATAGATAGGAAGGGTGATCATTTCGTTAAATTCAATTAAACCAGTGTTCTTTTCAAGAATCGTTTGAGGAGCTGTTATTTGCCAAGATCCAATCTTGATCCCAGGATCTTTTCTTTGATAAAAACGAGGAGCTTGGATCATAATTTGTTTGGGAATACTCTTATTTGTAAGATAGTCTGTTTTATAGGCTTCTTGATGACCCCATCCATCCTCAAAATCATAAGAAGTCTCTCCTGAAAGTAACTCTGGGTTCATAAAGTGGTGTTCTACTGCTGCTTGCAAGGAGTCTATATTTCTAGAAGCAAGCACGATGGTTGTGGCATCCTCTTTTCCCGTAAAGCTATTTGCGCTTGTGCAACGAGCCCGAAGATTGGTTTGGATTTCAAATTTAGGAAGATATTCATCTAAATCAAGAAATATACAAAGAAGGTGAAAACCTTCGCTAGGATCATGTTGAGTTCTTGCTGGTATACCAATAATGGAACAGAAAGCTTCTGTAAAAATACTTTGAAGTCTATGAAGTCGAAGACCGCTTTCTTTATCGGAAAGTGTTTCTGAGGCGTTGATAATTTCTAACAAGCCCTCGGCTCTAGCTTTAAAGGCGTTCTGAACTGCTTGCTGATCTTCTGGTAGGCTTGGGTTAACATGCATCGAAGCTTTTCTTTGTAGAGCTTCTCGATAAGTAGAACCATTTTTAAAAATGGCTTGAGTTAAACTGTTTAACCAGCAGGTATTTCCCAAGTTATAGAGTCCACCTGGTTGGCAAGAGATCGCAGCGTTTTGTTGGGATTGCTTTAAGCTTGCTGCAATGGCCTTTTTAATACACTCATCTTCTTCTTGATCTGTCTTTGTATAAGAGTGGTTTTCGTTAGGCGAAGCGGGTGAAGAAGTATTGAATAATCTTGTTATAAAAGACATGCTTTTACTTTATTTAAAATGCTCACTATTAATATTATAAAATAAAAATTTTAAAATGTCAACTATCTTTAAAAGACTTCAGAGCAAAACCGATTTATTTCTCCAAACCCACCCCTCTCTTTTGCTTCTCAGTGGTCTTTTGGTGTCTATATCTTTGTTTTTAAATGGTTTATGGTGCGCTTGGGTGTGCGTTTTTTGGGCGTTTTTGATAGGAAAAAAACGCTTTTGGGCCACTTTTTTGCCTCTAACTCTCCTTCTTTATGGAGCCCTTTTCCTCTATATCGGCAATTTTCACTTCCAGGGGTCTTTGAAAGGGCGGGCATTGTTGCACCTGCAAAAAGTAAACCTTGTTCAGGGATCTTTTGGTCGTAATTGGGTCTATACAGGGGTTGTTCGAAAGCTGGAGGTTGAGAATGGCCGTATCATAAGACACCTTCCTTTTACCTGTTATTTACCTGGCAAGTTGAAAAGGCCCCTTGCCAATAAGGATTATTGGGTAGATATAGAGCTTTTAAAAAGTGATTTTTATGGTTTTAAAGTTAAAATAGATAAGGAAGCTCGTTTTAAAGAGGTTCCTTATACCTATAGCTTGGCTGAAAAACGCTACTTTCTGAAGGAAAAATTTAAGAAGTTTATTCATCAACATATCCCATTTAAAAATGCCCAAACTTTTTTGGTTGGGATGGCTACTGGTGATTTTCAAGATAATTTTCTAGCTTATACATTTAGTCGTTTTGGATTAAATCACTTACTAGCTATTTCAGGGTTTCACTTTGCACTACTTGCTATTTTTCTAAGCTTTTTATTGAAATGGGCCCCTTTAAATCTTAGGCTTCTCTTCTTAGCAACACTACTCACTAGCTTTTATTTATTTGTAGGATATGGCCCCTCTCTTCAAAGAGCCTGGATTGTGGCGATTGTGTATATTTGGAGCTTATATCAAAAAAGGATCGTAACTTCCATTAATGTCCTTTCCATTTCGATGATTCTTGTCTTGGCTATGAACCCTTTTATGCTCATGCATCTGGGGTTTCAGTTCAGCTTTATGATAACCTTTGCTATTTTAATTTATACTCATCCTTGTTTCATTTTCTTAAAAAAGATTTTTCCACCCATTTCAAAAATAGATGGAGCTGTTTTAAAAGCGCTTGCATTGGGGCTTGCAGTTCATGTAGCAGCCCTCCCTATTTGCTTGCATCATTTTCATAAATTTTATTGGATAGGTTTTATATTGAACTTAATAGTTCCAGCTATTGTCAGTTTTCTTTTATTTGGTTTTATGAGTGTTTTGCTCTTATATCCCTTAATTCCTAAATTAGCTTCTTTTGGCTTGTATGCAGTTGGATATTTAGCAGAGAAATTAGTACAAGCTATTTTTTGGCTGCCAACTTCTTTAGATTATTGCTTGCGTGTTCCTGTTTCGTCAGCCATTTTAATGCAGGGATTTATCTTATTATTTTTTTTAGGGGCTGTATGGTTACAAAAAGAAAACTATTCACCTATTGATATTGTAAAAATAGTGTAATAGTAAATTATTTCAACATTATTATTTATAAAACAAATTAGTTTAATGGTTGAATTATTTTTTAAAATAAGCTATGAATATGGCTGAATTTAGTTTTGGACAGCCCAAATGTTACTTGTTGAAGATTTTTATCAAAAATACCGCGAAAGCTTGAGCTTGGAAATTATTGTTGGGGAAGGGGGCTTACATAGAACCATTGAAACCCCCGAAATTCATCGGGCAGGTATTTATTTAACCGGCTTTATCAGTTACTACGATGATCGAAGAATGTTGATCTTTGGAAAACAAGAGGTCAAATATCTTGAAACCCTTTCATCTCAAGAGCGCTTTGAGCGACTCGGGGCTATTTTAACGGATCGCACTCCCGCTGTTGTTGTTTCAAGAAGTTATTTTAATATTGAAGAGCTGTTGAATTTGTGCGCTAAACAAAAAATAGCCGTTTTTAAGATTCCTGAAACAACCACTCAAACTATCAATTGGCTCGGGATGATTTTAAATGAAGAGTTTTCACCCATTGCTTCCAGGCATGGAACTTTTATTGAAGTCTATGATGTGGGTGTTTTGATTGAAGGGGACTCGTCAATTGGAAAAAGTGAAACTGCATTAGGACTTATTGAAAAAGGGCACCGGTTAATTTCTGATGATGTCGTGCGGATCAAGCGACGCAAAGGCAGCTATTTAGAGGGGCACGGGGTAGAGCTCACTAGGCATCATATGGAAATTCGAGGCATTGGTATTATTAATATTGCCACCATTTATGGGGCTTATAGCGTTCGAGACAAAAAGAAGATTGATATTGTGGTAAGACTAGAAGAGTGGAGTGAAAATCAATTTTACGATCGTTTAGGGTTAGAGGAAAATTACCTTGAAATCTTAGGAATCAAAGTGCCTTTTTCTGTTTTGCCAGTCAAGCCAGGGAGAGATGTTGTCCTCTTGATTGAAACTTTAGCGCTCAATTATCGCCTGCGAAGAATGGGGTATAATTCAGCAAAAGATTTTAGAGCCAGACAACATACTAAAATAGCAGAGCGGTTAAAAGAGAGCTTGAAAAACAGTGCAAATGATTAAAAAATCATTAACGATCAGAAATAAAATGGGATTACATGCTCGTCCTGCCTGCATGCTTGTCAAACATTTAAATCAATTCAGTTCAAAAGTGACATTTAGTTGCAACAAGGTATCTGTAGATGCAAAACAAGTCATGAACTTGTTATTACTAGGGGCAATACAAAATACAAAAGTGGATGTCCTCATTGAAGGAGCTGATGCCGATCTTGTTTTGAGTACACTTATAGATATTTTTGAAAACCAATTTGGAGATCTTCAATATGACAGTTCTAGAACAGGCTGAAGAATTGCGTTTAAAAGGCAGCCCGATTGGTAGTGGAATTGCTATTGGAACTCCATTCATATTTTATTTTTCAAAAGATGAAATTCCTGAATTTTCAATACCAAACACTGAAGTAGAAAACGAAGTCCAACGCTATCGGGATGCTCTTGAAAGGAGTCGTAGACAAGTGATTCAATTGCAAAAGCAATTAGAATTAGATGGTGCTTTTGAAGGGGTAATGATTTTAGAAACACACTTGCAAATCATGCAAGATGACTTAATTACCATTGGGCTTGAACAAGCCATTCGCAAAAAAAAGAAAAACGCAGAATATCTTTTTCAATTATTCATTCGTGATTATGAACAAAAATTAGCTAAGCTCACTGAAGAAATGTTTCGAGAAAAAGTTCGCGATATTCAAGATATTGCAACCCGTATTTTGAGAAACTTAATTCATTCGGTAAAGCTTTCGTTAGCTGATATACAAGAAAAAGCAATTGTCTTTGCCAAAGATTTAACGCCTTCGGACGTTGCAGAAGCAAAGAAGGCACATATTGAGGCTTTTGTTACGGAAATAGGGGGAAAAACCTCTCATGCCTCCATTATTGCCCGCTCCAGAGGTATTCCATACATTTCTAATATTAATTTAGATCAGCTAAAACTAAGAAAAGACGATCTTATTATTGTCGATGGCCGAACAGGTGAAGTCATTATTAACCCGACCCCTTCGACTTTAGCGCATTATCAAACTTTGCAAAATCAGCTGAAAAATTATTTAGAAACGATCAATTCTTTTGGAGAACTAGCTACGGAAACGCCCGATGGTTACAAAGTTCGTTTAACAGCTAACATTGAAGATCTAGACGAAGTTGCCTTAGTGCATAAATATCGAGGGGATGGTATTGGACTATTTCGTTCAGAATATATTTGCCTTGGACAAAAAGCATTTCCGTCAGAAGAAAAACAATTTGAGATCTATAAGCAATTTGTTACAGCTGCCAATGGATTACCTATTGTCATTCGCACTTTTGATGTAGGAGGAGACAAGTCGGGAGATTTAATGCATATGGATGAAATAAATCCTTTCTTAGGATGCCGAGCCATTCGCTATATGCTTCAAAATCGCGATATCTTTCGAACACAGTTAAGAGCTATTTTGCGAGCCAGTATTTATGGACAAGTCAAGTTGATGTTTCCGATGGTTTCGGGTGCTTTTGAATTGCTTGAAGCTAAAGAGATTTTAAAAGAAGAAATGGTCAAGCTTCAGCTCGATGGGATAGGGTATGATTCAAATATTCAAATCGGATGTATGATTGAAATTCCATCAGCGGCTATTACTTGCGATGAGTTTGCCAAGCATTGTGATTTTTTATCGATAGGGACTAATGACTTGGTCCAATATTCTTTAGCTGTTGATCGTGGCAATCAAAGAATGAGTTATCTTTATAATCCAGCGGACCCAAGTGTCATCCGTTTGATTAAAATGGTTGTTGTCGAAGCAAATCGAAATGGGATACCTGTATCTTTATGCGGAGAAATTGCAGCGGATCCTTGTTTTACAGCCCTTTTACTGGGATTGGGAGTTCATGAACTCTCTTGCACGGCGCGCTTTATTCCAATTGTAAAAAATGCCATCCGCAAAACCAGCATCATTGCTGCTTGTAGATTGGCAGAAAAAATAATGGGAATGCATTCCTATAAAGAAATTCAAAAGACTCTTCATGAAGAGTATCAGAAATTGTCTCCGCAAGAAATGCTATTTGCTATTGACTAACGAGGCATTAAGTCAAATAAAGGCGAGCCTGTAAAGTCTGATTCAGCGTTTTTTAATTGATCGTATGCATGTTGGTAAGCATTGCGTACAAGATCTTGCAATCCATCTTGATCTTCTGGATCAATGCACTCTTTTTTAATCTGTATATCTAGTAGTTCGTGTTCACCGCTCAATGTTACAGAAACTAATCCGCCACCACTTATTCCGACTACTTTTTTATTTTTGATTTCTTCTTGAGCTTTCACCAGTTGCTCTTGAAGAGCTTGCATTTGTTTTTTATGTTTTTTAAATCCGCTACCCATTGTTTCCTTCTTTTTTTAAAGAGCCCTCTAGCTCTACTGAGGCAAATTGCATAAGTGTATTATAGCAAATATTTTGTTTTTCTGCATCAGCTTTTACAACGGGGGGGCTTTCTTTTTTAGGAGGTGCCAAGTCTTTTTTTGAGAATGTTTTCTCTAGGGAAAGAGGCTGAGAATCCAGAGCTTTTTCAATCACTGGCTCAGGCCTAGAAGGAATAATATCTAAATTAGATTTTAAAGAATCGAGTTGCTTAATCAAGCTTTGAATAGAAACTCGCTCATGAGAGCGAACAATTTGAATGAGCAAATTCTCTAAAGCAATTTGCTTTGAGGAAGCTTGTTTGATCTTGTTTTGAGCTTCTAAAAGAAGATCTATAATATAAAGGCACTGCTCATAGCTATAGCATTTTGCGGATTGTTCATAGCTAGGCCATTCATTTTCAGGGACTTTTAGGCTGTTTGGGTTTCCTTTATATATCTTGATATACAAAAGCTGGCGAAAGTGCTCGCAGAGCAGATCTAAAAAATTACCTAAATTTTGACCTGAAGATAGAATATTTTGAGCGAGGCTAAAGGCCGCGTCTAGGTCTTTTTGAGCAGCTCGAAGGTCAAAGGAGAAAAGCTCTGATTTAGGCAAAAGACCTAAAAAGTGAGAGGCTTTTTCAAGGGTGACCTCTGTTTGACAATAAGAGATTAGTTGATCGGCAAGAACAAGAGCATCGCGAAGAGAGCCTCCCGTTCTTTTGGCAAGCATTTGAGCAGCGGCTTTTTCAAAAATAATATTTTGAGCAATGGAGCATTTTACAATATGTTCTGCAACAAGTTCTTGTGTAATCGGCTCTAAATAAAAGCACTGACATCGACTCAAAATAGTGGATGGGATTTTATGTGGTTCTGTAGTTGCAAATAAAAATTTGACATGTTGAGGGGGATCTTCGAGCGTTTTTAAAAGGGCATTGAATGCCTCTTTAGTTAGCATGTGAACTTCATCTAAAATATAAATTTTACACTTGCCTCCCTGTGCGACAAAACCTACCGTTTCATTGATTTGGCGGATATCGTCTATTCCTCGGTTAGAGGCGCCATCGATTTCAATGACATTTAATGAGCATGTTGCTGCAATTTCTTTACAAGAAGAGCAACTATTGCATGGCTCTCCATCTTGAGGGGCATCGCAGTTTAATACTTTTGCAAAAAGACGTGCCAAAGTTGTTTTCCCTATCCCATGAAACCCACAAAAGAGGTAAGCATGACCTAGTCGACCTAGTTTAACAGCGTTTTGCAGGGTTGTCTTGGTCCTTTCTTGACCAACAACATCTTGAAAGCGTTGAGGTCTCATTGCTCTTGCCATAACCTGATACTCAGAATGATTTGCCATATATTCTCAGAATGTTGATGTGATTAAAGTAGGAAAGCTATCTTAAGGATAAAAAAAAATCAAGAAATGATCGGCGAAGTTAAAAAAGTTTATTAAAATAATCGTGTCAGTGTTAAAAAAAGAAATAAACAAAAAAAAGAAAGATAATTTTTATTCCTTTTGCTAATATCTTTTCGAAATTTAGTTAAGAGATATTAAGAAGCGAAAATTAGGGGGATTCCATTGCCGTCGGACTCCAGTGGTAGAAAATCTTCAATTCTCTTAGTAAGAGAACGTGGTTTTTTTGATAAAAGCAAAAGCATTCGCTGGTTTATAGCGTTAATCTTTGCTGCATGCCTTTTTATTTTTTTACACTTTAGAGAAGTCACAGTTGAAACGCTTGAGCTCAATAGCATTTCAAAAAATTATGTGGTTTCTCAAATTTCTTTTAGCTTCCCTGATGAAGAAGCCACCATTTTATTGCGTCAAAGAGCTATTAAAGATGTCGATAAAATCTATCGAATAGATCCAGATCAGCTCATCCAAACAAGAGAACTTCTCGAACAAGACCTACTTAGCAATTATCAATGGCGCAGAGATACTAAAGATGCTTCATTAGAAGAGATGATGAAAGCCTTAGATATTTTTGAAACTGGGGTGATGCGTTCTCGTTTCACTAACAATCAAACTATCAGTAAGATTCACGAGGCGGACTTGCCCGCTCAAGATTATTATCAATACCTGCCAGATAGCAATCCTGAATTACAAAAGATTGCTATTCCAAATGATATTTGGGCCCAAATTGAATTTCAAACCTTTGCCAACACCTCAGTCAATGTCCCTGTTGTTGATTATATTCTTCATTTCTATGAGTCTCAGCAATGGAGCTTGATTCCAGATCTTAACTCTCAAAATAACCTCAAGCGTGTCCTGCAGCAAAATATTCCTCAGCAATATACGGCGGTGAGGGTTGGAGAGAATATCATTAATCAAGGAGAGAAAGTAACTAGCCGTCATTTGACAATGATGCAATCGATGAAGCAATCCTTAAATACTCACCGTAATCTTTGGAATCCCTATTCGCTTGCTGGCAGCATCATGATGACAATTATCTTGATCGGTGTTTGTTACCTCTATTTTAACATCAGTCACAAAGATATTTTAATCTCAAATCGGTTTCTTTCTCTTTTAATTACTATTATCGTGTTGACTTTAGCTCTTGCTAAATTGACTGAAGCATTTTTGATTATGAATGGTAGCCATTTGATAGAAGATATTGGCTATCCTATCTTTGTACCTTTTGCCACTATCCTCCTCTGTTGTTTACTCAATGAAAAAATAGCGCTTTTTTCAAGTGGATTCCTAGCTTTGGTCATGTCTATGACTTTGGTTGTGGACCGCGTAGGCTTTTTAGTTGTTAATCTAACAACCATGATTGTTGTCATTGCTGCATCACGTAAAATTAGTAAGCGTAAAGAAGTTTTTTGGGTGATGGCTAAAACCTGGATGGCAAGTGTCGTAATTATTTTGTCATTCTATATTTATGATAAAACGGGTTGGGGAGTTACATTAGCTACCGATCTTATCTCTTCGTTTGTCTTTTTACTGATTTCTGCTATTTTAGTTGCAGGACTCCTTCCACTTTTAGAATCCACGTTTCATATCCTTACAGATATTATTTTGATGGAATACATGGACCCTAGCAATGATCTTTTACAAAGGTTAGCCATTGAGGCCCCAGGAACCTATCAGCACTCTATCGTTGTAGGTTATCTAGCAGAGGCTGCTGCCCGAGAAATAGGAGCTAATAGTCTTTTTTGCCGAGTCTCTACTCTCTATCATGACATTGGAAAGCTCAACCACCCCCAGTATTTTACTGAGAATCAGCAAAGAGGAGTTGATATGCATCAACTGCTAACTCCTCAAGAATCTTCTCGAGTGATTATCGATCATGTGAGCGATGGAGTCATTATGGCTCGCAAAGCAAATCTACCCGAACCTTTTATTGATATTATTAAAGAGCATCATGGAACGACTCTTGTCTACTTTTTTTATCATAAACAATGTGAATTAATGAAAGGAGATAAAGCTAAAGTAGACGGCTCTCAATTTAGGTATAGTGGACCTAAGCCTCGCTCTAAAGAATCTGCCATTATTATGATAGCCGATACCTTAGAAGCTGCTTCTCGTTCTTTAGATGAACTTGAAGAAGATACGATTACCAAGCTTGTTGATGAAATTATTTATCAGAAATCTAAAGATCGACAATTTGAAGAATGCGCTTTAACATTCGAAGAACTTGGCAAGGTGCGTAAAGCGATGATTAAAACTCTCACTGCTGCTGTTCACTCTCGAGTGAAGTATCCAAAACAAGAAGTCATTGCAGAATCAGGATGATTTAAATATTTAAATTATTAGTTTAATTTTGTTAATATTCTTTTTTTTAACTTTACATGAGGAATCATTATGACAAATTTAGCTAGTATCCAAGCAAGTGTTTGCGAGCAATGGGCTAGTCTCAATGATCGCATGCTTACCGAAGTAGGACAAGATCCCGATTTTACGGCTCAGGTTCTCGCTGGCGGTGTCGCCATTGTGATCACTGCCGCACTTTTAAAACATCATCCTAAAATTGGATTTGCTGCAGCTGCTTTTGCAGCGTTAGCTCTTCCAGTGAGTGTTGGAGCAGAATCTTATTTCTGTGATCGTTCATCAAGTGATTTTTTTGAAGCTGCTGATCTAACTTTTTCAGGTGTCCCTGAGCGTCTCTTTAATGCTGTTTATGCCTATCTTTTCAGTAACAATACGGCTTCCGCAGCCTAACAAAGAAGCAATCGTTACTTACTAAAATTTTTATTGAAAAAGAGAGTAACAAAATCTTATCGAGACCTCGATAAGATTTTGTTTATTAAAATGTTTTTATTATAAATTAAAGTATGGTTTCTGTTTTAATTTATTATAATCATTTTTTTTGTTTAACAATTGTTTAATTGATTGAATAAATTGGCAAAAATCTTTATATTTCCCTGCTTTATAAAATTTATTGCAGGAATCGAATGAAAAAGCAGCGAGAGCATTGGGGATCCCACCTTGGCATGGTAATGGCAGCCGCAGGTTCAGCTATTGGACTTGGGACTCTTTGGCAATTTCCTTATCTTGTCGGTGAAAATGGGGGAGGGCTTTTTGTTTTAGTCTATTTGCTATCTACCTTTCTAATAGGTGTACCTGTCTTTATTGTTGAACTGATTATGGGACGACAAGCGCAACGCGGAGCTGTTGGAATTTTTGGAAATCTTTCACATAACTCCTCTTTTTGGAAAGGGGTGGGCTGGCTGGGAGTGATAACCTCTTTTCTGATCATGTCTTATTATAGCGTTGTTGCGGGATGGGGACTCAGTTATGTTTTTATGAGCTTAAATCAGTTTTATGTAGGAAAAACTCCTGAAGAAATCGGGTTTGTATTTGACACACTGCAGCATTCTGGAACCATGACCCTTTTCTGGAGTTTTTTATTTACAGCGATCACAGTGGGAGTTGTTTTACAGGGAATTCGTAAAGGGATTGAATATTGGAGTCGCATTATGATTCCAGCATTGATTATTTTGTTACTAGGACTCTTTATCTATAGCTTAACCTTATCTGGATTTTCTGAAGCTTTCCGTTTTATCTTTAAGCCTGATTTAGCTAATTTTAAACCATCGAGTGTTTTGACTGCCCTTGGGATGGCCTTTATGACGATGAGTTTAGGGCAAGGGATTATTTTGACTTACGGAAGCTATATGAGACAGAGCGAAAATATTCCATCGACAGCCATTATTATTGGAACGATGGATATTGTTGTTTCTATTATGGCTGCGCTCATGATTTTCCCTATTATTTTTACTTCAGGTGCTAGCCCTGCTGCTGGGCCTGGTCTAGTTTTTAAAGTGCTCCCTATTTTATTTGCTCAATTACCTGGGGCATTAATTATTTCTACCTGCTTTTTTATTTTATTTACCTTTACAGCTCTGACTTCTTCGATCGCCCTTGTCGAAGTCGTGGCGGCCAACTTTATTGATCTATATGGATGGCCTAGAAAGAAGGCTGTTTTGATCTCTGGGGGAGCGAGCTTTATTGTAGGTATCCCTTCCGCATTATCATGGGCTGGCGGTATTTTCCCAAATTGGACATTGATATACGGCAAGAACTTCTTTGATACAATGACTTATCTTGTAGCTAATTGGACCCTTCCAGTAGGTGGATTGCTGATTTCAATTTATGGTGGGTGGTTTTTAACTAACAAAATAGCAAAAGAGGAATTCTTAGCAGGAAGTCGTTGGAAATGGCTTTATAATGTATGGAAATTCTTTATCAAGTGGGTAGCGCCATTGGCTATTTGTATTGTTGTTCTAGAATCAATTGGCATTATTAATATTGATAGGCTGTTTTAACAGCAGAGTTCAAGATTCTTTTTCTAAAGCTTTAGAGTTTTTTTCTCTTTTTCAACCCACTGACCTTGTGGACAAGAGTAAGATTGCACTTCTATTTTGTTAGAATGCAAATCCATAATATGAAAAGATCCCTCTTTAGTCAGAGTCAAGCTGCCGCTATTTAAAATGACAGGCCTGCCCTCAATCATTTCTGAAAGATGCGTATGCCCACAAATATAGAGCTTGATATTGGGGTGTTGTTCAACAATCTCCTTTAGCTTTTGGTAGCGCAACATTTGATGTCTAGGCGGGCTCTCTTTGCGCGTTGCAATCGGAAAATGGTTAATCATTACGATAGGTTGCTGACTGTCTAAACGTTCTAAAAGAGCAAGAAGCTTTGCCTCAATAGATTGTGAAAAAAGCCCTTGAGAGGACCAAAAGGGGGTAGCTATAGTCGTATCTAAAGCAATGTATTTAAACCCCTCTCCCAAATCATCGCAAATAATAGATTCGTGCCTTAAATGAGAAGTGGCATCTAACTCTTGATAAAATCGTTTAGAGATCCCTGCCTTTTTATTATAATGATCATGGTTGCCTGGTACAATAATCGTTTTTAGCCCCAAATCTTTGAGTTTTTGAATAAATTTTCTTGCCAGTTCATATTCTTTTAAGTTGGAGGTAGTTGTAAAATCACCTGTAATAATAACATGACTTACCCCCTTCTCTTTTAGCAGATTAGGGATCAAGTTAAGATCAAAGTGGATTCTGTGACGGCTGCGATTAATCCAATAGTTAAACGTTGCAAGTAAATCTTTAGAGAAAAGACTAGAGAGGGAAAAGTTGTATCTAAAATAATGAATATCAGAAAGATGAGCTATTTTCATTGCGGCGTTAACTAATTAAAATGAACACATTTTATGAAAAGACTAAAAAAAAATAAATACTTTTGTTTTGTTGTAGTTAGTAAATTAAGTTTTCAATTTTAATTAATTAATGATTGTGGATAATAAATAAAACAGGGGGTCGCTATGGGAAAGTTAGATCGTCATAAAATGAAAAAAATACAAAAAAAAGCCCTTAAAGATGTCCGTCAATTGCAAAAAAAACAATTGGGAACAACAACAGGGCGAAAACCAATGATTCTGCCGCCACGTCCTTTATGAGAGAAATAAAGAAAAGCCTTTTTAACTGAAGGTTAAAAAGGCTTTTTGTAATAGGGATATAGTGTGTTATGAATTTTCTTCTTCAGGAGCATTACCAATGAGCGCTTCAGAAATTAAGACAATTCCAGCGACAGAAGTAGCATGTGATAAAGCAGAAATCACTACGACAGCAGGATCAACAATGCCTAGCTTCAAAAGATCTTCTACCTTTTGAGAAAGCATATTAAATCCAAAGCTTTCTTTAGCTTTTAAAACTTCTCCCATGATCACAGAGCCATCTAACCCTGTATTCACAGCAAGTTGTTTAAGAGGCGTTTCACAAGCAGTGTACACAATTTTAGCTCCAAATTTTTCATCGTCAGCAAGTTTAAGACTATTGACAACTTCTCTAGCGCGAAGGAGAGCAACTCCTCCTCCTGGTACGATACCTTCTTTGAGAGCCGCTTTTGTTGAGCTTAAACTATCTTCAAAAAGCTGCTTTTTTTGTTTCATTTCAGGTTCTGTTGCGCCGCCTACGCGGATCACTGCAACTCCACCTGAAAGTTTTGCTTTTCGTTCTTTAAGCTTTTCAATATCGTAGCTACTAGATGTGTTACTTATTTCATGATCGATTTGCTTTAATCGCGTTTGAATAGATTTTTGGTGGTTATTTCCGCCTACAATCGTCGTTTCATCTTTAGTGATGGTGACAGTCTCACATTGACCTAAAACGTCACTAGAAGCCTCTTTAAGAGTCATTCCAGTATCTTCACAAACTACGGTTGCTCCAGTTAAGATAGCAAGGTCTTCAAGAATTGCTTTTTTGCGATCACCAAAGCCTGGTGCTTTGACTGCAACTGCTTTCAGTGTTCCGCGTAATTTGTTAATTACCAAAGTAGCAAGGGCATCTCCTTCGATATCATCAGCAATAATCAGAAGCTCTTTACCTGTGGATGCAATATTTTGCAAAATAGGCAACAGCTCTTGAATATTATTAATTTTTTTATCGACAAGCAAGATGCTGGGATTGTTCATTTCAATATGCATTTGATCTGTATCACTACAAAAGTAAGGGCTTAAATAACCTCGATCAAATTGCATCCCTTCAACAACTTCTAAAACAGTTTCTGTGCCTTTGCCTTCTTCAATCGTAACGACTTGAGAATCGCCCACCTTTTCAAGAGCCTTTGAGATAAATTCTCCCACTTCTTCATTACCAGAAGCTGATGCGCAGGCAATGTTTTTAATTTTGTCGTGGCCTGTGACTTTAATCGCTTTTTTCTTAATTTCTTCAATAATAGCTTTAGATGCTTTTTCCATTCCGCGCTTTAAACTAATGGAGCTCGCTCCTGAAGCCAATGCTTTAAGACCTTCTTGACACAGAGCATTTAAAAGTAAAGTTCCAGTCGTTGTTCCATCGCCCGTTTTTTCTTTAATTTTTGCAGCGACTTCTTTAGCCATAGAAACGCCCATGTTCTCATATTGGCAAGAAAGAGTGATGTCTTTAACAATGCTATTTCCGTCATTGGTAATATCTGGAGTGCCCCAGCTTTTTTCAAGCCCTACATTTCTCCCTTTAGGCCCTAAAGTAAAACAGATGGCATCTGCTAACTTTTGAATTCCTGCAGCGAGCTTTTCTCTTGCATCTTCTTCAAAGATGATTTCTTTTGCATTCGAAGACATAAACATTACTCCTTTGAATTTGTAATCAAAAAGAACAATAACCCAACAAAATCAATTTTTTCAATAGATTTAGGAAAAATTTAGCAGATAAAAGGTTTGAGTGCCACAGTCAGAAAAATTATCAGGTGGTTATTAGTTATGCGTAGATTTTGAAGAGGGCAAGACTTCTGCAATTACCGTCATGTGAATTTCAGGGTAACGATCCACATCAAAACAAGATTTTAAATCTTCAATCGCTTCTTTTATTAAATGAGGAAATTGAGAGCTAAGCTCTCCCTCTTTGGGAGGCCATGAAGCATCTCGAATCGTTTTGCTAGGCCACCTTGAACAAGCAAGCCACATGCCATCGTCAGTATGGTATAATGTGGAGCCAAGTGCCCCTCTTTCTTGAACAAAATAAGTGGCTATTTTTTTCCAACTTTCAATGTAGAGCTTTTCGGTGCCTGGTTTAATATATCCACGATAGATCACAGCAAAAGGAGATGAAGATGGTGTTATTTCCATGGTAATACCTTATAGGTTGAAGGAAAAAGAAGTGTTGTTTCATCAATTTTAATTGAAGAGACAACTTGAGATCTAGGATTATTTTTAACGATCGTTTGAAAGAGATTAATTTGGCAATGTAATAGGGAGAAGAAAGGTTGGTATAGCTGCACCCTCCTCTCTTTGGCTATCTCGTACAAAACGAGACCAAGCCTGCGTTCCTCGGATTCGTTCAATTGTCCCTCGAATTCGGTCAATAGGGGGTATATTATGCTTGTCGGTTCTTTTGCGAAGAGTTTCTAAAAGATCTTTTGGTTCTAAAAATTTTCCCCTAAAAGTACGAGCAAAAGTATCTTGTATGCGCTTGTTGAGCCTTTCAGTTTCTTCATGACGCTCACCTCCTTGACTTGGCCCTTGTTCAAATTGCGTTTGGAACATAGGGAGTAATTTAGAAGCCATCAAATCGCTCATCCATTTTATCTCAAAAAGTTCTGCTACTATTAAGGAGTTCATGGGAGGTTGTTGATCGATCCATTGACAATGTAAGTCAAAAGGTTTGCTTTGAAATGTTTGATCGAAAACAGATCTTAATCTTTTTTTCCATTCCTCAACAAGGTTGTCATACCCACCATTTTTAGCTGATTCAAAGGAGCCTTGAACGAGTGAGATTAAGTCGCTATTTAAAGCACGAATCCCGCAGCGGGGAGCGTTATTAAGTAAGGTTCCCAGCGGAGTGGATCCTTCCCACCAGCGAGTGAAAATGGGCGAATAGCTACTATTTTCACGAGCTTTCTCCTCTTTACGAGCTTGTAACACTAACATTGGAATTAAAGGATATGAACTTGGATTTCTTGTAGCCAAGTGTAAGGGGGTGACAGAAAGCGAGCTATAGGAAGCAACTAGAGCTCCTTGCTCAATTAACCATTGAGTTTTTTTAATGGCTAAGTCGATATCAAATGAAGGCTCTCCAGTCAAACGAAGCGAATTTGCGACTACACATAAAGGGGTACGCCAAGTGCGGCCAATGCGGACATTTGATTTGAAGGGGCAAAAACTTGGAAATATTGTTTGAAATTCTTCTAACGAACAATTTTGAATTTGAGATAAAGATAGTGGGAGATAAGACATAATGTTCTGTAGAATTTTAAAAAACTAGGAAAATTATATCCTTTGGTAGGATTAAATTCATGTATTAAACTGCTCCCCATTAAGGGAAGTAAGAAAATATTTATTATTTAAAAAAGTATTAATCCATTATTAAAAGTTAATTAATTTTTTGAAATAATAGTTCAAAATTTAAAAGGAACTCGATTCGTGAAAATCATTGACTGTCATCTCCATTTGTATGACGCAGAAGTTCATTCTCATTCATTTTTAAATCAATATGACCCAGGTTTTGCTGAGTTTGTTGGCAATTATGAGGCGCTGCCTAAGAAATATTTTCTAGAAGATTATCTGCAAGAGACGACCTCATATCAAGTAGAGGGGGTCGTTTGGCATGAATTTCTCTCCTCAGATCCAGTTAAAGAGGTGCTTTGGGCTTCAGAGAAATTGAAAAGAGGTAAAGTCAAGTATGCTTTGGTTGCTTTAATAGATCTGTTAGATCCTCATCTAGATAGAACGCTAGAGACCTATAAGGCAATTCCAGAGCTCAGTGGCGTTAGACAGCACTTAGTCTACCATGATCAAAATCCCTTAAAAAGATTTGCTTCTAGAAATGATTTAATGAGAGATCCTCTTTGGCTTAAAAACTTGAAGAAATTGAAAAACTATCCTTTTAAGTGTGCTTTAGAAGTTTTTTCAACTCAACTGGAGGATCTTGCTAGAGTCGTCCATCAAAATCCAGATATTCAATTTACGATTCCAGTGATGGGCTGGCCTATTATTTTAACAAAAGAAGGGCAAGCTCATTGGAAGAAAATGATGGCATTACTGGCTAAGAGTGAAAATACCAGGTTAAGCATTTCTGCTATAGAATGCATTTTTGGAATGCGCTGGACAGAAGAGCAGATAAGGCCTTGGCTTTTGACGGCTATTGATTTTTTTGGAGTTCAACGGACGATGTTTGGGAGTCATTTACCCATCACTCGTCTTTCTAAAGGATTTACATCCCTTTACCAAGCCTATCAAAATATAACTTCATCATTTTCTAATGATGAGAAACAAGATTTGTTTTATAATTCTGCCAAAGAATGGTTTAGGTTATAAATAGGCAAAAAAAATGGCACTGAGAGTTTCTGAAAGTAAGGGTGTTTTTTTTAGAGAAGGACAAGAAGGGTATTCTGTTTGGCAAGAATTTAACATATCATTGGAGCAACTTAACTTTAAATTCTTAATGAAAAACGATGGACAGGCTTTGACTATTCTTCAGATATATCCACTTCCTTTTTCTCAGACAACTCCTCCTTTTCCACCAGCTTATTTAGATCTGATGCACTTGAGTATCAAATCAATCACAAATACTAGCTTTTGGCTTTGGAAACCACTTGATGCTTTAAAGGAGAAAAATTTATTTCATCGAATACTAAAGACGAGCGAGCACAAAGCTGTCCCATAATCACTTCAGCAACTTCTTCAGAAGTTACATAATAATCTTCATGTTCAGCATGGCTAAAATGCAAATGATCAAAAAAAGGAGTTTTAACCATTCCTGGATTAATTAAGGAGATTCGCACTCCACTTTTAGCACAGTCTTTACGAAGAGCTTGAGAGAAACCCCGAAGAGCAAATTTGCTAGCGCAGTAGATAGACCCTTGAGTTTTCCCTTGGAGCGCAGCTTCTGAGCCAACAAAAATGAGAGTACCTTGCTCATTTTGCTTCATTTGAGGGAGTAATGCTTTAGTAATAAGTACCGAACTTAGAAAATTCAAACTCATCAGAGATTCGATCTGCTCATAGGAAAATTGCTCTAAAGAGCCAAAAAGACCCTGACCTGCTGAAAAAATAGCGGCATCAAAAGGGGTTAAAGGCAAAATATGAGTTTTCATTTTTTGCTCAAGCTTTCGAGGATCAGCTAAGTCCATTTCCAGCCAAGTAAAATTGGGATCTTGGATTTCACATTTACTAAAATCTCTAGCAATGCCAAAGACTTGAAAACCTTTTTCCAAACATAATTTGGCAACGGCTTTTCCAATTCCTGAAGAAGCTCCTGTAATGAGTATTTTCATAAAATTCCTTAAAATGAAGTTGGGTGGTATTTTTCTTCTGAAATATAGCTGAAAAGAAGCTCTTCACAAAATAAGCGCATTTCATTTTCTTTAGCAGCCTGATAACTAACTCCTTCGTTGTAGCTATGCAATTTTGAGAAAAAGAGCGGTTCATCAGGATAGAGTTCAGCCATATTTTTATAGACAGAGTGAGGAAGTCGAAAGGCTCCCAAGCTAACAGAGTGGATGCGAGTAGGGTCTAACCTTGTAAAGGTTTTCTCAAACATTTCACGGTATTGTATTTTCCAATCTTGG
Source organism: Pterothamnion heteromorphum (assembly GCA_032358295.1). Taxonomy (NCBI): domain Eukaryota; phylum Rhodophyta; class Florideophyceae; order Ceramiales; family Ceramiaceae; genus Pterothamnion; species Pterothamnion heteromorphum. Next base: position 299,363 of record JAULBV010111107.1, on the reverse strand, counting down.
TGATAGATCAAGGGATCAAAACGCAATCCAATCGGCCATTTCTTTTCTTGAAGCATTTGAAGCGCCGAGAGCCTTTTTTCTAAACTAGGTGTTTTGTGTTCTAAATGATTGCTGACAAATTCATTATTTAAACTATAAGCGACAACAATATTTTCTTGAGGAGCCAGCTTTAAAAGAGGTTGGATGTTGACGCTTTTTGTTCTCAGTTCTAATTCATGCTTGGGGAACTTTTGAAAAAAAGAGATGAAGTCTGTAGCAAAGTAAGTTATTTGATCAAAGGCCAAGCTGTCGCCATCATAGCCTGAAAAAAAAGTAGCCTCTTCTCCCTGCAGCTCATCTATCGTCTTGCTAATCTCACTTTGAAAATCTTCGAAGTTGACAAAGATGACATAATGAGCAGATCGATACATTCCTTGTAAGAAACAATATCTGCAATCATAGAGACAATTGAGCATATGAGAAAAATAATAATTATGGGATCTACCAATCCCATATTTATTCGGAGTTTTTAAGACATGTCCTTGATGTTTTCGAGCTAAAATTAAGGCCGGCTTTTGTTTTTGGAGACGAAAATTTTGGTTTTTAAGATTAAAAATCTCACTATAGCGATCACATAAGATTATGTTAGCTTTTGAGAAACGGGATAAAATAGAGATTGTTTTTGGATGGTGCTCTATCTCTTTCTCAACATAGATTGTATCAATCATGGTCCAACCTTTAAATTGAAAATAAATTCTTCCAGCTTTTGAAAAAGCTCTTTTTTGGAAGAGAGCTTTTGCAGTTCTTGAAAATTCAAAGGATCCGCTTTATGCAAATAAATTAAATTAATCAGCTTGGAAGCTTTCAATCTCTCTGTTTGTGAAAAAGACCAATGGTTTAAAAATAAATCGAGATCTGGGTGCTGTTGACTAGAAGAGTTTAGAGAAGAAAAGTTTTCAATAAAAGCATGAATGGAATCTAGCTGACTTTGGATGAGGCTTGTTGCCACAGAGCTAGTAATGCTTTTCAAATCCACTTGGGGCCCATCCGAAACAATTTTTAAAAGCTGCACTCTTTCAAGAGTGGTGAACTTGGAAGCGGCAAAATAAAAACCATATCCTTCCATATCGTAGAGCAGATCTTCTTGGTATTCTTGGCAGGGTTTATCGAGTGTTAAAAGAGAAGAGCGCAAAACCTCTTGCTTAATAGGTAAATAAGGGTAAAAAGCTTTATTCGATTCTTTAGCAATTTTGGAAACAAGAAAAAGACTACCTACCTTGGCACTTAGGTGGCCTGCGAGGCCAATATTGAGCCAAAGGGCATTCTTTGATTGTGCTCCTAAATAAGAGGTCGCAGAAGCTGCATTGAAACAGCCTACTTTTGAAATAATGAGCTTGATGGTCGCATTTTGATAAATTTCAAAAGGGGATTGCTCTTGCAATTTGAGTTTGAAATAATCGATCAGTGGTTTGGCCTCACAGTGAAGGGCAACAATAAGATGAATCATGATAAAAATGTGCTGATTGAAAGAAAAAGGTGGCACCCAGATTCGAACTGGGGATAGAGGCTTTGCAGGCCACGGCCTTACCACTTGGCTATGCCACCTTATGCAATTAGGCAGAAAGTCTAAAAAATTTGTAGATTCGAGTCAATCTTTCTTAAAGCAAATAGCAGGGCTTTAATCATTAAAATTTAATTTACAGTAGGTGTGCGCTAGATAAAAAAAATTCATTAGCCGAAGTTAGAGTTTTTAGGTTTTCAAAAAAACATTTAATGATTGTAATAATTTATCTCTTTTATTAAGGGGTATAGCATGGACTTATATGCTATAACACTTATTTTTTTAGTTGCGCTCTTGTTGTTTATTTTTTATTTGAGAGGCAATGTAATTAAAAAAGTTATTCAGCGCGCTTGGCTAGAGCGCATCGATAGCATTGCCAAAGAAAACCATGCTCTTTGGTCAATGCATGTCCCTTATTATCACAGTGAGCGTATCTGTACAGAACTTTTAGCCCTTGAAAAAGAGCATTTGGAAAACCATGTGATTTTAAAAATGTCTAATAATGGGGGATGGCATTCTCAATCTGATATTTTGAAATACCCCTCTATTAAAAAATTATTTAGACGACTCCTCCCTTTAATAGAATCTTACAGTCATTTTTTAGGTTTAGATAAAAAGTATCTGACGATTACAGCTTGGGCCAATGTCAATCGCAAAAATGACTCTAACCTTGAGCATAATCATGAGGATGCTCTTTTTTCGGGGTGTTATTACTTAAAAGCAAAATCCAATCGCCAATTAGAAAATGGGGGTATTTCTTTTTTTAAAAAAGGTGAACAGAAAAGCTTACTAGCCACTTTTAGCCCCGAGCCTGGGGATTTTTTATTATTTCCAAGCGATATGTTGCATCAAGTTCATCCCTACTCTGAAGATGGGGATCGTATTTCGATCGCTTTCAATGTCCATTTTGGCAATCGACAAAAAAGTTGGTTTATTAGTCAAGCGCAGCGCCCTGAGTTGCTGCAAAAATTAGACCCCTTTCATGAGTTATCAGGGCAAAAAAATTCTCCTTCATATATAGAAAACAGTGATCGCAAGGCCATGCTTTTCCATACCTCAAAAATAAAAAAAACAATCTTAAATAGTTTAGATTAAGCTAACCTCTTCACGTGTAATAGGGGTTGTTTGTCAAAAATAAAATCTGTATAATTGTTTTGTAAAAATTAAAAAAAAGAATATAGCCCATGGCTTTTGTTGCAAATGTAGAACAAAAACAAACCTACTTTATGAGTGAAGCTTTTGAAGAAAGCTTAAAAGGGAGGCTGTTAGCGCCGCCAAATCCGTGGGTGGGTTGCGTCATTGTTAAACATGGTGAAATCATTGCTCGAGGGCATCATTTAGGGCCTAAAACAGATCATGCCGAAATCATGGCTCTCAAGCAGGTGGGAATTGAAGCCTGGGGCGCTGCAATGTATGTGACGCTAGAACCTTGTCCAACTTTTGGTCATACCCCTCCTTGCACAGATGCTATTATTGCAGCTGGAATTAAAAGAGTCGTTGTTGGAATTTTAGATCCAGACCCAAGTGTCAGAGGAAAAGGGATAGAGCGTTTGCAAAAAGCAGGCATAGAAGTGGAAGTGGGTGTTTTAGATGAAAAAATTAAAACCTCTTTAGCTTCTTATTGTCATCATCGTGAAACGGGGCTTCCTTTTTGTATCTTAAAGGCTGCCATTAGCATGGATGGTAAAATAGCTGCTAAAGATGGTTCTTCTATTTGGATCACTGGAGAGCAAGCTAGAGAAGATGTTCATTTACTCAGGGCCAGTTCTCAAGCCATTCTAGTAGGAACAAATACAGCTTTAGAAGATCATCCGAGATTGACTGTGCGTGGCCTCAAAGAAGTCTTTAATCCTCCGTTACGGGTTGTTTTAGATGCTAAAGGTAAAACCAAGCCTGAAGGAGATTTGTTTAATACTAGTTTAGCTCCTACGATGGTTGTGACTTCAGACAAAGTGGACACAAAGAAAAAGCAAGAATGGATCGAAAGTGGCTGCGAAGTTTTAACAGTGCCGTTTAATGATAAAAAAACAGGTTTAGATCTTCGTTATCTTTTAACGGCTTTAGGTAAAAGAGGAGTTCTGCAGCTTTTAGTAGAAGGAGGATCCAAAATGTTTTCTAGTTTAATTAGTGAAAAATTAACAGATCGTTTAGTGCTCTATATGGGTAGTTGTTTACTTGGTGCTGAAGGAGTATCCTTATTTTCTAAACCAAAGCTTGAAAATATAGATGATGCTATCCGCATGCATTTAAAAGATTTTAGCCGTTTTGGTAAAGACGTTCGATTGGATTATACGTTTTAAAATGTTTACAGGAATTATTAAAGAAATAGCGCAAATCAAAAGCGCAGAACTCATTAATGGGATTCTTAATTTAAAAATTAAGAGCGCGCTATTTAAAGAAGGGCAAATAGGAAATTCATTTGCAGTGAATGGGGTCTGTTTGACTCAAATTGCTTATAAGAAAAAAATAGCTACGTTTGAAGCAGTTGAAGAAACCTTAAATAAGACTCATTTGGGAAATTTAAAAGAAAGCCAACTTGTTCATTTAGAAGAGGCCATGAGAGCAGGGTCTACTTTAGATGGCCATATTGTCCAAGGACATGTTGATGGAGTGGCTCGTTTGTTAGAGATTTCTAAAGATTGTTTAAGAGTCCAAGTTTCAGATGATTTTAAAAAGTATTTAATCCATAAAGGTTCTGTAACACTCGATGGGGTTAGCCTGACGATCGCTCAAATCCAAGACAATGAGCTTACAGTGGCCTTAATCCCTCATACTTACGAAAACACTCTTTTTAAAACAAAAGAAAGAGGCGATCCTATCAACATTGAAATAGACATGTTTGCTAAGATGATTTTTAAATATTTAGACCAAATCAAACTCGCAGAGGAGAGCCATTCATGAAATTTGCAACTATCGAAGCTGCTATTGAAGATATTAAAATGGGGAAACCTGTTATTGTTGTCGATGATGAGGGCCGAGAAAATGAAGGTGATTTAATTATAGCTGCGGCAAAAGCAAATGCTGAAAACATTGGGTTTATGATTCGCTATACGAGTGGAATCTTATGTGTACCTATGTTAGAGGCAGATTTAAAGCGTTTAAATATTCCTATGATGGTAGAAACAAATACAGAAAAACATCGAACTGCTTTCACGGTCTCAGTCGATGCCAAAGATACTACTACGACGGGTATTTCAGCTAAAGATCGCTGCACAACGATTCAAACCTTGCTTAATCCTCAAACACAGCCTGAAGACCTATTGAGACCGGGCCATGTCTTTCCTTTAAAATGTAAAAGTGGAGGAGTCCTCAAGCGCGCAGGTCATACAGAAGCTAGTGTAGATCTTGCCATTTTGGCAGGTCTTTTTCCAGCTGCAGTACTTGCTGAAATTATTAATGAGAATGGTTCTGTTTCTAGCAGACAAGAAATCGAGAGATTTTCTAAAGAACATCATTTAAAAGTAATTTGTATTGCCGATCTTGTACGGTTTAGGCACAGTCATGAAAAATTAGTGGTTCGAAACACCACGACAAAGATTCCAACTGAGTTTGGAGAATTTACAGCGTATTCTTATACTTCATTATTAGATGATACAGAACATATTGCACTGGTTAAAGGAGATCTAAGCCTACAAAAAGAAGTTTTAGTACGTGTCCATTCAGAATGTTTAACAGGTGATGTGTTTGGTTCTAAGCGCTGTGATTGTGGAAATCAATTAGAGCTTGCCTTAGAAAAAATAGCCCAAGAAGGTTGCGGCGTTTTAGTTTACTTGCGAGGACATGAAGGGCGAGGAATTGGTTTAAAGCACAAGCTAAGAGCTTATCATTTGCAAGATCAAGGCTGTGATACTGTAGAGGCTAATCAAAAGCTGGGTTTCCCTATTGATTCTAGAGAATATGGGGTAGGCGCTCAAATTTTAGTCGACTTAGGTGTTACCAGTATGCGATTAATGACTAATAACCCTGCCAAGTACAGTGGACTTTCCGGATACGGACTTGAAATTGTTCAAAGAATACCCCTGTTTTCTGAGCCTACTTCAGAGAATCTAAAATACTTGATGACGAAAAAACAGAAAATGGGTCATTTATTATCCTAAAAATGAAAAGTAAAATCTAAATGGAACCTAAAAAAATTAAAATAGCTGTTGTGATTAGTCGCTTTAATGAAGAGATCACACAAGCAATGCTAGAAGGGGCTTATCTCTGCGCAGATCAACAAGGTCTTAAACGTGATCAAATGGAAGTTGTTTGGGTACCTGGAGCCTTTGAATTGCCTTTGATTGCTAAAAAAATGGCTCAAACTAAATACTATGATGCCGTTGTTTGTTTAGGCGCTGTTTTGCAAGGAGAGACAAAACATTTTGACTATGTATCAACCGCTGTGACTCACGGGTTAACACAAGTAGCTTTAGAGCAAAAGTTGCCTATTTTATTCGGTATTCTAACTTGTGACTATTCTCAAGCTATTTTTCGTACACAAGGAGAGAACAATAAAGGCTACCATACATTTAAAGCAGCTTTAGAAATGATTGATGTTTGTGAACAAATTTCACAAAAAGAGCAAAATTTTTTGCAGTAAATGATCCAATTTGTTTAATTGGCTATTAAATCTTTAGCCTAACCCCTATCAGGATAGGATGGATTTTATGGTAAAATTTAGACCCGTCAAAGAAAATTCTTTTAAAGAATATTTTTCCTATTTTATCAACCCATTTTTTAACCGTTCTCTATTTGCTGAATCAAAAGCCGATCATCGATATAAAAAAACAAAAGCAGCAAAAAACATTTCAAGCTACTTTAATCGTTTTATTTCAGACACCAGTGTCAAACAAGTCTATAAGGTCTTAGAGTTTTTACATCAGAGTTCAACGTATGATTTTGAACAGCAAAAAAAACAGGGGCTAATTCCTAAAGGATTACACCCTTTAGAAGAAAAAGAGTGGATCATTGAGTATCTAAAACCACGCATCGATAACTTTAATGCAGAAAGTGCTTGGCTTGTCATGGTCAACATGGGGCATCGAGATAAGTATATGCGGTTTTTGTCTCGCTCAGAGTGCCTCAATCGCTTTGAAATCTTTGTTCAAAATTACTTTTTTGCCTCTCTTCCTGAATCGATGCTCGTTGAAATCTTTTTACTAGCCTACGATGGAGAAGAGGTCGAAAGGAAAGAGAAGCTAGAACATTTAATGGAATGTTTGTGTCATAAACAAACTGTTAAACTCATCGATACACTTAAAAAAACCATTGCAGATGCTAGACACTGGGTTGCCTATTGTGAAATCCTTTTGGGATTTATGCGCAATGCGCAAATCAAAAGTGTGCTCAGCGTTTTACCTAATGAGCTAGAAGACCTAGCTCTCAAAAAACTATATCCCTACGATATTATTGAAGTTGTTGAACAAATGGAAGACGCTCATCAAAAAGAGAGAATGATCCAGAAGGTTTTGAAAAATCGCAAAGATTGGTGGAGAGATTTTTCTCATGATGAAGTTTATCAAGCTCTTTCTATTTTGAATTCTCGATAGAAGATAGTATGTGGTTCTTCCAAGCAATTCAAGATCTTTTGCCCATTTCAAAGTCACTCGCTGATCGAATAGAAAACTACTCTATTGATAGTCGAAAAATCACATCTAAGAGTCTTTTCTTTGCTTTAAAAGGAGAGCGAGTCGATGGACACCAATACTTATTGCAAGCAGAGCAAAATGGGGCTATTGCAGCTGTTGTAGAAAAGAAACCAGCTGTGATGCCTAAAAATATGGAACTCATTTATGTAAAGGATGTGAAAAATACTTTGCAAATGCTGGCTCAAGCCATTGTTCTTTTTTGGAAGCCAAAAATTATTGCTGTCACAGGATCATTGGGAAAAACATCGACCAAAGATTTTTTAATGGAGATGCTCAAAAAAAAATATTCAATCAATGGAACTCCAGGTAATTACAATAGTCAATTAACTCTGCCTCTAACCATTTTAAATACAAAGATTCCAGCAGAATATCTAGTTTTGGAAATGGGGATTGATAGACCACTCGAAATTGACCGTCTTATAGAGATAGCTCCCCCTCATGGCGCTATTTTAACCATGCTTGCCCATGTGCATGTTGAATCTTTTGGCAGCTTTGAAAAATTAGCAGATGAAAAAATGAAAATTTTTGATCATTTGCATACAGAGCTTGGGATTTATAATTTGGATATGCCTTTTGCAGAAAAAATTCTTCAGAAAAAGCGATTAAAGACCCAGATTAGTTATTCATTAAAAGATGAAAGAGCAGACTATTTTTTGAAACTAGAAGAGGGGCAGTTTAAAGTTTTTAAAAATCAAAAATTATTGCTTAAAGCAAAATCTCCTTTTTTTGATTTTAAAAGCCATTATAACCTTTTAGCAGCGATTGCGATGGCAGATCAACTCGGTGTAGATTTACCGATGATTAAAGAGGTGATTCCTAATCTAAAGCATGCTCCCAATCGACTTGAAAAGATTCAGAAAAATGGAATCACCTTTATTTGTGATGCCTATAACGCAAATCTAGATTCTATGGAAAATGCTTTGCAAGCTCTGCGAAAAGAAAAAGGACGTAAAATTGCAATCCTATCCGATATGGTAGAACAAGGGGCCTATCAAGAGGAAAATCATCAAAAACTACTGCAAGTAGCCCTTGAAAATGCAGATGTCTTAATCGGATTAGGTCAAGGTTTAAAAGAGATGGGATCAATTTGGAAAAAAAGTAAAAAAAGATGGGCTTTTTTTCTTTCATATTCCAATATGCTAGCTTATATTTTTAAATTGATCCGAAAGGGAGATGTTATTCTTTTAAAAGGATCAAGAAAAAGTGCCCTCGAGAGAATCTTAAATGATCTTAATTTTAATTAACTTGCTCAAAGGCTTTCAACTCAAAATACCCTCCGTATTTGAATACTATTCTTTTCGGATGAGTATGGCAGCTATTACTGCGCTGGTTCTAACCATTTTTTATGGTAAGGTCTTTATTAAGAAACTCTATGAGCTTAAAATAGGACAGCCAATTCGAAAGGAAGAGTGTCCACTTTTAGGCAAACTACATGAAAAGAAAGAAGATACCCCCACCATGGGCGGTATTTTGATTTTATTTTCAATGTTGATTTCGTTGCTGTTATGGATGGATTTAACCCATCCTTTTACAATCATACTTCTAATTACAACTCTCTTTTTGGGAGCCATTGGAGCGTGGGATGATTATTTAAAACTTAAAGGCAAAAGTAGTAAAGGATTAGCAGGAAAAAAGAAGTTTGTTATGCAAACAGTTTTTTCTCTTATTTTAGGCTGCTATTTATTAGGTCCTTATTCCACGGAATATGGTTCTTATATGTCATGGCTTTATATTCCTTTTGTTAAAGGACCCCTCATTTATTTTCATGGTATCATGAGCATCCTTTTAGTTTTGTTTTGGATCTTTGTCATCAATGGTTCATCGAATGCTGTGAATTTAACAGATGGGTTAGATGGACTGGCTGCAGGTAACCTCATTATGGTTGCCAGCTCTTTTGCCTTAATTGCTTTTGTAACCAATCACTACTCTGTTTCTCAATATCTGAATATTCAATATATTGAGGGAAGTGGTGAAATTGCCATTTATCTCTCTGCACTTGTCGGTGGATGTTTAGGATTTTTATGGTATAACAGCCATCCTGCCCAAGTCTTCATGGGAGATACGGGGTCCCTGCCCCTGGGAGGAATCATTGGAGTAAGCAGCATTTTACTGAGACGAGAACTCTTACTTGCTATTATTGGAGGCATTTTTGTAGCTGAAGCTGTCTCTGTTATTTTACAGGTAGGTAGCTATCGTTTGCGCAATAAAAAAAGAATTTTTCTGTGTGCGCCACTGCATCATCACTTTGAATATTTAGGTTGGCCTGAAACAAAAGTTGTATTGCGATTTTGGATTGTAGGGTTTTTATTGTCTGTTGTTGGGGTTCTATCACTTAAATTTCAATAATATGAGTAACTTTTCGAAACAGCTCGTTTTGATCCTAGGATTTGGTAAAAGTGGAAAATCTTTATTACAATTTTTTATAGCAAAAGGGGCTAGAGTCATTATCTATGATGATAAAGTCCTTACTGACGTCGATAAAGATTCTTATTTATTTTATCATAAAATCGAGGATCTCCCTTTTAATAGAATAGATTTGATAGCCTGCTCTCCAGGTGTATCGCCGGAGCATAAAGTCCTTTTAGAAGCTAAAAAGCAAGGCATCCCTATTCGAGGAGAGATGCAAATAGGGCTGGATGCATTAAAAAATAAGATCATTGGAATTACTGGAACCAATGGAAAGTCCACTTTAACCAGTTTGATTGCTCATTTGCTCAATCATGCAAAAGTGCCAGCCAAAGCTGTTGGCAACATAGGTATCCCCATTACTTCTATAGAGGGGCAAGTTTCAGAGGAAGACATTTTAGTCGTAGAGTTAAGTTCATATCAAATTGATACTCTAGAAAAGCGCTGTATAGATTTTGGACTCATTCTTAATATTACTCCTGATCACCTCACTCGTTATGGAACATTCTTAAATTATGCCCAGTCCAAGTTGAGACTTCAAAGTTTGATTAAAGAAAAAAATCGGTTTTTTTGTTCTGAGCAAATTATTCAAGATTGGCCAAATGAGATAGACCGCTCTCAAGTGGAGTTTTTTGATTCTTATTATGATCATTATTTAAAAGAACTTGGACAAATAACAAGCAGTATCAGTCCATTTGAAAAACAAAATATTTCAGCTGCAATAGCTATATGTAAACAATTTAAGCTTAATGCAGAGCAGCTTCACGAGGGTCTTAAAACTTTTCAAGGCCTTCCTCATCGTTGTGAATTTGTAAGGACGATTCATGGAGTTGATTTCTATAATGACAGTAAAGCTACCAATATAGAATCGATGATCAAAGGTCTGATGGATCTAAACAAACCTATTCATATAATTATGGGAGGGGAAGATAAAGGACTTGACTATTCGAGACTAAAACCCTATTTTTTTAATAAAGTTACAGAAATCTTTTTTATCGGAATTGCTAAAGAAAAAATGGCTAAAGTATTTGAAAATGATTATGATGTTTTTTTATGCTCATCACTTGAAGATGCTGTAAGAATGGCTTATCAGAAGAGTCAAAAAAATGAGATTGTTCTCTTATCACCAGGAACTTCAAGTTTTGATATGTTTAAAAATTTTGAGCACCGTGGGGAAGAATTTAAACGGATCGTAAAGCAACTAGCAGGAGAAATAGAATGAGCCGTCGAGACACAATTATTATCGCTGTATTAATCAACGCCTGTTTACTGGTTGTTCTTTTTGCAACGTCCATTACTAGAAAAGAAGAACCTCATTATGCTTCTAACCATGAGCTTCCTTTCAGCCCTCCAGCACAAAATATCAAATTTGAAGATATTGAAAGATCACTTGTTCAAGATACGAAATCTTTCGATGAAACATTTCCTCTTCAAGCTCCTTTGATCACTCAACCTCAACCTGCTAAGACGAATCATTTACCCATTCTTGCCGAAGAGAAGATGCCAGCTAAAGAAGAACCTAAAAATGCAAAATACATGGAAGTCACCGTTAAAAGTGGAGATTATTTAGAACGCATTGGTCGAGAAAATAATGTTTCAGCTGCTGAGATCATGAGTTATAATAATTTGAAAACAACTCAATTGCGAATTGGGCAGGTTTTACGTATTCCTGTCAAAGAAGAGAGTGGACACAAAGCAAAAACACCCATTAGACAGTATGTCGTAAAAGTGGGCGATACTCCATGGAAAATTGCTAATGATCACAATATGAAGTTAGAAGATCTTTTAAAAATTAACCACCTAGATAAAGAATCGTCTAAGCAACTACAACCAGGCGATACTTTATATATTCGGTAATGACTTTCTTTGAGAGAAAAATTTCTTGGCAAACTTTTTGCCTGCTTGCTGTGACTTCCATCATTTTTATGATGGGGGTGATCATGGTTTTTAACGCAAGTTCGGCAAGCGCTTTAGAGCAACATGCTTTTCATAAAAGACACTATGCCCTCCTTCGCCAATTGATGAACTTTGTTGTTGGCTTAATGATTTGCTATGCCTTTTGGAAAATAGGCTACTATGAACTCATTCGTTTAAGCCCTCTATTAATGGTGCTTATTTCTTTAAGCCTATTGTTAGTTTTTGTTCCAGGTATTGGTCGTTGTGTTAATGGTTCTAGAAGATGGATTGTCATAGGAAGCTTTGTAGGGCAACCTTCTGAATTTGTCAAAATTGTTATGCCTCTTTATTTCATTCATTCGGTCATGACTAAAGAGCGCAGCGCCAAAGAACTACTTAAAATATTTGCGGTTATTTGCGTTCCTATCGTGCTAGTGCTCATAGAGCCTTCCAATGGAATTACAGCGATGCTTGCAGCCACCTTCATTGTGCTAATGTTTCTCAGTCGTATTTCTTATAAATGGTGGCTGTGGCCTATCTTAGTTTTTCTGATGATGGGATCGATTGCTGTTTTAAAAGTCCCCTATATTCAAGCTAGAATCCAAAGCTATTTGCATCCAGAGAAAGATCTTTTAGGCAGAGGGCATCAACCTTTTCAATCTAAGATAGCAATGGGCTCTGGTGGAGCTTTAGGAAAGGGGCTCGGTCAAAGCATGCAAAAACTGAGTTACCTGCCAGAAGCGCAAAATGACTATATTGCGGCAATTTTTGCTGAAGAGGTTGGTTTTGTAGGAATTTTTTTCTTAATCACCCTTTATATGATAGTCAGTTTTCTAGGTTTTTCCATTGCTTTAGGAGCAACCACAGTGCAAGGTTCTGTACTAGCAGCAACTCTGACATTTTCTTTAAGCCTTCAATCCTTTCTAAATTTAGCAGTTGTCTCAGGCATCTTACCAAGTACGGGCTTAAATCTACCCTTTTTTAGTCAGGGTGGTAGTTCTCTTCTTGCGAATATGATTGCTTTAACACTCTTGCTCAATGTAGGTTACTATGCAAAGAAAAATAAAGAAGTCAAATGGGTCGCAAAGTTCTAATATGTAGTGGGGGAACAGGAGGACATCTTTTTCCTGCGCAATCTTTAGCCAGACAACTGCAAAAAGAAGACTCCATTGAGATCTTGTTTGCCGGGGGTAATCTTTCAACTAATAAGTATTTTGATTCTTCTACCTTTCGTTATTTAGATATTAGCTGCGCTCCTCTTTCATTCAAGCAAGGCTTTTCCATCATGAGCAACGGTCTAAAGATTTTAAAGGGTGTTGTAGAAAGCCTGCGTCTGATACGAAAATACCAACCTGATTTAATCATTGCTTTTGGGAGTTATCATACTTTCCCCACTCTTCTGGCCGCCTGTTTAAGTAAAAAAAAGTTTTTCCTTCACGAACAAAATAAACAAATGGGGATCGTCAATCGCTTATTTGCTAAAAAAGCAAAAAAAATCATGGTCAGTTTCCCAGACACAGAGCCTTTTTATAGTCATAGTGACTATGTGAAGATGCCTCTTAAATTTGAAAGAGATATTCATTTAGATAAAAAGCAAGTTTTGCAATCACTCCATTTAAGCCATTCTTTAAAAACGATTTTAATCTGCGGAGGCTCTCAAGGATCCCTCAGTATCAACCAGACGTTTATTGAGGCGATTCAATATCTGAAAGAGTTTCAATTTCAAGTAATTCATTTGGTCGGTTTTAAGGAAAGTATTCAGAGTGTCAAAGATTTTTATCAGAAAGAAAAAATCCTAGCTTATGTCAAAGAATTTGATCCTAATATCCATAAGTATATGCAAGCTTGCGACTTCATGATTTCTCGTTCGGGTGCTTCTGCCATTGCTGAACTTTTTGAATTGAAGCTTCCCTCTATTTTAATTCCTTATCCCTACGCGAAAGGTCATCAAGAGCACAACGCTGATTTTATGCAAAATATTGTCAAAGGAGGGGTGAAACTTTTAGAAGAAACCTTATCAGCCCCTTTGCTTGCTGAGAGAATCATCCAATTTTTTAATGATGAAAATATTGAAAAGTATCGGCATCATATGCATCAATACCAAGAATATCATTTAGTGAAAGATTTTTCTGAAATTGTCAAAATGGAGCTAAATTTAAATGAAAAAAAATAACTTCCATTTAATTGGAATTGGCGGCATCGGCATGAGCGCTTTAGCGCATTTGCTCTTAGCTCAAAAGTATACAGTCTCAGGAAGTGATCCCTCTCAAAGTGATATCTTAGTAGGGTTATCGGCAAAAGGAGCTTCCATATTTGAAGGGCATCATGCTCAAAATATTGAAGCGAAAGAAACCACGGTTGTCTATAGCACCGCTATTGCAGAAACAAACCCAGAGATTGTCCAGGCTAGAAGTCTTGGATGTAATTTATGGCATCGCTCAGATCTCTTGGCACATCTCATGCACCCTTATCAATCGATTGCCATTACAGGCACCCATGGCAAAACAACTACATCGGCCCTAGTATCTCATGTGCTGATGGTAGCCAATCAATCACCCTCCTTTATGATAGGGGGGCTTTTGCGTCCCCAGAATATCAACGGGCTTGCAGGCGATGGAAAATATTTTGTTGCTGAGGCTGATGAAAGCGATAAATCTTTTTTAAAATATTTTCCCCACTATTCCATTATAACCAATGTGGAAGCAGACCATTTAGATCACTATAGAGATTTAGAAGAGATCAAGGACTCTTTTAAGCAGTTTATCACTCAGGTCAAGACATCTCTGGTCTGGTGCTATGATTGTAAAACTCTTCAAGAAATCTCTCCTAAGGGAATAAGTTATGGCTTTCATGAAAAAGCTGATATTAGGATTACAAGGGCCGAGCAAAAGGGTTTTAAATGCTCTTTTGATCTGTGTATTTTAGGAAAAGATTATTTAAATATTGAACTGCCCATGATTGGAAAGCACAATGTTTTAAATGGAGCCGCAGTCTTTGGTTTAGCTTTAAAAATCGGCATAGATGAAGCTTTCATTCGTCAAGGGTTGGCAAGCTTTTCTGGAGTGAAACGAAGAGCTGAAAAGATTGGAGAGCATCACAACATCCAAATTTTTGATGATTACGCTCATCATCCCACAGAGCTACGCTGCATGCTTAAAAGCTTTAAAGAAGCTTTTCCAAAAAGAAGAGTCATCGCTTTGTTTCAACCTCACCGATACTCAAGATTATTACCTTTTCAAGAAGAATTTGCCCATTCTTTTGAAGATGCTGATGAAGTTTGGCTAACAGATGTTTATGCAGCTGGAGAGACATTTTCAGGAGAGTTTTCAATAAAAAATTTAGCTTGCCAAGTTGAAAAGGCTTCAAAAACAAAGACTCACTATGTCGCAAAAAAAGAACTCTTAAACTTTTTTTCTAAAGAGATCCGTCCTTTTGATGTTTTAATCACTGTTGGAGCAGGAGATATTACCTCTTTTGGTAAAGAGGCTTTGAAAGAACTGCAAGCTAAAGGAAGTACATTAAAGCTTGCGATGATTTGTGGATCCATTTCCTACGAACATTATGTTTCTTTATTCTCTAGTCGTTTTATTATCGAAAATTATAACGCTGACTTCATGGAGCTTAAAATATTTAGAATTTTACCGACAGGGCAATGGACAATCTGTGATAAGCAGTTAAATAGTATTCAGAATCTTACGATGATAGAGGTTGTGCAAGAGTTGCAAGAATGTGATGTGGTCTTGCCTGTTCTTCATGGACGGTGTGGAGAAGATGGAATGATCCAAGGATTTCTAACAGCTTTGCAAGTGGCTTATTGCGGAACTTCATACTCTCAAAGCGCTTTAAATATGAATAAAATCTGGATGAAACTTTTTGTTGAGCAATTGAAAATTCCAGTTCCTAAGGGGCTTGATTTTTCAAAAGAAGAATGGCTTAGCGATTTGCCAAATTGCCTGACTGAAATTGAGAAGAAGCTGCCTTTTCCTATCGTTGTCAAACCCGCCTCTTCAGGGTCGACTCTGGGAGTTTCATTTGTTAATAATAAAGTCGATTTAATTAAAGCAATTGAGGATGTTTTTGCCATGGACACGCAGGTTGTCATTGAAGAGCAAATCTTTGGTAAAGATTTAGAAGTTTCCTGTTTTGAAACAGAAGAGGGGCTCGTCATTACCCATCCTGGAGAGGTAAGATCAGATGTTCGTGAGTATAACTATGTCGCTAAGTATAGCCAAAACCCCATTGAAAAAATTGTTAGAGCAAATATTAGTACAGAATTAGCAGAGAGCTGTAGGGCGCTAGCTAAAAAAATATACTGCGCTATGCAAATTAAGAGTTATACGCGGATTGATTTTTTTCTGACTCAAGATGGGCAGCTGATATTTGCCGAGGTAAATACTCATCCTGGGATGACGCCGCGCAGTCTTTTTCAACGCACTTTGATCTCTCATGGCATCGAAGCTAAAGAAGTTATCAACCAAATGGTCATTGATGCAATGTATCGCCGCCGCCAAGATTATAAAAAATCTTTGCAGATAGGGCAATATTTAGAATTAATCAAAGATGTTACCCATGCAAAAAAGACTTAAATTTGCAGAAGCCCTTTGGACAATTGCTTTATCGATCATTCTATTTTCTGGGATTCCCGCAGGGATTATTTTTGGATTTAGATATCACCAAAAGAGCAGAAGAGAAAATAACCAATTTGTAATTAGCAAGTTAGTTCAAACAGGCCCTGTTAAAGAAGCTCTTAAATCAGAGCATTTAGAAGAGTTACTTGCTTTATCTATTGATCACCCTAAAAATATTTATTCTTTTGATCTTAAAGAGGCAAGGCAAAGGCTTTTAAATAGTGGGGTCATTGAAGAAGCACATTTATTTATTGAATTTCCAGATACGCTCGTTGTGGATTATATCGCTAGAGAGCCAATAGCCTACATCTCAGATTATCAAAATCTTGTTGTTGATAGGCATGGAACTTTTTTCCCACTTACCCCTTTTTATACCCCTAAAATTTTACCTAATATTTACTTAGGAATGAAATTGAGCCAATTAAATTATGGAACTCAAATCGGGGATGAAAAATTAAAAGTAGCCTTGGAAATTTTTCAGTATTTTCAAGAGAGAAACTTTTCAAAACAAAAGATAAAAACCATTGACGTCTCCCAATTTAGGGCAAACAGCTTAGGCAAGCAAGAGATTGTCGTTCACCTTTTTGAAGAGCTGGGTAAAAAAGACTATCAGAGATACCTCAGATTATCTCCAACTAACTACCTTGAAGAGTTAGACCACTATATCAGTTTAAAACAAATGAGTATGGCAGAAGATTTCATTGTGGATCTTCGACTGTTACCTAATGCTTATTTGACCCCTATTAAAGAAGAGATGGCAAATAACAATCATTAATTAAAATATAATGGTTGATAACGTTTGCACAAAATTATATTTATGTTAGCCTCATGTTTAAAAATTAACCTTTTTTTAATATGGGTCAGATAAAATCGCATAATGAAAAACTCAAGCAAATTTTGCGTGGTGTTTATCAACCTGAGTTAGAAAAAATCTTTAATGAGTCAAATATTCAAAAAAAAATTATTGTTATTGCAGGGCCCACTTGTGTTGGAAAAACAGATCTCTCGATCAAAATTGCCAGTCGACTCGGAGGGGAAATCATTAATGCTGACTCGATGCAAGTATTCAAGGGATTGGATATTGGAACTGCAAAGCCAAGCCTTGAAGAGCGCGGGCTTGTCCCTCATCATCTAATAGATATCCGGGATGTTCAAGAGCCTTTTACAGCTGTAGACTTTTACCGAGAAACTCAACTAGCTTGTGATTCTATTTTTGCTCGAAATCGTGTTCCTGTCATTGTCGGAGGGACCGGTTTTTATCTTCATGTTCTTCTCTATGGCCCTCCTAAAGGTCCCCCTTCGGACCCCGAGCTGCGACAAAGCTTAGAAAAGGAAATGGAAAGGTTTAGTCCTGAGGCGATGTATGATCGATTGGAAAAAATTGATCCTGTTTATGCCAAGACAATTACATGCCATGATAGAGTTAAAATTATCAGGGCTTTTGAAATTATTACTTTGACTCAGAAAAAAGTAAGTGATTTTCCTTGGAATCAAAAAAAAGAGCCCCTCAATTACAATTTTCGCTGCTGGTTTTTGTTTAGAGCACGTGAAAATCTCTATCAACGGATTAACAATCGCTGTGATCAAATGCTGCGAGAAGGGTTTATTGAAGAGGTCATTGCCCTTAAAAAAATCAACTTTGAGCAAAATCGCAGTGTGTCTCATGCAATAGGATATCGCCAGGCTTTAGAATATTTAAAAACAGAGCAAACAGATGTAGATTATCAGTATTTTAAAGAGCAATTTAAAAAGGCAACACGTCATTATGCAAAGAGGCAATTTACATGGTTTAGGAAAGAACCAGAATTTAAATGGTTAGATTTAGACTTACATGACTCAGAAATCGCCTTGGATCTGATAGCGCAAGATTATTTAAGCCAAGATCCTAAGAATTAGTCTTGAACGTTCTGGTCAAATTCGCTATATTAATGATAAAAGCACATCAGAGATAAAAGTATGCACGAAAAGAACTTGTCAGAGTTGGTTTCCTATAATGTAGATGATTATATTAAAGAACTTTCAAAATATGAGCATGCTGAAGATCGCATTGAAAAGATGTTGGAATATACAAAGTTGCAGCTATCTCATGGGGAAATACACCCACTCTCTCGTTTTTGGAAGATGAGAAAGTATTGTTTGGATCATTTTAAAGTGACGATTCCTATCGCAAAGCGTCTAAAACTCTGGAAGAATTATTGCCAACTCATTGATGAGATTATCAAACTTAAGCAACTCATCGATGAAAAAAGCTCTTTTGAGAAAGAACAAATAGAAGGAGCTCTTAAATCGATTGCTGATGATCTTGATCAGCTCGATGTCCTGATTGCAAATGAAACTTCTATTAATGTCCCAAAATGTCCGGCGATTGCGCAACATTCTGAATTTTATACGACAACTCAAAAAGAATTAAGTATTTACTCCTCATATGCTAAAAGGCTCAACGCTTTAAAAAAGGAAATTTTATCCTTAGATATTTCTTTTAAACGCAAACAAGAAATTTTGGATCAAATTCACGCGCTTTCAGATAGAGTATTTCCTGAGAAAAGAAGACTTCTCAATCTGATGAGCTCAACATACGCCAGTCACATAGATCGATTTGTGAAGCACTTTTTTAATCAAGACCACTTTAAAATACCTATCTATCAGCTTAAAGAGCAAATTAAACAACTACAGAACTTTGCAAAGCTCATCTCATTAAATGTAGATGCTTTCTCCAAAACAAGAGAGCAACTCAGTCAATGCTGGGATCAATTGAAAGCTTTTGAAAAAATCCAAAAGAAAGAAAAAGAAGAGAAGAAAGAACATAATGTTCAAAAATTTGACGACTTAAAAGAAAAAATAGACGATTTAAAGCAAGATAAGCAGAAACTAGCTCCCACGCAGCTTAATCAGGAAGCTCAGTCTTTAAACGCCTCTATTAAGAAAGAAGATTTATTAAAATTTCAAAAAAAACAATTGCTAAATGAACTTCATGCAATTGTTCCGCAAGAAACTCTTAGTAGCCCTTCTTCAGAAACATCTCCAGAGTTCGAAATGATTAAAAACGAACTTTATGAAATTGAGAAGCACATCACTCAGTGGGATTACCCAACGATTGACAGTAAGCTTAAGACAATTTTAAGTTATTATAAAACAGCCAATTTAGCAGACTCGTCTCTACTTCGCATTGAACGGGCTATTTTTACAATTAAAGAGGCCTTATTTAAAAAATTAAAAGTTGAATTGGAAGAAAGGGCTGATATTGAAGAAGTGTCTTTTCAATTAGACGCTTTTAAAGCCTTTTTGAAAGAGGGCATTGAAAGTTATAGAAAAGCATTAAGCAGCTCCAATCAAAGCATTGAAAAAGCAATGGTTTTTAATGACCTTCTAGTTCAATCGCGGGGTCTGTTGAACTCCTTAGAAAAAGTGATTGCTACTCATCAAGTTTAACATTTAGTTGAACTTGAATTCAAAAGGACCTAGCAAAAAAGCACAGAGTTTTGCTAGAAAAAAGTGATCGATAGAATCTTCATCATTATCTATTTCTGTAATGCAATGAACAGGGAAAAATTTTGCCGACTGCAGCAAATATTCCATAAGTGTGATCACTGTTTTTTTGAGAAGCTCAGAATCATCTTTGAGTTGATCAATAAAGTGAGACAGACTTTTGTGAGATCCTGGAGAAAACACCGGTTGTCCAATAATAGAATTTAACTTCACCGAAAAACTCGGAGCCCAATTTTCAATCTGAGAAACTTTAATCATTTTAAGTTGATTGAAAAGAAGTAGAATAAAAAGAGTTATATTAAAGTCTGTGGGGCCTAAAAATACCTGTGAGATCACATTTTCTAAATTCTCATAATGGTTATTTCTAAAGTAAAAACTATCCATAAAATCTGATTGCTGTGATTGCCAAACTTGGATCGCTTTTTTTGGCAAGAAAGTCACTTTTGTGTTAATAGTTTCTTCTAAAAACTTTTTGAGCTGTTTATTGTCATAAATAAAACAACTGCACAAGAAATCAATAATGATCTCATTGGACTTGGGTTCTTTTTGATGATAGGCTTGAATTAAATCAAAGAAATAACCTAGAAATTGTTCAAAAAAAGTTAGAGACAATAAAATAGCTAAAAATAAATCTTTAGTAGTTTTAGGTTCTGTCAGTTTTTCGAGATAAAAAGATAAAAAGTATTTATAGTTAAAGTTAATGGTAGACTCTAAAAAAAGATGTTTTAGCTGATGCAACTCTTCATTATTTTGAGCTCTTTCTAGTTCAATTAAATGAACAGAAAGCTCTCCTATGGTGGCATTCTGTGGCGTTTGAGTGTGCTCGGCTGCTTTCAAAACAGATTGATAGATTTCTGAAAAAATAGGATGGTCTTTATAAGGAGCAAAAATTTGAAGGGTTCTTTCGATCGTCAGATGATGTAAGTAATCCTTTGAGTGGGAAAAGGCAGCATTGAATTCTTCTTGGGTTTTTTTTAGTAATTCTAAGTAGTTATTTTTCAGGTACTCTTCTTTGTAAAGATTAGGATCAATAAATTTTTCAAGATATTGGTTAATGAATTTAAAAACTTTAAAATTAACTGCTTGATGATTTGAGGAGATTTGAGCCCCTTGCGCTTCGTACCAGGTTTGTCCGTTTTTAAAAATTTCCAAAAGCTTTAAAGAAATCAAAGAACTATTTTTGCAACACTTTTTAGTCGATAAAAGGGAGCCATCTGAAATATACATGATGGGAATTCCCAAGATGTCAGTCATGTGTTTAATGCAGGCTAAAGCATTTTTTCCTCCAAAGCTTGGAGCTACAATTTTTTGTAAAATAGAAAAGGACATACCATCAATGCAATAGATCTCTTGATCTGCAAATTGAGCCTCCTCGATGGAGGGGTAAGTACTGCTTTCATCATAAAAGGCAATTTTACATCCTTTGATGGGTCCTAATTCATTTTCATTCAAAGGAAAAATTTTTAACGCGATATCATATGTCTTATCTCTTGGAGAAGGTGTTAATTGAAAGTCTTTAATCCGATAAGTAGGGGTAGTAGGATTTGTGAGATCCAAATTAAGATAAACAAATGCTTGCTTAGAGATGCCTTCGATCACATTGTGCACACTTTGAGATAGTTTATGTGCTGGATTTTTTGTTTCATAGTAAGGTAGAGGAGGGTTATTGCTCTGAAAGGGGAGTGTGATCTTTTTTAAAGACATAATGGATCTTCTATTAAGGAGATATAACTATAAAACTGATTTTATTTTAATAAAATCTGAAAGAAAAACTTGATAAGGATTAAAGAACTATAAAGTTAATTTAAAATCCAAAAAATAAAGTTTAGGCAAAAAATATACAGAATCCAAACTAAATAGGGTAGAAGTAAAATACCAGCAAAAATTCTTAATTTAAAGAAGTAGATCACCATCATAAAGACGATGACAGTAACGAGCAAAGAGGTGACTACTGCCCACCCAATTTGGTGATAATGAAAAAATAAATAGGACCAATAACCACTTAAAAGAAGTTGAAGCCAAAAGAGAACATAAGCTTTAGAGCGACTTTTTGTAGCTTGTTTATAAAGATAAATCAGCCAAATAGATAAGGTCATGAGTATATATAGAATGGCCCAAATAGCTGCTAATACTGAAATCGGAAGGAGAATGCGGGGCTTTTTTAAAGCTGCAAACCAAATCTGCATTGAATGTGCTATAACATCCGCTGAAAAGATCTGCACAAATAAAATAGGGATATACCACAAAATTAAAGAGATCCACTGGCTGGGTTTGGCAAATTTCTTCTTCATTTGTTGAAATAAAATAAGTTATAGCGATTTGCAAATACCCCACCTAAAGACTCAGGTTTTGGGGCAAAGTGTCCTGAAGATGTCAAAAGCTCGCTTCCACAAAGTGCGGCAAGCCTTGAACCTTGGTTATATGAGTAGTCATACAAGTTCCACTCTCCTGTCCAAGGAGTTGGATAGAGGGCAAGAATCACCTCTTTGGAAGGGTGATTTTTACAAAAGCTTGTGATTCTCTCCATAAAAAGTTTATAGATATCGCGGTGAGTTGCTTGGCTATCTTGTGGATAAGGGAGAAAAAAGAAAAGGCGTCCTTTGCTTTCAGAAGTTGCTCGCTGGAGTGCTTCATCAACAATGCGCTGATCGCTTGCGGTGATCTTCTTTTCGGGCATGTCATAGAAGGGGAGTCTTAAGCTTTGGATATGAGTTTTTGAATTTAAAAAGCTGAGAGCTCCTAGTGATTCACATTCTCGAATTCTCGATTTTAGCGCCTTAGATTCAACATATTCGGAGTTTTCACATTTAATTTGTAAAATGACATCATTTGGCAGATAAGGGTGGGTTAAAGCATGGGACTTTTTGATCATGGCATTATGCCCTGATGTGGCGTTCAGCACATGGGTGGGAATATTTTCTTTACCTAAAAATTGAATAAGCCCGCCCATGCTGATTTCAGCATCATCTGGATGAGGCGCTATCATCACAACGACATCGGTTTTGCTAAATTGAAAGGTATTGAGAGGCTCTTGTTTTTTTAATGGACGATCTTTTCTTTCAATGTAAGTAGTGTGTTTAAACGGGAGTAGATCCAGGTTTTTGCCATTTTGTTGAAGTTGAAAAAAGCTAAAAGTCTCATTAAAGGGGGAAAGAGCACTTGGAATAGAGCTCATTTCTTCAGCAATAGTATCAAATCGTGTTCTTGAAACCTGTGAATGATGAAAATTATGGATCAACGAGATTTTATTTTTATGCTCATCTCTTTCCATTGGAAAGAAAACATTGTTCAATTGAGGGCCAATGTCATAGAAAATTCCTAAAATCGGCTTTGATTTAAATCGCTCGCTAATAGCATTTTTTAAAGTTGTAAAATTTTCAACAAGTTTATAGGTATAGGGCAAAATAATAATATCTGGTTGATATTTTTCTATCAGAGGAAGTAAATCATCGACTTCTTGCTTTTGAGTGAGATGGATTTTGTTTTTATTTTCTTTCAGCTCTTGCCAGAGAGAGTAATGAATTTTATTTTGTTTAACCCATAAAACAGTTTGATTTTTAGGAAGCTGAGCCAGCGTTACATTGTTATGGGCGATTTTATAGCCTTTATCCAAAAGACAAGGTTTGGATTCTTTTGGAACATTCCATAAAGAAGCTTTGGAGCTCTCTCTACTTAAGTATTGGATCGTTTTTTTCTCATTTGGAAGTTTATCAAGGGCATTCAGACTAAACAAAGAATTTTCTTCACCAAGACCATAAGCTGATTCATCAATGATCAAATGTAAATCTCCTCGAAAATAACTTTTTATAAGAGAAGAAGGTGTTTTGTAGCTCGGATCTTGTGTAAAAGTCTCATAGAGAGAAGCTTTTTTTTGATCTCCACCCGCTAAAAGAAAGACTTTATCACAGGCTAGAATTTCAGAAAAACCAACTGTTAGAGCATGAAGAGGCGTTTTTGAAGAATCTAAAGCAAAAAAATGAGAATTGGCTTGCCTTGTTTCCTCTGTCAAAGCGACTAGTCTCGTTTGACTCTTTAAGGCAAGTTGATTTTTTTCAACTTCTGTAATCATTTGGCTCTTAAAAGGATCTTCTTGAACAAAGTCGTTAAAGGCAATGTGGGCCAGCTTGCTGCCAATGCCTGCAAAACAGATCACTCTACAATTTGGATTATCTAAATGCGTTTTTAATGCTTTGTGATAGAGCTCTACCTCTTGAGATAAATCTTTTGCCTGACCATCTAAAAGATGAATATTTTTTCTTTGAGCGCAGAGCCCCTTAAGAGAAATGTTTCTTTGGATGCTAGCTCTTAAACTATGAATAGAGGGTAGGTGACGATCATTTAAAAATTCAGCGCATAATTTTGCAAAATTTCGATCACTTTGCTTGAGAGTTTCTACCAGTTTGTCAAAGGCTTCTAACGTGTTTGGATTTTCTTTAGTGATAGAGACCAATTCTTGAGAGAAATGAAGAATAGCTTTATTGAGCTGCTCTCGCAGCTTTTTGTTATAACAATTTTTTTTAGTCAGCTCTGTAAAACCCCAATGAGCCAGTTTGCCTTGGGTTAATCCTGGAGTTACATATTGATACAGCTTGCTTTCCATGTAATAGGCATAACTATTTTGGTGTTCTTTAGATAGGCCCACATATTCATCTAAGTTAAAGAAATGTGTTTTTGATAGATCCAATTTTCCTTCAAAAAAAAGCTTTACCAGAGATTGATACATTGTTTCTGGTGTAGCTCCGGTAGGAAAAATAATAGCGAGTTCATTTTGTTTTTTCTTAGCACTATGAATTTCATTGCAGATAATTTCTGCTGCTGCTTGCCCAATATCTTGTATATTTTTTTCAACCTGTATTACTATGGAGGGTTGAGCGAAAAGGCATGTTGAAATCATAGAGAAAACAAAGAATGTTTTTTTCATGCAAATTGCCTATAACTTATAAAAAATTGCTAGATTGGAAGCTAGCATATTGATAAATTAAAAAAAACATTTATGAGTATTGATGACAAAAGCAAAAAAAATCGGTTTCTTAGGGGGAACTTTTGATCCTTTTCACTTCGGGCATCTCAATCTTGCCTTAGAAGTTTTAGAAAAGGGGGGATTAGAAGAAATTTGGATATGTCCAACCAACCTCTCTCCATTTAAAACAGAAATGCCTCCTATCGACATTCAACATCGAATAAGAATGATTGAGCTCGCTATCGAAGGGATCGGAGGGCTTTCTATCAATGAAGCGGAAGCCTTTAACGCAGCACCATCCTTTACTTACGAAACTTTAAACAATCTTTGTCATCAATTTGGCTTGCAAACTCAAGAAATAACTTTGATTATCTCCGATGATATGTTGCCAAACCTCCATTTATGGCATCAAGCCCATGCTTTGCTTCAAAAATTTCCTATTATTGTTGGAACTAGGCCTCTACTTGCTGTTCAAAAACAAATCATTAATCCATTTATTGAAGAGAAAATCAAAAATAGCTTTTTACCAATTAGATCGATGGAAATCAGTAGTAGTGAAATTCGGATGAGATTAAAAAATAAACTATATTGTGGTCATTTATTACCATTAAAAACCCTAGACTACATTTATAATTATAAGTTATACTCTTAATTTAAAAAAATTAAGGGCTTTAATGTTAAATTCTTCTGATCGTCTAACCGAAGAGCAGCAAATGCTAGATCCTTTAGTTAACACTATTTCTCAATTGATTTATGACAAGTCAGGTAGAAATATATATGCAATTGATATTCGGCAGACCTCCAGTCTTTGCGATTATTGCATTATTGCTGAAGGAACAGTAGACAGGCATGTCAAAGCGATAGGCCAAAACATTGTAAGAGAGTTATCTCTGCTTGGACACAAACCAGTGAAAGTAGAAGGGATGCAAGAAGGACAATGGGTTATCTTAGATTACCTCAATGTGATGGTTCATATTTTGACCCCCACTTTTAGAGAAAAATACCGTTTGGAAAGATTGTGGGAAGAAGGTACAATTATTGATTTAAATTTTGAATAATTGCAATGCCCTTTACAATAGACGGAGAGTGGGTTTCCTCTCAAAATAATTTAAAAGAAAATCACAAAGCAAAAGTTAGAATTGAAAAACGCAGTGGCCGGATTTTAACGATTATTTCTTATCTAAATGATTCTAACATACAACAAATATTTAAAGACCTTAAGGGGCAATGTCACTGTGGGGGTCATTTGCAAGATTCGCAAATTGAACTACAAGGTGACCATCAGGAAAAAGTTAAAATAATATTAAAGCAAAAAGGACTGCTTTAACAACGGAGAATAAGATATGAAGAAAAAACGTATTGTAATCACTGGAATGGGGCTCGTTTCCTGCTTTGGAACCGATGTGAATACGTTTTATCAAAAGCTTTTAAAAGGGGAAAGTGGCGTGCGTGCCATTGAATGCTTCCCATGTGACGATATGACAACTCGCTTTGCAGCATCCGTTCAAGATTTTGACCCAGAACCTTATATTGAAAAAAAACAAATTCGCAGACTGGATCCCTATGCTCTATACACGATTGTAGCTGGGAAAAAAGCCCTAGAAGATGCCAAACTGACAGGCGAAGCTTTAGATAAGCTCAACAAAAAGAAATGCGGGGTGATTATTGGTTCAGGAATGGGGGGGATGAGAGTCTTCTTTGAAGGATCAAAAACAATTATTGAAAAAGGATATAGCAGGGTAACACCCTTTTTTGTTCCTTATATTATTACCAATATTGGGGGAGCCTTGCTTGCGATGGATGCAGGCTTTATGGGCCCCAACTATTCAATTTCAACAGCCTGTGCAACTGGAAACTATAGCATTATCAACGCGGCAAACCATATTCGATTAGGACATGCAGATGTCATGGTAGCAGGAGGATCTGAAGACGCTCTTTTGCCATTAGGAGTTGCGGGTTTTATTGCATGCAAAGCTCTTTCTCAACGCAATGAAGATCCAACTAAAGCTTCCAGACCTTGGGACCAAGATCGTGATGGTTTTGTAATGGGATCTGGAGCAGGTGTCTTGGTATTAGAAAGTCTTGAACATGCTCTTGCTAGAGGAGCTCATATTTATGCCGAGTATTTAGGAGGAGGAATTTCTTGCGATGCTTATCATATTACCGATCCTCGAGTCGACGGAGAAGGAGTTGCTTTGAGCATTGAAAATGCTCTAGAAGATGCTGGAATTTCTAAAGATAGAGTCAATTACATTAACGCGCATGCTACATCGACTCCTGCGGGAGATATGGCTGAATATAATGCGGTGCAGAAAGTGTTTGGCAAAGATATGAGCCATATCAAAATGAATGCGACAAAATCAATGATAGGGCATTGTTTGGGAGCGGCTGGAGGCATTGAAGCTATTGCCACTATTAAAGCGATTGAAACAGGAATGATTCACCCAACAATTAATCTAGATAATCCGAGTGAAGGTGTTTCAACTGCCATTGTTCCTACGGTAGCTACAAAACATGAGATTGATGTTGCTCTTTCCAATTCATTTGGTTTTGGTGGACACAACGCCTCTATTGCTTTTACAGCTTATAATGACTAAAGTAGAACGTTGTTACGGCATTATTCCCCTTCGTCTCGATAACAATGAATTACAAGTGTTACTTGCTTTGCACGTTCAAGGTAGCTATTGGGCTTTTCCTAAAGGTCACGAAGTGCCAGATGAAGAACCTAAAGGGTGTGCAGAAAGAGAACTTTTTGAAGAAACAGATTTAACAGTCTGCTTTTTTATCGAAACCGAACCGCTTCAAGAAGACTATCATTTTCAAAGAGCGGGTGAAAATATTCATAAATTTGTCACTTATTTTCCTGCCTCTGTGTACGGCAAGGCTTTAATCAAAGACTCTGCAGAAGTTAGTGAAATTCGCTGGTTTTCAATAGAACAAGCTCAAGAAACCATCACCTTTGATCAATCGCGGGCGCTCTTAACAAAGCTTCTTAAAGATGTACCTAATTTACACATGAAAATAAGACAGTGTTAAATAAAAGCTCCGATCAAAGAAATCGGGCTTACGTTCAAATGTTAAGTGAGAACCAATCTCAGCATTGTTCCAATGCGCTTTTTTAAGTAGAATCTGAAAGAATAACCGCCTATCTAAAGTAATTTTTACATAAGGTTCTTTGAGTTTTTGAGTAAAAAAATAAGAGCTTTGATCTTTAGGTAAGCATAAAACCATTTCCTCTCCATAATCAATATAAAGATCCTGCTTGGGGAGATAATGCCACTGTTTTTGATAGGAAATAAGATGGTTATAGGCACTTTGAATCAGCTGATTTAAAGAATGAGCATCCACTTGCAGGCTGTGATAGCTAAAAGGATTTTTAGAAATCTCTTTTAGATAAAGCTCTCGCGCTTCTGGGCTTGGTGCACTGAAAGGATGAGAAGGCTTTTTGGTTGCTAAGTCAAAATGTTCCATCGAGTTCAAAAGAAAAAATTTAGAGGTTACAGCAAATTTTTTTAACAAAAATTTAAAAAGCTCTGGGAGCTCTTCAAGGTTGGGGACTCCGCGTAGGCTATTTAGATGGGAAAGAGAACCCCCTAGTAAATATTGACCAGCAAAAGGCATGAAGTATTCGGGCTTTAACTTTTTTAAAAAAGCAATCGACTGATTTAAAAATTGTTTTTCTTTGAGGCGAGCTTTTAATTGTTTTTCTTGAATGGAGAGGTGATCAAAACATTGAGGATAGGGTCCTGCTCCTGAATAGCTGATGAGCGCGCAATCAATTTTTGAGTAGCTTAGGCTAATATGCTCCATTGCTTTTTGCGCTAAGCTATAAGGGATATCATTGAGGTTGACTAGCGTATGATCTAAAGAGCTAAAAACAGCGAGTGAGTCAATTTGCTGGGTTTGAAAAGAATTAGGAGAGCCTGGAGTACAAGAGAAATATTTTTGGCAAAGACTTGGATCACAAAAATCGGCCGCAATCACTTCCATAAAAAAATCTGAAGAAAGCTCTAATTTTTGTCCTTGAAAGAGCTCGATAATTTTCTCAAAGCCTAATTTGTCTAAATTTTTTTTTAAGAATTTATGAGCATAATTGCAAATAACTAAAGGGATATTTTTGGGGAAAAGCTCTAATGTTGTGATGTCTAAGTGATCGGGGTGAATATGAGAAATATAAATATAATCAATATCAAAAAAATCTTGAGCTTTCGCGCTAGGCTTTGGATATTGATACCAACTTCCATAGTAGATCCCATCCTGCAGCCATGGATCACAAAGAACTTTGATATTTTGATGTTCTATTAGAACACAAGCGTTGTAGATATAGGTAACTTTCACGATATTTAAAAATTTAAATTTGTCATCTTATATAATATGATTTTTAAATCTTGTTAATTTTTATTTTTTTTGAGAAAATTGATCTCTTTTTAAAATGTAACTCACATAGGGAATGGTTTATTATGTTTGCTTTAGCTAAGAAAGTTCGATCTGCTTCAATCGCTCATAATATAGTTATTTACGGCATTAGCCTTTTGTTCTTATCTGTTTGTGCAAATACAAAAATATTTCTACCTATTAGTCCTGTTCCTATTACGATGCATACCTTTGCCATTTTAGTGATGGGTTGTTTACTTCCATGGAGAGTTTCTTTAGTTTGCTTTTGTGCTTATTTAGTCGATGGATTTCTAGCATATCCTATTCTTGGAACAACTCTGTTAACGAGTGCAACAGGTTATTATGTAGGAATGATTGTCTCTCTTTACTTTTTAGATAAAGTGACGCAAAGGTCTAAGTTGCCTCTTTTAGCTAGTTTACTCATTTCAAGTTTAATCATTTGGTTCTTTGGAGTGTTTTATCTCCAATTTATCATAGGCGTGAAAAAAGCTCTTTTAATTGGATTTATCCCTTTTATTATTGGAGATCTTTTAAAGATTTTAGCAGCATATTCTCTTATCTTACTGGCTCGTAAAAAGAATATCGCTCTGCTGTAACTTTTTCTTGATAAGAAGCTAAGAGCATTCTTAGCTTCTTCTAAATGGAGTTTTCATTCCTGGGAGTGAAAACCTCTAAATCCAACCACCATCTAATTCAATTGTTGTTGCATTGAGGTAATGATTGTTAAGGATCATTTCAATGGCATTTGCTATTTCTTTCTTTTGAGGGAGACGCTTTAAAAGAACATGTTTTTGTAGAAGCTGTTTATCCTTCTCGAGATCTTCATGAGGGGAAGGAAGAGCAAGACCTAACAGTAAATTATTAACTCGAATTTTTGGAGCCAGCTCCAAAGCGAAAGCAATAGTTGCATGCATCAGAGCCGCTTTACTGATGCTATGTAAAGCAAATCCAGCAAAAGGGGTCTTTGCACTCTTATCGCCAATATTGATAATAGAGGAGCCCTCAGGCATGAGCTGAGCTGCTTTCTGCATACAAAGTAAAGGGGCCTTGAGATTAAGATTAAAGATGGAGTCAAAGTCTGATTCTATAAGAAAATCTGTTTTTTGAAAGCAGGCCGCATTATTGATCAGGATGTCTAACTTTCCATATTTCTCTTTAATAAAGAGAAACAGATTATCAATCTCTGTTGGTTTCAAAAAGTCAGCTTGAAAAAGCTCAGTTTGGCAACCTTTTTTTAACAATTTTTGCTGTAAGGCTAAAGCCTCTTGCTTTGAAGAGTGATAATGTAAAATGAGTTTAGTAAAAGGGAGTTCTTCAGCGATGATTCTGCCAATTCTGATGGCGCCTCCCGTGATTAAAACGACTTTATCATAGAAATTGTTCATGAAGCGTCTCATTTAAGCTAGGGCGCAACTCTTCTAATCCTCTAAAATGATAGGTGATGAGCTTGGTTGCCCCTCTATTTTTATTTTCCATGGCAAGACAAGCATGCATTGCAATAATTTTAAGTAAGATGGCTTTGGGCTGAATCTTTTGGTATAAGCTTTCTATAATTTCAGTTCCTAAGTGTTCTTGTATTTGAAGACGCCTTGAATGATAGTCAATAAAAGAGGCAAAGCGACCCACTCCTAGCACTCCCTGCTGGGGAATATAGCTAATATGCATATGGCCAAAAAACGGGACCATATGGTGTTCACAAAGAGAACAAAAAGGGATACGATCTATTGTAATAATATCACTAAATTCAGTTTCTTTGATTGGATAGATAGAACCTAGGAGATCTTCTGGGGGATTTTTATAACCCGTTAAAAATGAAAGAAGCATTTTTTGGATACGCTTAGAAGTTTTGCCAAGATCAATTCGAACAGGGCTTTCACCAATTTTCAGTAAAAGGTCACGAAGGCGATTTTGAAAAGTATCCATCATACAACATCATTTTTCTGGGGAGTATAAGTTTTCTTATTAATTCTCATCAACTTGGAATGGCGTTGAATATAATCGATTCCCATGATATTGCAATAAGGAGATTGCCAAGGGAGTTAGATATTGAGCTTAAATTTTTTTAAGTGCTTATTTTTTAATGTCATAAGTCCTCTTGTGCGATTGAGATACAAAGTAGAGGTCCAAGGCCTTGAAAAGATAAATTCAAGCACACTCACTCGAGAAGGTGGAATTTTATTTTTACCTAATCACCCTGCTGAAGTAGACCCCATTATTGTAGGGGCAGTGCTTTGGAAGCGCTTTCAACCTCGCCCTATGATTGTAGAATGGATTATTCGACTGCCAGTAGTTTCTGTGATTATGAAACTCATGCGCGCTGTCCCAATACCCGATTTTGATGATAAATCCTCTCAAAAAAGACGATTAGAAGCTGAAAATGCTTTTAAAGAAGTTGTTGAAGGTTTGAAAAAAAAAGACAATTTTATGGTCTATCCTGCGGGTCGCCTTAAAAGCACTGAACGCGAAGCCCTTGGCGGCTCATCAGGGGTTTATAAGATTCTTCAGGCCAATAAAAATATAAACATTGTCCTTGTGCGGACAACAGGCTTATGGGGAAGTCGATTTTCTAGAGGGTGGAATGGGAAAAAAGTGATCTTTTTAGATGCGGTTATAGATGCATTGAAAACAATTTTTCAAAATTTAATATTTTTTGTTCCCAAGCGACACGTTGTTGTTGAATTTGAACCTGTTAATGAAAAATTTCCCTGGGATAGCTCTCGTTTTGAAATGAATCAGTATCTAGAAGAATGGTATAACTTAAAAAGAGATCCTTTCAAACTTGTTTCCTATCATTTTTGGTCTGAACGTATTAAGAGAAACTATGTCTATGAAGATCCAATTACTGAAATTGGCCACGTGCCAAATCAGATTCAAATTGAGATTAGACAGGAAATTGCCAGAATAACAAAATGCTTGTATACAGAAATTAAACCTGAAATGAATCTTTTTTCAGATTTGAAGCTAGATTCTTCAGATATTCAAGACATAGCCTCTTTCTTAGAAGAACGCTATAAAGTCAGTAAAATAAAACCCTGCCAACTAACAACGGTGGCCACAGTTATGAATTACGCAGCAAAGCCCGATGAGCCTTCAATTAATAATTCTGAGATGATTTCCTCTAGCGCACATTGGAAGTCTTGCACTCAATCAGATCCTATTCGCGCTAAAATAGATGGGCAAACTATCCCAGAGGCCTTTTTTAAAGTAGCTTGTCAGAGAAAAAAAGAGGTTGCTTGTGCCGATTTAATTTCTAATGAAATGACTTATGAACGGTTAATGTTAGCAGTTATTCTCCTGGCTAAAAAAATTCAAAAAATGCCTGGGGAAGATATTGGGATTTTATTGCCGGCATCAATCACGGTCAATATTGTTATTTTGGCTTGTCAAGTCGCTAAAAAAGTACCTGTGATGATTAATTGGACGGTGGGTGAAAAGCATTTACAAGCTGTTTGTGATCAAGCTAATGTAAAAACAGTGATTAGCTCCAAAGCTTTTTTAAAAAATATTGAAGATATCAACTTAGGTCCTATTCAAGACAAAATCATTCATGCCGAAGATTTGAAAAAAGAGATCTCTTTTTTAGATAAGCTCAAAGCTTATTTTATGATTAAATTGAGTTATAATCAAATCTGTAAACTTCTTGCTATCCAAAATTTAGATAAAGATAAGGTGGCAGCTTTAATTTTTACAAGTGGGACCGAAACAATACCCAAAGGGGTTCCTTTAACGCATGAGAATATTATCTCTAACTTAAACTCAGCCTTTGAAAGGGTAGAAACTTATAATCATGACGTGATGCTGGGATTTTTGCCCCCCTTCCATTCATTTGGTTTGACAGTGACAGGTTTATTACCTTTAATTTCAGGAGTTCGAGTCATCTATTACCCCAATCCAACCCATTATAAAAAGTTAGGAAAATTGATAGCTCAATGGCAAGTTTCTTTCTTATGTGGCGCTCCTACTTTTATTAAAGGGATTCTACAGCCTTCTCATCGAGAGTATTTTTCTACAGTCCGTTATGTCGTATCAGGAGCAGAAAAAGCCCCTCAATCTTTAATTGAGCGTGTGGCAGACATTTGTCCTCAGGCAGAGTTTTTAGAGGGCTATGGCTTATCAGAGTGTGGACCTATCTTGTCACTCAACGTTCCCAAGGAGCCCCATCAAGGAGTTGGGCCAGCTCTTGCAATTGTAGATCTTTTGATTGTTCATCCAGAGACTTTGCAGCCTTTGCCTCAAGGGCAAAAAGGACATATTGTGGCCCATGGACCCAATATTTTTTCAGGGTATATTGGAAATTTCCCCTCTCCTTTTGTAACAATTGGGGATAAAAAATGGTTTAAGACAGGGGACTTGGGTTACTTAGATCATAGAAATTATTTGACTATTGTAGGAAGATTGAAGCGTCAAGTGAAAGTAGGGGGCGAAATAGTCAATCTCAATGCTTTAGAAGAGTCTTTAAATCAGGCTCTTGTTCAAGAAAAAATTATAGTTAATGAGAGTGAAGATCAGCCAGCCATTGCTCTTTGTGCTAAAGAAGGGGATGGAAGGGCTCTGCTTTTTCTTTTTGCCACTTTTGATATTAAGGCGGATGAAATCAATAAAAAAGTTAAAAATTTAGGTTTTAGCAACCTTCATAAAATTCATGAAGTGGTCAAATTAGAAAAATTACCCATGATGGCCAGTGGGAAAATTCATTATAGACAGCTAGAAGAAAGCCTATAATAATATTTTAACAAACTCAAATTGTTTGTCTTGGAAAAATTTGTCCTTTTTGCTAGAATGTTTGCAAAACAAAATTTTTCAGGTATAGCAGTGAAAAGAACATATCAACCTTCCAAACTTAGAAGAAAGAAAACACATGGCTTTCGTGCACGTATGAAAACTGCGCATGGAAGAAAAATTATAAGTGCTAGACGCTCTTCTGGGCGCAAAGCTTTAACGGTGTGAATTACTCTTATTCAAAAGATTTCCGTTTAAAATCCTCTCGCCAGTATCAACAAGTCCTTGAACGTGCTAAAGGCATTCGAGGAAAATATATCGTCCTACACGCACATTTACTCCCAAATTATCCCTTTACAAAACTAGGGATCGTAGCTTCTAGAAAATATGGAAAAGCGATTGACCGAAATCGCTTTAAAAGAATTACAAGAGAAGCTTTTCGTAAAATTCGCTCTACTTTCCCTCAAGGAACTCAACTGATTGTGACCCCTCGAAAGCTAGCGCTTGAAGCATCAATGCATAATATTTTAGATGAACTTTTAGAGCTTTCAAAGCAATTTGAAGAGGGTCATTCCGAAGAATAACCCTTACTTTTACTTATCTGAAGCTGGTGGATTGAGCAATTGAATCAGATGTTGACCCCAGTCAAAGCCAAGGCGCGTAGCTAAAGTAAATGTCATTACCTGAGATAAAACATTAAACCAGCCACCTGTTTCTTTAAATGCTTTTGCAACATAGATTGGCATGAGAGTAGCAAAAGCAACAAGCAGTTTCCTTTGATAATACGGGTCACTTGTTTCAGCAACAAAAGAATCGCCCAGATGCTTTTGATTTTCTTCGTAAGTGCCTTTTTTAGGAATGGTATTTGAAGAGAGGAAATCATTTAAAGGCTTATAAGCGCCAAAAGCAAGACCTAGCATCGCACTCTCTTTATTGAGAGCGAGCAAAGCCACTACTTGAACCATTTGAGACAAGGTGTGAACATCTTTAAAGAATTCACTTCCTGGAGCTGATTTCGGCTCAGGTTTGTCAGCTTTTTTCTCCTCAGGTGGGGGAAAAAGAACCACTTTTGCAGGTTTGTTTACATTAATATGAGGCATTTCTTTCCTAATAATTCTTGTTCCATATTCAAATTAAGCAACGATGAGTGTTACTTTTTATCTTTTGCTTCTACCTTTTGTTCGGCTCTAAAGAAGCTTGCAACACCTGAACCTATTAAATAAACAAGAGCGCAAGACATCACAAGACCTGCAAGTGCAGGTAAGTAAGGCTCTGCTGTTGAAAAAGGATCTTGCTGACTTTCTCCAACAGGGATTCTAAACGAGTTAGGAAGGTCATTACTAATGGGTGTATGAGCTATCGGAATTCCGTGAGCTGCTCGATAAGTCGGGGTATCTTGTTGAATGATTTTTGCAGGAGCAGTCCAAAACTCTTTAACCAACGTAGTAGTTGTGTTCAGGCCATCTCTTGCCATCTTTCCAAGACCAGCGCCAATATCTTGCAGGGTTTCTTTTGCGGCTTGCCCTGCTTGACTTACAGATTCTTTAATAATTGCTCCAGGAATATTGACCACGGCTTTGCCTGCGATAGGGGCAGCTTTTTCTAAGCCCCACTGGAAAAATTCTCCTGGAGGTGTGCACCAAAGGGCTCCTGCATAAGGCAGAGAGCAGAATCGATCTTTTAAATTAACGATCGTTGGATGTGTTCCTGTCTTAGTTAATTCAGTCGCTCCAAGATAAATGAGTTGAGGGGCTGCCACCCATTTTAAATAAAGACCAAATATTCGAGCACATGCATCAGTTAGCATAGTTTTTGACTCATAGATGCCGTCAAAGGTATTGAGCGGATTGTATTGGTAGCGAAGCATCTGAAAAGCTGTGAGTTTAGATTTAGCCTTCTCTGAAGCTAGTACTTTATCCCCAATCGATTTCAAGCCAGTCGCAAGGGTTTTGAATTGAGTTGCAACGGTGGTTCTCATGGCGTTAACTACATCTAACAAGTCTTCGTTAGTTGTCTGCTGTGGAACTCCTTCGAATCGAACATTGCGAGGTTGTTGTGCAGCAGGATCGGCAGCAGGTTGTTGTGCAATGAGTTGTTGAACAATCTGTGTAAGTTGGATTGCGGCTGTTTCCATCGCCCCTTGTGGTTGTTGACCAGGATTGGCGGCAGCAGCATCTAGCGCTATTGGTGCAAGAGGGAGCCCCCCCCCCATTTGTTGTGCAGCAGGTTGTTGTGCTGCAGCTGCAAGGTTTTGTGCGAGGATTTGCGCAACCTGGTTTGTAAGAGCATCCAGCTGTTGTTGATTGGCTTGTTGGCCCTGTGTAAGAACATTCAGCTGTTGTTGATTGGCTCGTTGACCATCTAAG
Organism: Pterothamnion heteromorphum; assembly: GCA_032358295.1. Classification (NCBI taxonomy): domain Eukaryota; phylum Rhodophyta; class Florideophyceae; order Ceramiales; family Ceramiaceae; genus Pterothamnion; species Pterothamnion heteromorphum. The sequence goes on along the minus strand of JAULBV010111107.1, from coordinate 263,340 downwards.
TAGTGTTGAACAAGCTGTGTAATTTGGGTTGCGACGGTTGCCATAGCCCCTTGTAGTTGATGGACGCACTGTCTCCCTCTGTAAAGGGCAAATGAAGTTAACGCAATGGCGGGTGGGACAACATACCAGGCAACGTTTTGAAGCATTCCAACATCAGGTGTAGTCATATTTTTTTCTCCTTATTAAGTGTTATTATTTTGCTGGAACTTCATACCAATTGGCCATGCGTTGAATCATCTCATCAGCGAGCAAAGCCGCTTTATGAGCAATAAACACATGCTTCAAAGCACTTGTTAAGCTTTTAATTTCTTGAATATCTTGCGTATTTGTCCACTGTGGTATTTTATCAAAGTTAGCTGCGGGCCAAATTCCAAATGCAAATCGTTTAATAAATAATTTTGTCATCTCCATAAAGCCTGATGTGTGGATTTTGCTTCCAAAATCAGAGGCTTCGCTATCTTGGCTGATTTTTTTTGGAGGACCTGCTTTGTAATATTTACGAGCAGAAACAACCAAACCTAAAAATGTTCCAGAGAGATATGCAGGAGGTGAGCTTACAAACAGATAAAGATGCTCAAAAGTTCTATAGGTGTTGTAAACATCTGTATAAAGAAACGCCCCTGGAGGTGGTGTTTTTTCTTTTTTAGGATCAGCAACAATTTCGATAGGTTGATTGATATAAACAGGAACAGGATTCGTCGTTGACATATTTTTGAGACCTTTTGATAACTTTAAGTGACCAGTATATTCTAATTTTTATTAAAAATCAATGAGCTTTCTCTTAAATTGACCGCTGTATGCGCCTAATGTATAGGTGTTTAAGGGTGTGTATATTTCTAGAGACAACTTTTGTGGGTAAAGGTTAATCATTTCTTAATAAATCTTCAAATTGAAAAATAGCCATTTTTCAGGTATCATCTTTTTTAAAAAATGTTTTATTTATGAAGATCACGCCCCCATTAAGCCTTCTTGTTCGACATCGGCAAGAAAATAAGAAAAAGTGTAGCTTGGAGCCAATTAGAGAACGCTCTGACTGCTTATTTTTGAATTATCCCGGCTGTGAGCTGCCTTCTTTAGATCATTATGTATTGCTTAGTTTTGAAGGTCCTCTTCTTTCAAAAAATGATTATGATAAAGGGCTTATTTTAATCGATGGGACCTGGAAAAAAGCCACTGTCATGGAAAGGCAGCTCTTTAAAGATATTCCCATCATAAAAAGGAGTTTGCCAAGTGAGTTTATCACAGCGTATCCTAGAAGGCAGCCTGATTGTGAAAATCCAGAGCAGGGCTTAGCTTCAATAGAGGCTCTCTATATAGCCTATCTACTTCTTGGGAGAGATCCTTCAGATCTTTTAGATAGATATTTTTGGAAAAACCACTTTTTAGAAAAAAACAAGCAAGCCTTGGCCCGCTATTCTTTTTAAGTTGACTTTTGGTCAAGTGCTGAGCTACTTTTGATAATTGATCAAGAAAGAACGATGACGCAGCAAGAATTAAATAATTTAAAAACAGATCTCAATATCTATGGGCAAAGTGAAAGTCTTTTATTTCAATTTATCCTTGCTGAGTTTCTTATCGCCTATAAAGAGATCCAAAAGATCGAAAAGATTTACTCAGAAATAGAGTTAAAGCTAATTAAAAACCACCTTCATGCTAGCGTAAATCATGCGCTTTATAGCATTTTAGAGATTTTACCCCAGATGGTTGGGGATCCTATTATTGCCAACCATGAGTACCCGTTTCAATGGACTTATAATACAGGGAGCTTAAGTAAGCTCAAACATTTTGCTTATTTATTTAGCCAAAGAAGACCCGATTATTCAGAAGCAGTTAATATGAATGTATATGTCAGCAAAGCTTTTCATAGTGCTTTGCAACTGCGAGAAGTGATCTTAAGTATTCAACATAAATTATCTGATTATCAAATACCGAACTATATTACCTTCTATCAACTAACAGATAAGCTGATTGATAATATACGTCTAACCTCTCGGCTCATGATCAAAGTCTTGGTTCATAAAAAAGAAGATGAAAATATCCTTCGTTTTCTTTTAGATAATCAAGAAGACTTTGATGCTGTTTATAGAACGTCCTTTGTTCAGCGAATCTTGAAAATGATGTATCCAAAAGGGATGAAGCATGCAAAAGATTTAATTGTTGAAAAATATGTTCGACGAGGTTTTCTTGGTCTTTTAGAACCAATCTCTGAACAATTTGCAAAATTAGAATCTCTGGGAGTTTCAAAGTAGTGCCATCTGATAAAAAAGCTCTGAATCATTTAATTGAAGCGGCAAAGCTTTGGATAGAACAAGAAAATGAAGGACTGCTTGAAATTATCCCAGTAGATTATGAGCAGCCGGCTAGTAAGCCTGCTTCCATTTTATCATCCTTAGTGCAAAAAAAAGTGGAGAACAAGCAACTCAATGTTGAAGTCAAGCTCCCCCCAATTGATCAATGGATAGATGTTGCAGAGCTTGCTGAAGTAGAAGTTTTTCTAATGACGAATGCTCAAGACCCCAAAATAAAATTGTTAGTAGAAAGATTGACTCAAGCGATTGATAGCCGCATTGCAAAAGCTAAATTAATCCAAGCAAAACCTTTTGAAGAAAACCAACTATGGCCAACTCTTTTTTCAAAAGCAAAAAAACTGCGCCATGTTTTAGTTTCGGAAATGGAATTTTATCAATGGCCCCATCTTTTAAAGCACTACCAAAAGACTCCTAAACGACAAGTTTTTGAAGCCTCTCTTTTTTTGCTAGCAGATTTAAATTGCTATAATCAAGATCCTGAGCTTAAAAAAAGCTTATGGAACTCTTTACTCAATGAATTGTAATGGAAGTCACCTATAAGAAATATGCCTCTGTACTTTTAGATCTAGGCTTAAAAACTAGCTTTACCTATGGCATTCAAGATCAAGATATTCAAATCCTTGAAAAAGGAATGTGCGTGAAGGTCCCTTTGAGGGGAGTTCTTCAAACGGGGATTATTCTTGACTTTGCAAACGATTGTCCCTTCCCAAAAGTGTTACCTATTCACAGTATTGTTTCTAAAGAAACCTTAATGACCCCAGAGCTTTTTAAACTGGCTGAATGGATTTCCTCTTATTACCTAACCCCTATTGCCAAAACGCTGAAGTTGTTTTTTCCAAAATCGGTGCGAGAAGGGATGGGGCATAAAGAGCAGCAAATGGTGAAGCGCGCTAAAAGCTTAGAAGAACTTCGCCAACTTTGTATCGAGCTGCGTTTAAAGAAACCTTCTCAAGCAAAGGTGATTGATGAATTGCTCAAAATGGAGAAAGAGATTTTCTTAACAGAATTGCTTGAAAAAACAAAGGTATCTAGAAGTGTTATTGGAACGCTTGTCAAAGCAAACTTGATCGAATTGTGTCAGGCAAGAGTCGATAGAGATCCTCTTAAAAAAGCAGAATATTTTCCTACGAAAGCTAAAGAACTCAATTTAGAGCAACAGCATGCTTTTAAAAGCATTACTGCTGCTATCGAGAAAGGGCAGTTTCAAACTTTTTTACTCTTTGGAGTGACTGGGAGTGGTAAAACAGAAGTTTATATGCAAGCCATAGAGTATGCTCTCAAATTGGGAAAAAAAGCGTTAATGCTGGTTCCTGAGATTGCTTTGACAACCCAAACAATTGAAAAAATTAAAAGTCGCTTTAAAGATAAAATTGCGGTGCTCCATCATCGTCTGAGTCAAGGAGAACGCTATGATCAGTGGCATGCCATTAGACATAATCAGGCCTCTATTGTAGTGGGAGCTCGCTCAGCTATTTTTGCTCCCATAGATAATTTAGGACTCATTATTGTCGATGAAGAACATGAGCTTTCTTATAAGCAAACAGAAGAGATGCCCACTTATAATGCAAGAGATGTTGCAGTGATGCGTGCCAAGATGAATCAAGCGACCATCGTATTGGGGACTGCAACTCCAAGTTTAGAAAGTTTTTCGAATGTGGAGAAAAAAAAATATCAACTTCTTGAGCTTAAAGAGAGAGCCACTTTGCAATCGCTTCCAAAATTTGAAATCATTGATATGAAGCAAGAAATGGAAAAAACAAAAGGATTTACTATTTTTTCTCAAAGACTTCTTTCAGAAATCGAAAAAAGGTTTCAAAAAGGGGAGCAGTCGATTTTATTTTTAAATAGGCGAGGCTACCATACCTCTTTAATGTGCGTTCAATGTGGGGAGATTGAAAAATGTCCACATTGTGATACCTCTTTAACTTTTCACCGAAGTGATGATTGCTTAGCTTGTCATTTGTGTGATTATCGAAAAAAAACCATTAAAGTATGTAGCAAATGTCAAAGTGCTACGGTTAAATTTAAAGGTTATGGGACAGAGAATATTGAGAATCAATTAAAGCGAATTTTTCCTTCTCTGCGAACTTTACGAATGGATGCAGATACGACAAAGCATGTAGGCAGTTATGAAAAGCTTTATTATGCATTTAGAAACCATAAAGCCGATGTCTTAATTGGAACTCAGATGGTAGCCAAAGGGCTTCATTTCCCTTCAGTTACCTTAGTTGGAGTCCTAAATTGTGATCGCCAATTTAATATTCCAGATTTTAAAGCCTCAGAGGTCGCTTTTCAAATGCTCACTCAGGTAGCAGGAAGAGCTGGTCGGGGAGATATTTCTGGCAATGTAATTGTGCAAACTTACAACCCGAGTAATTCAATCCTTCAATACGCCATTAATCAGGATTACAGAGCCTTTTATAACAACGAAATAGAATCTCGTAAGTTTTTTAACTATATTCCCTTTTCTCATCTGATCAAGATTGTTTTTAAAGGAAAATCTGAAGATCAAACATACAAAGCAGCTTCCAAGTTTTATCAAAGTCTAAGCGCGAAGCTTGCAGGTTATGGAGAAGTGCAGGCAGCATTGCCTTGCGGCTATCCAAAAATTAAAGAATATTTTCGATTTCAAATACTTATTAAGGGAACAAACGTTCAAGCGATGAATCAGCAACTCAGCCTTGTTGAAAGAGAAATCAAAGTTCCCAGCTCAGTCAAAATACTCATCGATGTAGATCCTAGCTCTACATTCTTTTAATTTTGTTCTCATGGAGATTTTCTAAGATCTCTTTGATTTCAAAATCTAAGAAGGAGCACTCTTGCATGACTTCATAAATGGCGGCTGCATTTTGTTTATATTGCGGATCTTGAGGGTCTACTAAATAACGAACGAGTTCAGCTAAAAACTTTTTTTTCAGTATTCCAAAATCAAGAGAATCTAAAAAGTCATGATAGCGTTGCTTCTCTAGGCTATTTTCAGAAGGCATAAAGGGAAGTTGTAAAAGCATCGCAATGATCTCTTCAAATAGATCTTGAATGGAAAAGCCCTCTTCTAAAATTAATTTGGTGTTGTTTGTTTCAAAGAGCTCATGAAGAGAGGTCAATAGTAATGCAGCATAGCTAATTGAGAGTAGCTTCATTTGGATTCTTTCATCAGAAGAAAACTGAGGAATGACATTCATAGAATAATCAAAGCTTTCTTCGAGTTGTGTTTTGTAATCAGAAGGATTGATTAAAATAATGTTGCCTAACGGGTCAAATCTATTTTTAAATTGATCAAAAGCTTCGTCTAATTCTAAAACTTTTGTTTTAAAGCCTACATAATAGCAGCAATAGTAGCGAATCAAGCATTCCCAGAGAAAGTTTTTTGCTTTAGCATTTTGAAGGTTTTTATAATCAATAAAAGTGTGATTGGGGTCAAAGTGCTCAAAAAAGTAAGCTAGAAATAAATCTATTTGCTCCTCAGAAAACTCTTGAATAAAAGCGCTTTCAAATAGTTCTTCACATTTTGCAAAGACCTGAGGACTTTTGGGTTCATCTAGGTATTGGATGATCTTGCAAAAACTGGGAGCAATTTCGGCAACGATCTTGCTAGCCAGTAGGTTTACAGTGCGAATACGTATAGCAATCTCTCTTGGAAATGCAATCGGTTGAGACGTTTTTTGGGGAATTTCCAAAAGAGTAATGGAAGAGGGGGGCGTATTAATAGGAGTTACATTCATGGCTTGCTAGGATTTTTTTTATAAGGTCTCAAAAAATATACCAGTGAAAAAAATTAACTGCAAGAGATCCCTCTCACTTTTGCTCCGATGTGTATTAATGTTTAGCTAGTTTTTTATTCATAAGCAAACCAGCTTACTTTCAAATAATTAATATTAAGATTAATTGCTAAAAATGGCTTTTAGATAATTCAAAGCTTGCGTAACCTTTAACTAAAAGGTTTTATTAAGTATGTCTGAAGTAAATGAAGTTGCTGAAGAGCTTTTCTTGCGTGAGCAGCTCTTGCAAAAAGAAATGGCTTTAGAGCAGGAGCAAATTGGCAAAGCTCAGTTGATTAAGCGTCTATCAGAAGATGTCAAAGAACCTATTGAACAATTGATTCAGTTTTCCAATCTTGCGCTATTGCGTATGAAGAGAAAGGAATATCCCAAAGTTTCAAGTTACCTTGCTGAAATGAAGCTGATCACAGAAGATTTGCTCATTTACTTAAATGACTTAAGAGAGCTGGCTCTTTTAAAGTCTGGCAAAAGTAAATTTAATCTTGCCGAAATCGATGTCAAAAGCTTACTGAGATCCATTCAAAAGAAATTCCAACCGATTGCTGAAAATGCAGGCATGCATCTTTCATTTTTTATGTGTTCAGAAGAGGCTTACGTTTTAGGTGATGAGCATAAGCTCATGAAAGTTATGAGCATTATCTTGGCAAAGGTTATTCAAGATGTCAAAGACGGGAAGGCCATTAAAATAAAGGTGATCAAAGAAGATCAGAAAATAAACATCCAGATTATTGACAATAAAGCCAGTCACTTTGAAAAAAAGATGCTAGATCAGATGTACCTCAAGTTTGAAATTTCTCAAAATAAAAGTTTTTTTCCAAATTTTAATCTTTCCGTTTGCAAAGAATTAATGTTAGGGCAAAAAGGGGATTTTCAAATCGAGTCTAATGAAAATGGAGAGACCCTTTTTATTCTGACTTTAGTGGAGTCAAAAAATTTTTAGAATTAAATGTAAATTGAATAATTAGAGAACACTATGGTAAAATTTGCCGAAAAAGAGAGTATAGTCGTGCAAGAACATCAAGATCAATTATTTGCATATGAATCTACAGAAGATTATCAAGTGCGTTTAGCAAAGTTAGATTATATTAAAAGCAGCGGTATCAACCCTTTTCCACACAAATACTTTATATCTCATACTTTTCAAGAGATTATTGAAAAATATGAAGGAAAGGAAATTGGAGATAGTGACGCAGCTGAAAAAGGAGACTCTCCTGAAGTTTCTTTGAGCGGTCGTCTCGTTCTTTTTCGCGCGATGGGGAAAAACGCTTTTGCACAATTGCAATCTGAAAACTTTCGCATTCAAATTATGATTAATAGAGATGCTACAAGCGTTACCGGCTTTATCCCTTCTCAAGAAGAACATCCTGATCATCCTAAGAATGGGCTCAAATTTATCGAGAAGAAAATAGATCTTGGAGATATTTTAGGCGTCAAAGGACATTTATTTCACACCCACAAAGGGGAGCTTACTCTATATGCAAAAGAGGTTACACTTCTTTGCAAATCGCTTCTTCCCCTTCCTGATAAACATGCAGGACTAGTGGATAAAGAAGTGCGCTATCGCAAACGCTGGCTAGACCTCATTGCCAGTCCAGAGGTTTATAATACGTTTTATTTGCGATCAAAAATAGTTAAACTTGTTAGACAGTGCTGTGAAGAAGAAAACTTTTTAGAAGTAGAGACTCCCATCATTCAAAATATTTATGGGGGGGCGAATGCTCATCCATTTATTACCTATTTGAATGCCTTGAATAAGCAGCAAATGTTTCTAAGGATTGCCCTTGAAATTAGCTTGAAAAAACTCCTTGTCGGTGGCATTCCAAGGCTTTTTGAAATCGGTAAAGTTTTTAGAAACGAAGGGATTGATCGCACCCATAATCCAGAGTTTACAATGTTGGAAGCTTATGCATCCTACTGGGATTATCACGACATGATGCGTTTCCAAGAGAAAATCTTTTCAACTATCGCCAAAGAACTTTTTGGCAGTGAAAAAGTTCCTTACGTTTCCTTAGAAGGGCAGGAAATCATCTTGGATTTTACAGCTCCTTGGCAACGGCTGACTATGAAAGAAAGCATCAAAAAATATGCTAATGTAGATGTGGATCAACTAGACGATAAAGCCTTAAAGAAGTTTGTCCTAGAAAAGTGTGATGTAGATCCAAAAGAAGTTGTTCACGCCAATCGAGGCCATTTGATTGCTAATATCTTTGAAAGTCATGTTGAACATCACCTCATTCAACCTGTTCATATTATCGACCATCCCATTGAAACAACCCCTCTTTGCAAAACTCACAGAAAGCCTGATGGAACGCCTGGGGAAATTGTAGAGCGCTTTGAAAGCTTTATCTTGGGTAGTGAAATGTCGAATGCTTATTCTGAGCTCAATGATCCTCTTGTGCAGAAAGCACTTTTAGAAGAGCAGGTACGTCGAAGAGACTTAGGAGATGAAGAAACTCATCCTTTAGATGAAGAGTTTATCGAATCTATTTGTCAAGGAATGCCTCCAGCTGGAGGAATTGGAATAGGGATTGATCGACTTGTCATGCTGTTTACTAATCAGCATACCATTCGAGAAGTTGTTTACTTCCCGCTAATGAAACCTAAGCACATGCTCTAATTTATTTCTTTTTAAGCTTTGGACCTTGCGGTGTGTCTTCAATGAGATAGCCGCTTGATAAGATAAGATCGCGCAAGCGATCTGCTTCGGCCCAATTCTTTTCTTTACGTGCGAGTAGCCTTTGCTCTAAAGCTTCTATCAGCGCCTGAGGAATTTCTAAGGCAGCAGACTGAAAGCTCATGATACCCAATATTTGATCAAACTTTTTTAGCATCTCCAAAGTCTTTTCGGCCATCTTTTGAGAGAGCTGTTGCTCATCTAAAATTGAATTAACTAGGCGGATAAAGTCAAAAAGGGCTGCTAAAGCAACAGAAATATTAACGTCATCGCAAAGAGCTTGGTTAAATTTTTCTTCAGTCGCAACAATAAGCTGCTCTAGCTGAGTGTCGTTGCCTGTCAAGGGTTGGGTTTCATGAAGCCGCTCAATAAAATTCTGAATACGACCAATAACTACTTTTGCACCATTCAATCCATCAAATGTAAAGTTAAGCTGTGTTTTATAGTGAGTTTGTAAAAGGAGATAACGCACATGTTTTCCCTCAAAGCCCCTTTCTAATAAGTCGCGCAGTGTAAAAAAGTTGCCCAGACTTTTGGACATTTTTTTTCCATCCACTACTAGGTGTTCTACGTGAACCCAAAAAGGGCAAAATGTTTTACAAGTAAAGCATTCGGATTGCGCTATCTCATTTTCATGGTGGGGAAAGATGTTATCGACTCCACCCATATGGATGTCGAGCGTTTCACCGAGGTGTTTGATGGCCATGGCAGAGCACTCAATATGCCAGCCAGGGCGTCCTTTTCCAAATGGGCTATCCCAAAAAATATTGCCGTCACGCTCTTTGTTGTAACTTTTCCATAAAACAAAGTCAGTGGCATTTTCTTTCTCATATTCATCTTGTTCTAAGCGATCCGAAGCACCCTCTTGGAGCTCATTAAGCTGAAGATGAGAGAGCTTGCCGTATTCTTTAAACTTGTGGATAGAAAAATAAATACTCCCATCAGCCCCGGGGTATGCTATGTTTTTCTCAAGAAGATCTTGGATCATGGTAATCATTTCTGGAATATGATCGGTGGCTTTAGGGTAGTGATCTGCTGGAAGTATGTTTAAGCTTTTTAAATCTTCAAAGAAAGCTTCCGTATAGATGTGGGTATACTGATCTAAACTAAGGCTTTTTTCGATAGCTCCTTTAATGGTTTTATCATCAACATCTGTGATGTTCATGATATGTTTGACGCTATAGCCCAAATAAGTGAGGAGTCTTTTAAAAAGGTCTTCAAAAACATAGGTTCTTAAGTTGCCAATATGAGCATAGTTATAGACAGTGGGTCCACAGGTATAGAGTTTTACAGCTCCTTTAGAAGAAGGGGTAAAGAGTTCTTTCTTGTGCGAGAGAGTATTGAAAAGATAAAGTGGAGAATGCATGAAAGGGGTTATTTTCAACTAAAAACCCAGTATATTTAAAGAAGAGTATTTAATTGAAGAGAAACCCCATTAAATACTCTTCTTTTTGTTTCTTTATGACCAAAGACTAAATTTATTAGTTACTTTTTTGATAATTTTATTATCTCCAAATAAACCAACACCTAAATAAGTTAACTCATCGTCATCTTGTAGGCCAACCAAAGCTTCAATCTTGTCATCATTGGTTGTCTCAAGCATCTCTTTGATAAAAAACATTTTTTGTAACTCTTCAGTTTGATGCAACGATTTTGCAAATACTTGAAGCTCTTCAAAATTTGCCTTTAAAATGATGATGGGAAATTGCGTATTACGCGGTAAATGAATTTGATTAGCAGTTATAAAATGAGGCGCAGTTCCAAAGCCCTCTCTTAAGACATTGCCAAAGTAGGCTGACAAATGGCTTGCTACGTTTAAGGCTTGCCACTGTTCTAAATTAGAGCTGAGAATTAAAGTTATTCTTTGATTAAAGTCTTGTTTCATCCTATTCCTCTTTTGGTGTGTTGTGTTTAGCTGTATATTTTAGGAATATTGGGTTTGTTTGTGTTGAAATTGACAAAATTTGTCAAAATAATTATATTTGTATCATTTAATACAAAAAGGTAATAATGGATAAGATATCGTCGGTCGTTGAAGAGTTAGTGTTAGAAGACGATGATATTTTAATGCTTGGTTCACAAAATGTTGTTAATTGGTCATCTTATGCGCGAAAAATTCAGCCTCGAGTGGAGGCGATTTTAGGGAAAGAAGCTAGATTGGGCTCTATCGTGACAGCTTTAACGAGATATTTTCAAAATATTCCTGATAGAGAATCTTTTAATAGCAACGATCAGCTCATAGAACGCCTTTCGATTCATTCCAATTTAGAAGGGATCACTTTTGAGCGGAGTGCAGAAAGTTCTTTTCAAATACAAAAGGAGTATCAAAATCTTTCATTAAACCCGAATAGTTTTGTTACTGTAACTCAAGGGATCAACGAAATTACGCTAGTCGGCGAATCTCAATATATCCATCAGTTTAGAACTTCTTTAGCCTCCTTAAAAAAGATTTATGATAAAAAAAATTTAGTCGGAATTTCTATTAAGTTTCAGTTAAAATATCTGGAGATTCCCAAAGTTTTATTTCAGTTTCATCGCAGTCTTGCTCAAAAAAAAATTAATATTATTGAAATAATCTCAACAGCGACAGAACTCACATTTATTATTGAAAAAAAAGATTTACAAAAAGCGATAGAGAGTCTTCAAAGAAAGCTCTATTAAAAAATAAGAGCATCTAAATAAGTGTCAGGTTATTTTTTAAACAATACTCAAATAAACCTTTTAATAGAGGGCTATTTTAAAAAAGTTGAAAATAAAACCCTAAACAGGTATAAACTAAGCTCTTTTTTTGGAGAATTAAAAATGAAAGTAAAAGCATCTGTTAAAGCAGATCCCTCTAAGGGCGACATCATTGTCAAAAGAAAAGGTCGCCTCTATGTGATCAATAAGAAAGACCCTAATCGTAAACAAAGACAAAAAGGCCCAGCAAGGAAAAAATAAAGGATTTTAATTTCTATGGCAAAAACATCAATGATTGTGAAGCAAAAAAAACGAGAACAACTAGTTTCAAAATACTGGGACCGAAGAGAGAAGCTAAAGAAAATTATTTCTGCACTTGATACAAGTGAAGATGATCGTCTAGCGGCCATCGATAAACTGAATAAAATGCCAAGAGATTCATCCAAAGTTCGCCAAAGAAATAGATGCCAACTAACGGGTCGTCCTCGTGGATATCTTCGCAAGTTTAAACTTTCCAGGATCTGTTTTAGAGAAATGGCCAACATGGGACTAATCCCCGGTGTTGTCAAAGCAAGCTGGTAATATTTAATTACTTTATTCGAGCTCGGTCTTTAAATAGCTGAGCTCTTCCAAGATTTTCCAATCAAGCATACCTTCAGACCATAAATACGTCTTACTGTTAATACTTCCTTGGGCTTTTGCTACTTTAAGAGCTTTGAGGTCAATCGGACCATTTTGTGTATTTTGAGTATCTAAATAAAACCATTTGCGATTCTCAAGAGTGGTTGTGAGTGGTTTAAACGATTGTTTAAGCTGAAGTTCTTCTTCTTTCTTAGTTTGTAGAGCTTTTGCTTCTGCGGCTAATTGCATCGATTTTTCAGAAGGGATCAGCATAAGCGCTGCAAAAGCGAAGATTGAAAATAATAACCCTAAAATAAACCATCCCTTTGGATCGCGTCCTTTTTTCTTTGCAAAGTACATGCAAGCCAATCCCCAAACTACACCCATGACTAGGGCAATCATTACTTCTTTAGGTGATAGAGTGTTCATTTTCTGCTATTTTGGGTTTGTTCATGAAAGCCCTATTATACGCCTTTATTAGATTTATTAGAATAAATTTCACTATCTTAGAAGCTTCCAAGGCTTTTAAAAGATTGTAGCCAAATTTTAAAACTCATATACTGGGATTCTCTTATAAAAGTTTCTTAAGGAGGAATTATGAACGACAAAGTCGACACTAAAGAATTAGAAATTGCAGAAACTACATTTATTCGCGACATTGAAAATAGAGTTTTTCAAGCGATTATTTTGCAAGTTTTAACGAAAGTTAAAGATATTACTTTGCTTGAAGGTAATCTTATTGATGCGATTTTAAATCGAGGCAATGTTGAAAGAATTAAAGGAATTTTTGTTGAACAGGAGGCCAAAAGCCCAACTATAAAAATTAAAGTTGAAGTCAATGTTCAATATGGAATTTCAATCCCAGAGAAAGCTAAAGAAATTCAACAAAAGATTGCTGATGAAGTGAATAATCTCACAGGTTTACATGTGTCAACAGTGCATGTCATTTTTAAGAATGTATACTTAGATGAGCCAAAGCTAGCTGAGACCCATGTCCATGAGCTCAACAAATCTGAATTTTTTGAAGAAGAAGACGAAACAAAGTAATCTATTTATGAAGGGTAATTTTTTTCAATCGTTTATCTGTTTAGTATTGTTTGTAAGCATGGTCTGTATGGGGGTTCTATTATGTCTGCTCCCAACAGAGCCTACACTAGCCTTCAAGCTTGGCAATGCTTTACTAAATCATCCCGAGCTTTTCTTTAAACCAGGTCTTCTACTTGCTTTGAGTGGGGGTGTTTTGTTTCTGTTTTTTTATTGGATTAACAGAGGTGGATATTACTATTGTGAAATGGAGCCAAAGTTAAAGGTTTCCATTGCCCCGAAAGTCTTAAAAAGGGGAATTAAAGAAATGCTTAAAAAACTCGAGCCTTCTCAGAAAATTCCCTTTAGGCTTAATATTTATAATCAGAACATTGAATTAATCACTGATCTAACAAAAATATCTTTTGATCACCACAAAGAACTTTTAGAAAGGCTCGAGCCTATGCTGCAAGAGTTGTTTGAAAACAAGTATGGAAGTCCTAATAAATTAAAAATTTCCATCCAAGCTTTAAAAAACTAACCCTTACTTACTCTTTTTCTTGTTAGATAAAGAATTTTGATTTGAAATTGGAGCAATCTTCTCAGCTTGTGGCTCTTTGCGAGCTTTATTCATTGAATCATGGCCTTTTTTTTGCTTTATATCTTTTTTACTCATAAGAAACCTCCGTCCTTATGGCAATTTCTTATATCATGATGGTCCTATCTTCGCAAGAAGCTTCAAATATTTTTGAAGAAGTTTTGTATGTTTTTGATATTTTATAGCTTAGTAAATATTAAAAAGATGAAATCTGAATCAGAAAAAAGAGTTTTTGATTCAAAAAAGCACAAGAAAAAGGATCTTTACCAAGTTAATTTAATGAATAAGTTAGCTACAAATACGTTTAATTTAGTTAGAAACCATAGAGTTTTATTTTAAAAAAGGAGATAGACTGAGAAAATCAAATTCAAGAGAAAATTTTTAAAGAAAGATTAGCTTTTCTTAAAAAAGGTTTCTATATTTTGGATATCTTTAGCATTGAGAATAGAGACTTTTTTTAGTTCTTCTGCGGTTGCTTTTTGAATTTGCTCAGGGCTGCCAAAATGGGCGATTAGGGCCTTTCTCTTTTTAGGACCGATACCGGGAATTTGATCAAGAACACTTTTGATCGTGCTTTTAGATCTACTTTTTCGATGGAAGGTAATGGCGGTTTTGTGCGCTTGGTCTCGAATAGATTGAAGTAAAAATAAAAGATTAGATCTACGAGACAAAATAAGAGGTTCTTTTTGTTCAGGCAAATAGACTTTTTCTTGGCTCATTCCAAAATCATGACGACCTTTTTCTTTGGTAAGAGCGATGAGATCGACATTAATAATATTGAGTGTTTTTAATACCTTTAACGCGACGTTCAGTTGAGTCGGGCCCCCATCGATGATAATTAAATCTGGAAATCCTAGCTCTTGATTTTTAAATCGACGAAGTAAGACCTCTTCAAATCCTTTGAGATCATCAAAAACCTGTTCTTTATTGAGATGGTATTTTCTTACGCGCGATTTGTCATAGACCCCATCAGTGAATGTAATCATCACAGAAACAGGATTTGAACCAGCAATATGGGAGTTATCATAGCATTCAATAATTTGAGGGTAGTTCACCAGACTTAATTGCTCTTTAAGGTCGAGCAAAAGCTCTTCTTTAGAGCGCTCTTTTTTTTGCTCATTTTGAAAAGCTGTTTGAGCATTTTGATAAGCCATATTTAAAAATTCTATTTTAGTTCCTTTAGATGGGGAGACTATTTTGATTTTATGAGGCTGATTTGCGCTAAGAACTTCTTCTAAAGCTGCTGCAGAAGAGGGGAGTTGTGGTGTAATAATTTCGTGGGGCAAGTTTTTCTTGTCATAATAATTTTGGAGGATGAAAGAGCGAATTAAATCTTCTTCTTCTTGAAAATCTTCAAACATAGGGAAAACTTGAGATTCGAGTAGTTTTCCTTGTTCAAAAGAGAGAAGGGCCAGTGTTACAAAGCCCCCTTCTCGATAAAGTCCTAAAACATCTAAGTTAATATCAGATGGAGCAATTACATTTTGTTTTTCAAGTAAAGATTGGATGTGCTGAATCGTTTCTAAATAATGCTGCGCTTTTTCGTAATTCATCTCATCGGAGGCCAATTTCATTTTCTTTTTGAGCTCTTTGATAATACTTTGATCTTGTCCTTTTAAGAACTGGCGCACTTGCTCTACATAATCAGAATATTCCTCTTGGGAGCATTTTTTGACACAAGGAGCTACACAACGCCCTATTTGATATAAAATACAGGGGCGGGTTCGATTGTTAAGAACAAAGTCAGAGCATTCGCGCAGAGGAAAGAGACGCTGAAGTAAATAAAGCATTTTGCGAGCAGCAAAAGCGCTCGTGTAAGGACCGTAGACATCTTTTTTATCTTTAACATCTTTACTGCGGATGAGTTTTAAAGCAGGCCAGGGACCTTTTGAAATCTGTAAGCAGATAAAGCTTTTGTCATCTTTAAGTAAAAAATTATATTTGGGTTTGTATTTTTTGATTAGAGAGTGCTCAAGTAGTAGAGCTTCTTTTTCAGAGGTGACAATAATGGTTTCGATATCGGCAATTTTGGCAACAAGTAAGGGAATTTGCGCTCGCTTATCTCTACCCGGTAAAAAATATTGTTTTAATCGATTTTGCAAATGGATCGCTTTGCCTACATAGATGACTTTTCCAGTCGAATCTTTCATAAGATAAACGCCTGGTTTTTTAGGAAAAGACTTTAGATCTATTGAGCTCATAGTCAACTAAATAAATTTTATGTTGAAGGTCATGAAGTCATATTACGATCAAAAAAAGATAGTTGTCTAGGCAAAAAAGGCTAGTTTCTCAACTTATAACCTTTGTGAAACAAAATACTTACAATCGTAGCTAGAGCGATAATCAAACTTAAAACCAAAGTAAAACGAGTCCAGGGATTAGACTCTTGAACTCCAATCATGGAGTAGCGCAAGCCATCAATAAAATAGAAAAAGGGATTTATTTTAAAAAGGGTTTGAAAACGAGGAGAAATCATATCTAGGGATGTAAACATTCCTCCTAAGAAAGTTAAAGGGGTCACAATAAAAATAATAAAAGAATCTACTTGTTCAAAGCTATTAGCAAGAAGTCCTCCGATTATTCCAAAGAGAGAAAACAAGATGGAGATTGAGCCTACATAAAAAAGAAGCTGCCAAAAATGAGAAATATGGGCGATTTGAAATAGGACGGCGATAAGATAGATTCCCATTGCCAGCAAAAGAGCTCGAAATAAAGAGCCGAAAACATAACCTATAATCAAATCAAAGTTAGTGAGTGGAGCGCTGAGAGATTCTTCAATGTAGCGGGTAAATCGTTGGTAAAAAAGGGAGAAAGCAGCGTTAGCAAAAGAAGCTGTGATGATATTTAACGTTAAAACACCTGGGAAAACAAATTCGAGGTAAGATAACTGACCATCGAAAAAAGTTACTTTGGATCCAATAATTTTTCCAAAGATAATAATGTATAAAAAAGCGCTGATCCAGGGAGCTGCTAATGTTTGAATCCAAATACGCAAAGTACGTTGTGCTTCTCTGCTAATAATTGTAGAAATACCAATAAGATTAATGTGCATCATTTTTTAAATAGTTTAAGTAAGCTTCTTCTAAGGAAGAATAGTGCTTTAACAGTTCATCTTTGTGTCCTAAAAATAAAAGCTTACCTTTGTTAATAATAGCAACACGACTACAGAGCTTCTGAATTTCTTCGATATAATGTGAAGTTAAGATAATGGTTTTGCCTTTTTTATTTTGATCTTTGATGAGATCCCAAAGTTCATAGCGCAATTCAACATCGAGGCCTGCGGTGGGTTCATCTAAAATTAAAAGCTTGGGGTTGCCTATGAGCGCTCTAGCTAGCATAACGCGCCGTTTCATCCCTCCAGAAAGCTCTTTAAATTTTTTCTTCGAATGTTCATTTAAATTGAGCATTTTGAAAATTTCATGAATGCGTCTTTTCCTTTCTTGGTAAGGGATTCCATAATAGCCTCCACAGAACATAAGCATCTTTTGAATAGGTAAAAAGAAATCTACGTTATAGTCTTGAGGGGAAATCCCAGTTAGCCTTTTGGCTTCAATAGGTTCTTTTTTAACATCATGCCCATATACCAAAATTTCTCCTTCATCAATATGATTAATACCGCACACGGCATTGATGATAGTACTCTTTCCAGCACCATTAGGACCTAAAAGTCCAAAAATTTCTCCTTGAAAGATGCTTAAATTCAAATTGTTGACAGCCATAAAGCTGCCATAGCTTTTCGAGAAATTTTTTATTTCTAAAGCAAGAGTCATTTTAACAGTGCTCTTGTTTGAGATGGCAAATGAGTTCAAGAGCAGCAAAAGGAGTTAAGTGATGAGGATCAATATCTTTAATTTTTTGAATAAGGGGGTGAGGGGTGGGAGTTGCTTCTGCTAGAAAAGAGAGCTGCTGCGATTTCTTAGGTTTTAACAAAGACGGTTTTTTATGGTGATCTTCAAGTTCTTTTAAAATTTCTTTGGCTCTTAATAATAGCTTATTAGGGAGCCCTGCTAGTTCAGCAACGTGGATTCCATAACTTTTATCGGTGCATCCCGGAATGATTTTATAAAGAAAGGTAATTTTATTTTGATCTTCATGAACTGCAACAGTGTAATTTTTCACTCGATTATTTTTTTCTGCTAGCTGCGTAAGTTCTGAATAATGGGTTGCAAAGAGTGTTTTAGCGCTGCTCTCAAGTAGAAATTCAGCAGTGGATTGTGCAATAGCAATCCCATCATAGGTGCTGGTGCCGCGGCCGATTTCATCTAAAATAACCAACGATCTTTGAGATAAATTATTTAAAATATTGGCTGTTTCTACCATTTCAACCATAAAAGTAGATTGACCACGGGCTAAATCATCTGATGCACCAATACGTGAAAAAATTTTATCTACGATTCCAATATGAGCGCTATCGGCAGGAATATAAGATCCTATTTGAGCCATAATTACAAGGAGAGCCACTTGACGAATATAAGTGGATTTTCCTGCCATGTTAGGTCCTGTAATTAGAGCCAGTTGATGATGTTCTTGATCCAGTGAGGTGTCATTAGGAATAAAATTGCAAAGAGAGTCTAAAATCGGGTGTCTTCCTTGATGAATCTTTAAGGTAGAACTTTGATCTATGAGGGGTTTAATGTAATGACTTTGCTTGGCAAGGAGCGTAAGAGATAAAATACAATCTAGCTTTGCAATGATCCCAGCCACATCCATCACAAGGCTTTGAAAAACTAAAACTTTGCATCGCAATTGCTGGAAAAGTTGAGTTTCAATAGCAGCAATTTGCTCTTCAGCAGAAAGTACTTTTGTTTCAAATAATTTCAGCTCTTCAGAAACAAAACGCTCATTATTTGCGAGCGTTTGTCGTCTATGAAAAGTATCAGGCATTAGATGAGCTTGACCGCTACTTACCTCAATATAGTAACCAAAAACACGGTTATAACCGACTTTGAGAGTTTTAACTTGGGTCGATTCTCGAAGCTTAGTTTGGTACTCTGCAAGCCAGGTTTTGGAAGAGCTATTTAAAAGGGTATATTCATCTAAATTTTTATCATAACCTTTTTTAAAGGTTTTTCCATCTCCTAATTTCAAAGGGGGCTCTTCAACTAGAGCGTAGCCTATAAGCTGGATAAGTTTCTCAAAAGAAGGGAGTTTGTCTAAAAATTCTGTTAGCAAAGGGGCTTTGAGTTCTTGAAGAGCTTTTTTGATAAAGGGTAATTTTTCTAAAGATTGCTTAAGAGCATTAAAGTCACGAGCCGATGCATAATCAGTTGAGATGCGCATCATTAAGCGTTCAAGGTCATAAATAGAACTTAAAAGATCTTTAAGGTTATTAAGAATATAGGAGTTTTGAAGTAAGTTTTCGATGGCATCTTGGCGCTTTAAAATAGAAGAAACATCAAGTAGGGGCTTTTGTACCCATTCTCGCAAAAGACGAGCTCCCATTGCTGTTTGAGTGTGATTCATATGATGAAGGAGCGTATTTGTCTTATTTTGAGAGTGTTGAGGTTCTATAATTTCTAAATGATTGAGGGTGATATGGTCTAAGAGAAGATGGTGCTCTTCTTCAATTTTTTTAATACTTTTAATGTGGTCAATCGAAAGATAAAGGTATTCTGTTAGATAATTCAGTAGCGCTCCAGCGCTATTAATAGCAGCAGTCATCCCTTTAAGGCCAAAACCATCCAAAGAGTGCACTGCAAAATGACGAACTAAAGCCTCTAGCGATAATTCAGGATTATATTGCCAATCATCGATCGTTGTAAAAGTGATTTTATGTTGCCGCTTGAGCTCATCAAAGAGCTCACTATGAGTTTTCCAGAATTTTTTAGAGAGCACAATTTCAGAGGGTTGCGTCCTGTAAAGGGTCTCTAGGAGATCTTTTAGAGAGTCGCATTCAAAAGCTCTGAAGTCAGCTGTTGAAATATCTAAAAAAGAAGCTCCAAATTGTGTTCCAACTTGGCAAATTGAGGCTAAATAATTATTAGCGCCTGCATTTAAAAGATTAGAATCAATCAGCGTCCCTGGTGTTATAATACGCGCTAAGTCTCTTTTGACAAGCCCTTTAGCCTTTTTTGGATCTTCTGTTTGTTCAGCGATAGCAACCTTAATTCCTTGAGCTAAAAGACGATCGATGTAGTTTTGAAAAGCATGATGAGGGATTCCACTCATTGGAATCTCTTGTCTTTTGGTCAGAGTTAAGTTCAATGCTTTGGCGAGTATTTCAGCATCTTCATAAAAAGCTTCATAAAAATCACCCATGCGAAAGAGTAAAAGAGCCCCACTTGCTTTTTTGCGACATTCGTGCCATTGGGCCATCATGGGAGTTGCTGTTTTTAAATCAAATGCCATCATAGGTTTATCTGAAGATATTAGCAAAATCTTGACAGATCCTCCTTTCACAATGCAAGAAAAAACAGTAATAGGGTTGATTATAAAAATCTTTCAGAGTATCAAAAAGTTATCGGTTATTTAAAAAAGGAAAGGCTCTATGACTCGTATCGGTGGTGGCCACAATGCCAGCCCTACAAATCCATCCAGGAATAATCACCCTAAAAGAGTGGCTTCTCATATCTGGCATGGTAGAAAAATCTCTGTTCAACCTCCGTCACGTTTATTAAAGCAGCCGATTCAACTTGCTCCAAAAAATGGCACAAAAGCGCTTCCTGAGAATGTTCAGAGATTAAAAGAAGGCGATATCAAATTTCGTTTTTAGCAATTTTGAAATTTCTTAATTAAATTTCAAAATATTAAGAGATCATTTGTTTAGCTTGAAGCAAATGTCTTAAACAAGTAAATCGCTTTTCTATCTCATTGTTTTGAATAGCAATTGCCAATGCTTTTTTAGTACCTACTAGAACGACCAATTTTTTACCTCGAGTGACGCCGGTATAGAGCAAATTACGGCAAAGAAGTTTGAAATGATGGGTGTGAATAGGCATCACAATACAGGGGGATTCACTCCCTTGATACTTATGAATAGAGACAGCATATGCTAAGCTAATTTCATCACATTCTGAAACCTCATAAACAACCTCTCTACCATCAAAGCTTACTAAAAACTGTTGGTCTTCTTTAGAAAGTTGAGAAATGTATCCCACATCTCCATTAAAGACCTCTTTTTGATAATTATTTTTTAATTGCATAACTTTATCGCCCACGGCCAAACGAGTTCCATACCAGATCAGATGGTCTTGGCTGGGATTGAGCTTTTCTTGTAACTTGAGATTGAGGTTTTCTGTACCAATGATTCCTTTGCGCATCGGAGAGAGCACTTGGATGTCTTTGGTTGGATCCAAAGAGTATTTTGCAGGTAATCTTTGAACTGCTAATGCAAGGATCTCAGTTAAGACCTCTTCAGGAGTAATCGCTTCAATGAAAAAGAAATCATCTTCTGGTTCAGACTTTAATTTAGGGAAAAAGCCTTCATTAATCGAGTGAGCGCTAGAAATAATTTTAGAACCTTTCTGTTGCCTAAAAATAAAAGAGAGTTTTTGAGTAGGAACTACTTTTGAATCAATGAGATCTCTTAAAATGTTTCCAGGGCCCACGCTCGGTAACTGGTCAATATCTCCAATGAAAATAACACGGCAGTGACTCGGAATCGCTTTCAGCAATTGATACATTAAGTAGGTGTCAATCATGCTGGATTCATCGATAATTAACAAATCTGCATCTAAAGGATTGTCTTGGTTTCTTCTAAATTTTCGTACTTTAAAGTCATACTCTAAAAGACTATGGATGGTCGAAGCATGGCGATAGGTGATTTCAGTCATCCGTTTAGCAGCTTTGCCTGTAGGGGCTGCTAAGATAATGCGTTTCGATAATTTTTCTAAAATCCTTAAAATTGCCTTGGTAATCGTACTTTTACCTGTTCCGGGTCCGCCAGTAATAAGGAGCATTTTATGAGTTAAAGCAGCAGCAATCGCTTCTTTTTGTGCTTTTGCAAAATTAATTTTAATTTGTGTCTGTACCCAGTTGAGCGCTTCGTTAATTTTGACTTCTCGAAAAGCGCAAGGAGCATCTAAGAGTCGATAAATTTCACTCACGATCCCTGCTTCTGCAATTTGCAATGGTTTTAGCCACAGATATTCGATCCCTTCAATTAGATGAAGGGCAACGCGCTTTTCTCCATTGAGCTGAAAGTAGATGGGTTCAATGTGATGGGCTTCTACATTTAAAAGCTCAACTGCTAATGATGTAAGCTCTGCTTTAGGGTAGCAAACATGGCCTGAATTAGAGAGTTCGGTTAATAAATAGATAACTCCTGCAGCAATTCGATGAGGGGAGTATTGTTCAATCTTTAACGAAGAAGCAATTTTATCCGCAATTTTAAAACCAATCCCTGAAATATCTTGCGCGAGTTGATAAGGATTTTCCTGCAGAAGAGCAATGCATTGAGAACCGTAAGTTTTATAGATTTTTTGAGCATAACTGGGTGTAATTTGGTGGGACTGTAAAAAAACCATGACCTCTTGAATCGCTCGATGAGTTTGCATACATTGAGTGATGTGATCGAGTTTTTTTTGTCCAAGGCCCTCAATTTGCAAAAGCTGTTGGGGATTCTTCTCAATAATTTCGAGTGTTTCCAGCCCAAACTTGGCGATAATCTTTTCAGCAAATTTGGGGCCAATTCCCTTGATCAAACCCGATGATAGATACTTCTGGATACCTATTAATGTGGAAGGGGCTCTCTTTTTTATCCCTTCGACCATAAATTGGCGCCCATGCTTAGGATCGTTTTTCCACGAGCCCGTGCATTCTAAAGATTCTCCCGGTTGTACATCTAGCATGATTCCAATTACAGCAATGGGCTCTTCAACTAGAGATGTTTTTAATTTTGCAACTGTAAAACCATTATCGGAATTGTGAAAAGTGATCCGCTCGATATAACCGCTGAGCTTGTCCATAAATTACTTAGCACTTAGTTGAAAAAAGTCATTATGGAGAACCCCATCGATTTCAACAATGGAGTTTTAAAAATTTTATGATTGCTTAAATAATATTTCAGATCTAACATGCTTTTAACAAACTCTAAAGGAGGATGTTAAAATGATGTATTTTAATAGATCCAATAAAGTTCTTATAGCACTCTTAAGTTGTTTTTTGACAAGTGCTTCAGTTTTTTCTATCGATGAAAAAAAAGAAGAGCCTCAAACTCTATACTTAGATGGGGTTCAATATTCTAGAAAACCAACTCCTACGGTACCTGTTGTGTACCATCCCAAGCGAACAAATGGTCCTTTAATTTCGTCGAATGTAGGGTATGGGTACCTTTTCCATGGCCCCAAAAACGTTCTTCGCTCTCCTGTGTATGAATTTTTAGCGGGTTACCATATTGGTACTAGCTTAAAATTGGTAGGTTCTTACCAGTACCAGCAGACAAATATTAATGCGGGTCACAATGGAACAACCAACATCGGAACTCATTCATATCGCTTTAACAATGAGAGAAGAGCAACAACATTCTCTTTACAATCACTGGTGGCTAAAATTATCGCATCTCCCTCAGAACCAGCGCGATTATCTATTTTTAAGCTCTATCCTTATATTTCATTTGGTGTAGGATATGGGTGGGCAGAGCTTAAAAGAGTCGCCAATTTTAAAGATACAGTCTATCTAGCAGAAGCTGGTATTACTGCAGGGGCAAATTTTTTATCTGTCACATTGGGTTGTAAGTACAATCGCTGGGCTTTGAATAATGAACTTTATTCATTAGTTCCCTATGTTGGATTACAAATAGCGTTTTAAAATTGCGCAATTATTTTTAGATCGACTAAGTTAGTGTTTAAAGGCAGAGAGTTATATGAGACAGTTTTTATTACCAATTCTGATTGTTGTCTCGTCTCTCTGTCACCCTCAACCCGAGGAGAGGGATCAAAACATAGAGCAACTATCCTTGTTTGAGGCTCTAGAGCTGTTCTTTGAAAGAAAAGGTGGGGATATATCTAATTTAGATATTCTACCTTTACAAGATGAGCTTTCTTTAAAAAATGAACCTTTGGCTGAGATCTCATCAGGGGTAAAAAGTTTACTTCAAGATTTGTCGCAAGAGCAAAAAGGGCAAGCCGAACAAAATAAAATTTATTGATAAACGATAAGTTTTGATTGTTTAAAATTGCAGCCGTCCTTATTCTGGTACTTCTTTTTATAGAGGTGAACCATGGATAAAATTCAAAAATTTAGCTTATATTTTGTTTATTTACTGACTGCTTTAATCTTCTTTTTTCCTTTATGCATCCTGTTGCAATGGTTTTGCGGTAATACTTTTCTAATACAAAATGGATTAGTGCAAAATCTTTTTCAACAATTTGTCCGAACTCCTGAAGGTTTTATTAATCTCAATACCATTCAATGGACGGCAATGACAAAAGCCATTAGGGCACTTGGAGACGTCATTGGGATTTTACCCTTTTTCTTAAGTTTATTTTCTTTAAGAAGAATTTTTAATAATTACTATCAGAATCAAATTTTTAATACTGACAACACCCGTCAATACAGATATTTAGGGAGTTTATTTTTTCTGGATGCCTTAATAGCAAAGCCAATGAGCAATATGCTACTTGTTTTAGCTACCACTCTCTCAAACGCTCCAGGGCATCGCTATATTAGTGTCAGTTTCGGAACCCCTAATTTAAAGGCCCTATTTTGTGGGGTTTTATTAATTTTCATTTCTTGGGTTATGCTCAGAGCTAGTAAGCTAGAAGAAGAACAAACACTTACCATATAACCCAGGTTGAATATGTGCATTATTGTTAATTTGGATGTCATGCTGGCTAAAAGAAAAGTCAAGCTGCAAGATTTGGCAGAAGCGGTGGGTATTACCATCCAAAACTTATCGATCTTAAAGACAGGGAAAGCCAAAGCGATTCGCTTTTCAACTCTTGATAAGATTTGTCAGTTTTTAAATTGTCAACCCAGTGACATTTTAGAATTTAAAACAGAGTAATTTCAATGACAATCACCCATCTTTCATCTTCCTCATATCTAACAGAGAATCTCTCTAGTTATGAAGTAAATAAACGTATCGATAATAGGCAAAATCTTCTTCGAGAATATTTGAATGTTTACGGTGGAGCCGGTGCTTGTGCAGCTATCATAGAAAATGGCACTGTTGATTTGTTTTCTGCTGGTAAAATATCCCTAAATTCAAATGAAATGCCTTCTGGGAAGACTATTTTTGAATTGGGGTCTATTACAAAAGTATTTACGACTCTTGTTTTAATGACCCTTGTTCACCAAGGAAAGGTAAAATTAAATGATCCTATCGAGATCTATTTACCTAATATATCAATTCCTGAACTTGCAGGTAAAAAAATAACACTTCTTCATTTAGCTACTCACTACTCCGGCTTACCTGAAATGCCAGATAATATAAAAGAGAACTCTTACAATCCTTATAAAATTTATTCTCAAAATGATCTTGAGGAGTTTTTGTCTCATTGCCACCTCTTATCTGTTCCTGGAGAGCAATTTAGTTATTCAGATATTGGAATGGGTCTTTTGGGTTATATTTTAAGTCTGATCGAAAATAAAAGTTATGAGCAGTTACTTTCTGAATATATTTTGAAACCATTAAATATGGAAAGTAGTGGTATTTCTCTTGACCATGAACAAAAAAAACAATTTGCAACGGGAAATAACCTAGGAAAAGAGGTAGAGCCCTTTGAAATGGCAGAAATTTTTCAGGGAGCGGGCGCCCTTTGTTCAAATGTACAAGATATGACAACTTTTTTAGCAGCAAATATGGATCTTTTCGATCACCCTCTTACAGAACTGCTCAAAGAGTGTCATCAAATTCGAGGATCATCTTTTCCAACCATGAGAGTGGGCCTAGGGTGGTTGATTGCTCCGAGTTCTAAGAGAGGAGATATCTTTTGGCATAGTGGAAAAACGGGAGGATTTAGGTGCTTTTTAGGGTTTAATCTTAAAATGCAAAAAGGTGTTCTCCTTTTTGCAAATTCTACAGAAGATTGGCCTAGAGTGCTTGGTCTCCATTTTTTGGAACAATCAGAGTGATCGATGCAAATTTCTAATTCAAAACACTTTGTTGTTCAAAATGATCCAACTCGCTTCAATGTTTCTCAAAACGAGATTACCCCTTTTAAATTTTCTGAATGGAAAAATATTAATCTCAACTATCAAATACCCCCTTCTTCTAGATTTCAAGTTTCTCGCTTAAATAGTAGAGAAGGGGCCCCTGATATCACTTATTATTTTACAACGCCGGGTGTAAAAAACTATCCTATCGCTATTTTATGCGAAGGTTCTTCTAACAAAGATTCTTTATTGAGTGTCATTCATTTTCATCGCTACTTTCTAGAAGAATTTCTCAACTTAAAAGTAGGAGTTCTTACTTTAGAACAATAGGGTATTGATGGGGTACATATTCAACAGCAAGATTTTGTCGATCACTATACGCGCTCGCAGCGATTGTCTGATCACGAAGCAGTAGTTGAATATTTACAAAAGTGTCCACCTCAAGGGTGGAATGGACAATTTATTTTTATGGGTATTTCAGAAGGTGGGGTTCTTGTTACCTCTTTAACTGAAAAATATTCTGAAAAAACAATTGCTACAATGAATTTTTCAGGAGCGGGAGAGCTACCTTGGTCCGAGCAGTTATGGCTATTTGTTGAAGAACTAATAGCTCAAAACCCAATTTGTCCCCACTCGTCTCAATTAAGCAGTTGCAAGGAATGTTTAAAAATCATCGGATCTCGTGAGGATTTTGATGCCTACATGAATTTAATGGTGGATAATCAGACTACAAAAGAATTCTTTATGGGCATGTCATTTAAGTACCATGCCGATGCGCAGACATTCCCTTCCATCAAGTATCAAAAAATAAATGCCCCTTATCTGGTGGTTGCTGGAGAAAAAGATCCCGCGATCAAATCCTTTGATGCATTTATTGAAAAAATGAAAGAGAATGAGAAGCCGGTTTCCTATTTGCGGATTTCCGATATGGCTCATTATATTCGAAAAAGGCCAGACATTGCTGAGAAAGCATTTGAGTGGCTTTCAGATCAAATAAAGAGTCAAAAGGTCTAAATATGAAAAAAATCATCTCTAAATATTTAATCATTTTTACTTTGAGCATCCACTCTATCTTAGGGTATGCCAATAATATTTCAGATCAAAAAAAACATGTTCCTCCCATTTTAACGACTACGGCTATTATTGAAGTTTATGAGAAAGGGCAATTTCAAGGGATTGTCTTAATCGAAAGAGGCAAAGCCCCTTTTGGTAAAGCGATTCCGGGTGGAAAAGTAGAGTATGGTGAAACAGTAGAAGCTGCTGTCAGGCGCGAAATGTGGGAAGAAGTTCATCTTGAACTTTTTGATTTAAAGCAATTTCATGTCTATTCAGATCCTCAAAGAGACTTTCGTCATCACTCTGTAGAGGTGACGCACTTGGCAAAAGCCTATGACTTGCCTCAAGCAGGCGATGATGCAGCAGAAGTATTTATTGTAAAACTAGAAGATATTCCGTGGGATGAGCTTGCATTTGATCATGCCCAAATCCTGAGAGATTATCTTTCTTGCAAAAACAAAGACCTCTCTAAATAAGTTTAAGCACTCAGCTTCGGTAAAGCAATCTCAAAGTTATTACCAGACTATAAATAAAAAAGATCAGCTAGTTTTGATTAGCTGATCTTATATCGTCAAAGATTAAAAATTATTTGCCGAACTTAACAAATAGATCTGTTACTCTGTTTGGCTTATTCGCATTCTGCTAAGTGTTAGCTTCGCTTTTAGCCCCCACCTTGAACAACTCGATTAACAGAAGCAATATGAACCGCGTTATTAATAGCATGAACAGCTCGATCTGCAGAAACAGTTGCCGCATTTGCAGTGTTTGCAGCGGCAATCGCAGCGCTTGCATTAGCAGCAATCTCAGCAGCATCAGCGTCGTTAATATCAGCAGCAATTCTAGTGGCCTCTTTAGCAACGGCAGCAGCTTCAGTAGCAATATCGGCCGCAGTGTTAGCCTCTCCAGAGGCAACGTAAGCATCCATCGCAGCAAGAGTCGCATTATGAACAAGATCAGCAATGTTAGCATTAGCATTGTGAGCAACCATATTAATAGCATTTGCAGCTGCATTTGCAGCTGCAGTAGCGGCAGCAGTAGCTATACTGGCAGCATCGCTAGCAGCACCGGCAGCGTTCGCAGCAGAAATCATCGCATTTGCTAACTTTTCTACGATTTCAACTCGATCTTTTCCTGCTATAATAACGCTTAAGAGCTCAAACAATTCATTTAAAGGTCTAGGAGTGTAGCCTGTGCTCAATAAAGTAGCATGGTTAGATAAAATCGTTCCTAAACAACTAAAAATATCTTCTGTGGTTCTAAAGGAGAGCATTGCTTCTTTGAATAAGGCTGTAGTATGCTCCGTAGCCTCTCTACCGGACGCTGTTTTAATAAACCACCCCACAGCGCTGTTTACATTAACATCGTAATTTGCTCCCTTAATATTCACTTCTCTAACCTTGCCTATGCCTTTCAGAATAGTGGTTGTGATCCCAGGTTCTGTTTCTACAGCAATCCCTTTTGAATCTATGGATGGATCAACAAGCATTAGCCTATTATTGTGAACTGACATAAATGTCCCTCTAAATTAAATATTTTTAGTTTAAATAACTAACCCAGAAAACATTATATCACATAGTAGATTTTTTTCAATAAAAAAGTTATCTAGCTCATTATAAGCAGTTTGTGGTGTTTTAGAGTGTTTCGCTATATCAGACCTTAAAAAGCTAATGAATAGACTTGGGCAATTTAACTTTTTTCTAGACTTCTTTACTTTTTTTGATAATCTAAAAAAATTAGCTTTTCAAATAGGTATCCTGTGTTTGTGCGTAGAATTGTAAGTATCCTTTTGTTAATCATAGGCATTACAGCATTTCTTTTTGGTAGCTATATCTCAGATCAGGTGCTTCAAGGGCAGAATAAAATTGATAATACTCAAAACAGCGTCAATCAAGTGCGCAAATTCACAAGAATTATCCCCTATACAAAAACGATAGGGGAGATAGCGACTGCGCGTATACAGCAGAGAATAGAGGAAGGGAAAGAAACCGTCAGCCAATACCAAAAGATGGCCTATTGGTTACATATTGGTGGAGGAATTTCATTCTTACTGGGGGCCATTCTACTGATATTTAGTTTTTCCAATAAGCAAAGACGTAGAAAGTAGTCAGATCTTCTTGTTTAAAGATTCATGCAAAAATATTTTGTAATAGAGCAAAGCATATCCCTTGCTTTTTTTTGTTTTCTGCAACTAAATTAAAATTTATGTTTACAAAACGTTTGCTACTCTTCTTTTGTTTATTTTGCTCCTACTTTAGCCTTATGGCTGATGACATAGCTTATGGTATCAGTGGTAACCCTGGTGCGGTAAATACGATTGTAGGTACAGGAGAACTAGGTAAGTTAGTCAGAATCCCTGCAAAAACGGGTATTCGACTCGGGGGTATTGGATGGGTGACTACAACTATCTTGCCTATGGAAGTATCTATCACAATCGTTGGACAGGCAACAGTTTGGCTATCATAGATCTCTCTGTTAACTTAGAGACAATGATGGGATGGAGCGGGGCTATTATTGGTGGAGAGTTTTTACAATTTAATGGCCAACCGACAAATAGTGACGCGGGAGTTGTTCAGGGCTATAACAGCTTACCGGGGGCTCCTCCTTTAAATCGTTCTGAATTTTATCAACTTTGGTATCGACAAGCTCTTTTTCAAAATAAATTTATTTTTCGCATTGGCAAAACAGTTCCGACATATCACTTTAACAACGTTTCTAAACCAGTTCCAACTGAAGATCCCACAGTTGAAATTCCTTCTGTCAGTGGTTTAATTTATACACCTATTTTTGTGAATACAACACTTTTAGGAGTGATTGGAGGATATTACAACTCTGTTTGTGGTGTTCAATTTTCAATTGTTCCCATGAAACAAACCTATATTAATCTTGGTTGTTTTGATGGTAACCTAGCGCGTGGAGTGCAAACAGGTTTAACAGGACCTCATTTTAATAGTTATTATTTTTCGATAGCAGAAATGGGTTATGGGTGGGCTAAGCACAAACCAGGTATGGCAGCAGTTGGAGGTTGGTATCAAAGTGGGAAATTAGAGGCCTACTCTCAAACACAAACGGGAACAGGGGGCGTATATGCTTTTGCTTCACAGTGTCTTTGGTTAAGAAAAGCGAAAGGGCGTGATAAAGGAAATCTTTCTGGCTTTTTGCAATTTGGATGGAATAATTCCAAAACCTTGAATATGAATCTTTATTTTGGAGGTGGACTTACCGTCTTTGCATTAATCGCTGAAAGACCTAACGATTCTTTTGGTGCTGGTATTGCCTGGTCTCGTTTAAATCCTCATGGGTTTTCAAAATATTCTGAACTTATGCTGCAGAGCTATTACCAAGGCCAAATCTATTTATCGAGTTATTTTCAAATTGTATTGAGCTACATTCCTATTGTAGGAAACAACCCAGAGAAATCCCAAGTCTTTGCCCTTACAGGCAGGATTATGGTGTTATTTTGATTGACAATTTTTAGAAATAAATTTTAGATGGGATCAAAATGACTTAGAGGATTTGCAATGTTCAAACTTGCTTCTATTATTGCTGTATTATGTTTTGGTTCTCTTTTTTGCAGTGAATATCGTGTTGCTCCAACAGAGGAGACTGTGACACTTGGACTTTTTGAAGCAGGTAAAACACCTGTTGTCAAAGTTAAAAGTGGAGATATTGTTTCACTGGGAACATGGAATAGCTGTCTTCATGAAATGGTATTTAATCAAACAACACCTGCAGAAGTAGCTCAGTTTTACGTAGCGAATCAAATTCAAAAAGAACGGGGAATGCACTCATTAACAGGGCCTGTTTATGTAGAAGGCGCTGAGCTTGGTGATATTTTAGAAATTCATATTTTAGATATTAAACTCAATGATTTTGGTTATAACTTTTTAAGTCCATCTGCTGGGATATTTTCAGATTTTTCTCAACCACGGATTCAATATTTTTGGTATGACAAGAAAAACATGACCACTGAATTTGCTCCTGGAATTTGTTTTAATCTACAACCTTTTCCCGGTGTCGTTGCTGTTTGTCCTCCCTCTGATTGGCCTCAAGGTTGGCCTGTGGATATGCCAGCGAGTATGGGGCAACCCAATCCCGATCAGTTTAACTCAGTCCCTCCAGGCCCTTTTGCAGGCAATTTAGATCAAAGAGATCTTCAAGTGGGTTCTGTCCTGTTTGTCCCCGTGTTTCGCGAAGGAGCCTTAGTCTGGACAGGAGATTCGCATGCTTTGCAAAGTAATGGTGAAATTGATGTAACTGCTCTTGAAACCTCTTATGAATCTATTAAATTTCAATTTTTTGTCAGAAAAGACCTTCAAGCAAAAGCTGTGCTAGCAAACAATAAAGCTTTGCGAAACGGGCAAGATTTTTTAAGTTGGCCGTTTGTGGAAACAGATAAAGATTGGATTTTTGTCGGATTAAATACAGATCTGATGGAAGCGATGAGACTTGCAGCTTGTAATGCCATTGACTTTTTAGTGCGCTTTCAAGGGTTTAGTCAACAGGAAGCGTATCAATTTTTAAGTATGGTGGGAGACTTTGTGGTTGCAGAACCAGTCAATGTGATTAAAAACGTTTGCGTCCATATTCCTAAAGCAATCTTTAAAGGTCCTAATCAAATTCAAACATTATGTAAATCAACAGTACTCCCTTTTGCCCCTCCTCCCATTAATAAATCTGCAACATGTGTCCCTCAAAAAGGTCAGATTGTAGAATAACTCTAGGAAATACTATGAAAAAAATTCTTTTTCTTTCTTTATTTGCCACCACTGCTTTATTTGCGGATATGATTACCATCGATAATCAAACTAGTTACATTGATACAAAATCTAAAGGCAATATGGGCATTCAATGGGCGGCTTCTTCTCAAGAACTCAATCAAAAATCGATTGCAACAATGTATCAAAATGATGAGCAATCTGATTTGGCTTTTACAAAAAAAGGTAAAAATCAAATCAAGGTTCCTTCAAATGCAAAATATTTTCGTATTTGCGTTTGGACAAGTGGCAGTAAAACCCCTGAATATGTCACTAGCTGGATTCTTGTTGTTCCTAATAAAAATTACACACTTCAGCAAAAAAATCTGTACCCAGCTGTTCTTTCTTCGGGATCGGGATGTTAAAACCTTTAGTGAGCTCTATTAGACAGTAGTTCCACTAAAAGAGATATCTTGGTATTTTTATTCGTTGTTATGATTTTGAATGTAGAGTTAAGCTAAAATGAGGCTGATTGTTTTTTCTTTCTTCTTCTCTTTCTGTTCTTTATTTGCCAGTGACGTCGTCATTGAGCTTTTAGTAACCAATCATGATAACAAACTGTGGCAAACAAAAAATCAGATGCATATGACTATTGGCCATATCAAAGATGTCAACCAGGCAAAATTGATGGAAGCTTTAACCCTATTTAGCAGCGAAAATAGCAGCTTACTCAAAAAGAATGTTCATAAAGGCTTTGTGGTAGAATCTTTTAATACCAATGGCTTTAATAATGGATATCATATCCTGGAAGCTGATCCTGAAACAACAGCTCGATTTGCCTCCATCAATAGCAAGCTATATCAATTTTTGATCGATCAACAGTTTGGCTCTCTTACTGATAAAACAAAGCCCAAGACGATCAACCCTAAAGGATATACTCCTCATATTGAATTTTTAGAAACAAGTTCTGAAAAAATCCCCGTTCAAGGAGATGTTCTTTATTTTAAAGGTTGGCGTCTAAAAAGTAGAATCATCAAAAACTAACAGAGCTTCTCTTTTTCAACACTCGGTGTCTTGACAAAAACAAATATAAAACTCATCTTTATTGCATTTGCCAAGGATATTTTAGATGAATCAAAGTAACCTAAGATGGAAGATAAGCAAAATAATTATAGCCTTACTTTTAGTCTTCCACCCTTTTAGCCTCTTTGCTGCAGGGGCGGCATATACAAAGCAAACAGAAAAGGGCAATTTTATGGGAAAAAAATTAAATCATGAAACCACGGTCTTTGTTACTGGAGCATCGAGCGGAATTGGACTCGCAGTTGCAGAAAGACTAGCAAAAGATGGCTTTAGAGTGGTTGCATCGGCGCGCTCACCTGAAAATAGCTTTAAATTATTAGCTCTTGCCAAAGAATATCCAAACCTCTTGGTGAAAAAATTAGATGTTACAGATAACGAAGAAAACATCCATGCATTGATGCAATCGATTGGCCACATCGATATCTTAATCAATAATGCTGGTTTTGGAATTGTAGGTGCTGCAGAATCAATGAGCGTCTCACAAATCCAGCATATCTTTGAAACCAATGTGCTAGGTGTTGTCAAAGTAACAAACGCAGCCTTGCCTATCATGAGAGCGCAAAATTCGGGATTAATCATTACGATTAGTAGTATTGTTGGGCCGCTTCCTAGCATGCAACAATGTTTTTATTCTGGGAGTAAAGCAATGGTCGAGCATTATACCTCTCAATTAAAAAATGATTTAAAAGAAGCAGGTTACAATATTGCAGTGGCAAATATTCACCCCGGACCTGTTCTTACTAATTTTGAGACCGCTGCTGCTGTTGGTCAGAGATTTGAAAACCAAGAAAATCCTTACCCGCAAATGGAAACTAAATTGGATCACTGGCGCGCCTTCATGAGAGAGGGGAGACCTGTTTTTGAAACAGTAGAGACCATTTTAAATGTTATTCATGCTGAAAGTCCACCGTTTTGGAATCCAACGGAGTCTCGGGTTTATCAAAATTTTGCAGATGTTTACTCCGACCCTGCAGGAGAGCGCTTTTCAAAAGGACCTCTTTTTCCGGCAAATCTCTGTTCTGCTCAATAAGAGCTTGAGTCAAGGGGGCATTGGGGCAGTTTGCCCATTTAAGCAGTCAAGTAGGCTTTAAGTGCTAATTGATATAAGTCTTAGCTAGTATCTTAAAGTTTATAGCGAGCTTTCCTTTTGAGGAAGGGTGTATTTCTTGTTATTATCCTTCCATGAAAGTGCGAGATGTGTTGTTATTGTCCTTATAAAGGAGAGTAGGCGTGGGGTCGATTTTAGAGATATTGCAGGCAGAGTTTCACGCAGCACTTTCTTTAACTGAAAAAAGTATCTCTCGTGCTTATCAATTTCCTGAAGCCAAAAACCTCATTAAGGTGGCTATTGGTATGAGGCGGTCAGGAAAAACTTACTTTTTATTTCAAACAATTCGAGAATTATTGTCTGAAAAATAGATCTAAATCGCATTTTGTATCTTAACTTTGAAGATGATAGAATCTTGCCTATGGATCATAAAGCCATGGGTCATATGTTACTTTTGACAAAGGAAATGAATTCTTTCCGTGCCCAGGAAGATCTAAGCATGAAACAGTATGACCTAGTTTTTGCAGTTCTGCAGTTAAAAATTCCCAGCACCATCCTCCTTGCCATGCGCCATGAACTAAAAGATATTGCGTTTTCGATCTCCTATAGAACTATTTTTACTCATGTCCAAATATTTGGAATCAAAACAACGGCTCGAAATTGTATCAAAACCAGTTAATAAATGGTTGGAAATAGCCCAAGCAAAGGATTTAAAAAATTCACTTTGACCTATTTAAAGATTCTTTTATATTTCAGTTTCACTCTAGTTGGCAGCATAGAGAGGTTCTCTTAAGGCTGCTTGAATCATTCATAAGAAGGATGTTTTTTTGTGAAGTACATACTCTCTCTCTTTTTATTGGGTTATAGCTCTTTTGCTTTTGCTAATGCGTTAGTTCCAAATGTTAATTTAATAGCGGATGGATTACCTGATATTCCTTCAGACATTGCTACGCGCGTTCAAAAGTATACCGATTTTCGTTCTACCCGATTTTTAGATTTACACCCTACAAAAGCACAAATGCTCGTCAAAATGCGTCCTGAAAAAGGTCAAGTCATGCAGTTGCATATGGTAGACGATGCTGATAGTGAGCCTAAATGCTTGACTACTTTCTCAGATGCTATTGCAGATGCTCTTTATCAACCGACAGAAGGGCGATACTGCGTGTTTAGTAAAGACGTTAATGGTACTGAAAAATATCAAAATTATCGCTATGATTTTGATACCGGTTGCATCACGTTGCTCACGGACGGTAAATCACGCAATGGACTGGGCGTTTGGTCTCCAAAAGGTGATAAAATGGCTTTTACCTCCAATGAGCGCAACGGTAAAGACCAAGATGTGTATATCATTGATCCTCTAAATCCAGCCTCCAAATATTTAGTAAGGGAATTTTCTAGTGGTGATAGCTGGTCCATTGATGATTGGTCACCCGATGGTACGAAGCTATTATTATCAGAGTATCTTTCTGCAAATGAAAGTAATCTTTGGTCTCTTAGCCTTGTTGAATGTCGTCTTACATTGCTTACCCCTAAAAAACAAGGAGAGCAAATTGCTTACTCACAAGGTCGTTATAGTCCTGATGGAAACAGTATTTTCTTTCTTACTGACAAAGATTATGAATTTCAAACGCTGGCTAACTTGGATCTAAAAACAGGCCAATTAACCTATTTGACTCAGCATATCAATTGGGATATCGATGTATATAAGATTTCTCCAAGCGGTAAACAAATTGTGTGCGTGAGCAATGAAAATGGCATCAGCTATAGCCACCTGTTAACTTTGTCAGAAAATGGCAAAGAGGGGCGTGTGCTTAAAGAAATACCCCTTGGTGTTATCGGTAAAATCAAATGGGAAAAAGATGGTCAAAGCCTGCGTTTCAATTTAAGCGGCGCTAAAACAGTGAATGATATTTATACTCTAGAGCTAAGTAGTGGTCATATGAAGCGGCTGACGAAAAACACATCTTCGATGGAAACAGACCATTTCGTGGAACCTGAGTTGGTCACCTGGGAGTCTTTCGATGGAAGGCAAATTAGTGGTTTTCTCTATCGCCCTTTAAATGCAAATCAAGCGAAGTTACCTGTGAACATTGTCATCCATGGAGGGCCTGAAGCTCAATTTAGACCTGAATTTTTAGGGTCAGACAACTACTATATCGATGAACTTGGAGTTGCTTTATTGTTTCCTAATATCAGAGGGTCTACAGGGTATGGAAAAACTTTTCTACAATTACCCAATGGTTTGCAACGAACGGATGCTTATGAAGATTTAAATGCTCTTTTAGATTGGGTGAAAGCACAACCTGGTTTAGATGGTGATCGTATTATGGTATCAGGTGGCAGTTATGGCGGCCATGCTGCTCTAGCAGTGGCTAC
Organism: Pterothamnion heteromorphum; assembly: GCA_032358295.1. Classification (NCBI taxonomy): domain Eukaryota; phylum Rhodophyta; class Florideophyceae; order Ceramiales; family Ceramiaceae; genus Pterothamnion; species Pterothamnion heteromorphum. The sequence goes on along the minus strand of JAULBV010111107.1, from coordinate 227,364 downwards.
ACGCTATAATGAGAAGATCGCTTGTTCACTATCAGTTGTAGGAATGTCAAATTTAGTCACCTTTTTGGAAAATACCGAAATACGCCGGCGAGATCTACGCCGCGCTGTCTATGGTGATGAAAGAATTCCTGCCGTACGCGATTTTCTAACATCTATTGCGCCCATTAATCACGCTAAAGCTATTACTAAACCAATATTTGTTGTCCAAGGATTGATGGATCCTCGTGTTCCTTATTCTGAAAGTGAACAGATCGTCAAAACTCTAAAGGGCATTCATACACCTGTATGGTTTCTAACAGCCAAAAATGAAGGTCATGGTTTTGCAAAGAAAGAAAATGTAGATTTTCTGTTTTACGCATCCATAGAATTTGTCAAAAAGCATCTTCTCGGCTCCAATGAGTAGTCAGATCATGCCAATAAGTGATGGGATTGAAAGCTTGTGTTTTTTTGGAAGAAGAGAGCAATTAAGAAAATTAAAAATTGTTTCCTTGGCGACAAGGATTTTATGCATCACAAATAGATTTAGAGTTCAGCCCCACCCATATTTGGTGTATCTTTTCCACTGGGTGTCTGCAACTTATAGAACCTTTCTTAGTAAAAAATTATTTAACAAGAGCTCATGTTTTCACACATAATCGGGTAATGAAAGAGCATTCGACACCGCTTTAATTTTTTCTATAATCACACTTGAACGCTGTTCTATGATCTCTTTCGAGGCTTCACCTTCCGGAAGATAGCTCTCCTGTACCCAAGCACCTAAGTCTTGACTGGCATCAACAAGCGGACGCATTAGTTCATTATAACGCTTAAAGGCCACGGAATAATCACCTTCTGCTGATCTTAGTTCACCTGCTAAGATATAAGCCCCGACAATGGCCAAATTAGTGCCCTGGCCAGACAATGGCGAAGCACAATACCCGGCATCGCCCAGCAATGCGACACGACCTTTAGTCCATGAGTCCATTTTTATCTGGGCAATGGAGTCAAAATAGAAATCGTCACTGTCATTCATAAGATCGAGTATCTTATTCGACTCCCATCCCAAATCATAGAATAAATCTCTAAGACACTTTTTTTGTCCTCTTTCATTGGCGATGCCACTTAACACTTTCTTGGCTCGAAATGCAAAACGTACAAGTGCTCTATCAGAATTTTTATCGCTAATAATACCGATGAATTTTTGATCTTTTACGAATGAGACTTCAGTTCTATTGAGATGTAAATAATTTGGTATACTAAAAATGCTGATGTAAGAGCCTAGATTGAAGAGTTGACAATCTTCGTTTGAAAAGGTCATCTTTCTAGTCGACGAGTGTAACCCATCTGCCGCCATCACCAAATCATAGCACCCGATGTGGCCATCCTTAAAAGTCACTTCGACAGACTGATCTTTTTGCGTAAGGCTTATTATTTCTTTATGGAAATGGCAAGGCACATCAGGAATGGCTTGTAATAAAATATTAACCAATTCACCACGAACGATCTCAACATCATTGCCTTCTCTGAAACTAGCTTTTTCACCGTGTTCCTCTGATAGAGTTTGACCATCAGCATCCACATAGCGCTGTGACAATACCGATGTGCGTTTTGCATATATATCATCATATATACCCATTTTTTTGACAACATCTACAGCAATACCGCGAATGTCTATGGCGTACCCACCCGTTCTTAATTGTTCGCTTCTTTCTATTAAGGTTGGATTGAAACCATATTTTTTTAGCCAATAACAAATCATAGGTCCGGCTATGCTAGCACCTATAACAAGTATTTTATGGTTATAATTCATACTTATCCTACACAGATAGTTTCAATAGTGATGTTGTTAAAAAATGCACCATGAAATAAAAAAGGGTACTTAAGCTTGCGCAAAAGCACCCTTCAATGTGGTCTCCGGATGCTGGATTCGAACCAGCGACCAATTGATTAACAGTCAACTGCTCTACCACTGAGCTAACCCGGAACAAAAAAGAGTCACAAGTCTACTGTAAGAATATTATATTTTGCAAACAGTTTTCAAAGGTCTGTTGAGGGCCATTGGAGAGAAAGTCTTTTTTTGAAAGAAAGCATATTTGCTTATAAGAGCTTATTCAAGGTCGTCACTTTCTTCTGGTCTTCGAGCTGGGGAAAAGATTTTTTTAAAAAATCCAGATACTTTTTCTGTGGAAGAAGGGCCAAGATCTAGATAGGTTTCTAAGGGGATGGCTTGTGCAGAACCCTGCTTCATGAAAATATTCTTAAACCAGGTTGCAGGTAATTTAGGTAAATTTTCTACAATATTTTTAAACCCGGAAAGATCGGCAAAATGTTTTAGGAGTGTCGTTGTAATAATGCTAACAATTTGTGCAGTGCTTACTGGATGGCCCGTTCCCAAATCGGTGAGTTCTATTTGATTGACAGAGGGTAGCTCGGTGACACCCGTGGTTAAAAATGGATTTCTGTAAGAAAAATGGATATCTTGAAGCAGAATTGAATGGATAATGACAGGCTGTTTATGCTTTTTGCCATAAGGATGACGCTCTTCTATTCTAGCATGAATATTTCCAATAATCGTCTTCACATTATTTTTAGTACCCAAAACATTATACATATCCACGAAAAAATTGACTCGATCTAGATACACTCTTTCAATAACAAGTGTTTTTTTAAACCAATTAAAAAAACTAGTTTGCAATTCAAAGACACGTGTTTTGATCGCATGTTCTACAATTTCTCTAGAGCGAGGGGGATTTAAAATACCCACGTTTTTACCGTTAATACGAGAAAAGGAGAGTGAAATATCAACATCGCCAATGGTCACAGGGTTGTTTAAGACAGTGGATAAAATGTAGCTTGTTGCGGTGACTCGATAATTCCAAACAACAAAACATGCAACAGCTACAACTACGATGACGACAGAGATTAAAGTTCGAATAAAGCTAAACATGTTAAAAGGGGTTTTCTATGTCAATGAATTGGTGTTTAAGATTAAATTTTTTAGCGAGATGAGCGCCAATAGCTTGTGGACCTACTCGTTCAGTATGAGAATGTCCTAAGGCAAAAAAGTTAATTTTTTCTTCATGAGCAATATGCCAGATGGGTTCATCAAAGGAGCCTGTAATAAAAGCATCTGCTTTTGCTTCAATTGCTTTTCTTATTTCTTTGTGAGCTCCTCCTGAAATTAAAGCGGCTTTCTTAATGACTTTGGGGCCGCCTAAAGCTGTATGAGCTGGATGCTCGTAGTATTCTTCTAACTGCTTTTGAAAAGTTTCAATGGGGATGGAGTCTACATTTCCTATGACACCTATTTGGGCGCTTCCACAATGCGGACCAAAGCCCTTTAAATCTTTCCAGCCCATATCCAGAGCTGCATTCCAATTATTACCCCAGACTTTATGACAATCCAAGGGTAGGTGATATCCTAAGAGAGTAATACCGTGATGGAGTAATTTCATTATTTTTTCTTTTTTTACTCCGAGAATACGATGAGAATCTTTGTCCCAGAAAAGCCCATGGTGAACAAGTAAGACTTGGGGTTTTAATAAAGTCGCTTTGTGAATAGTTTCTAAACTGGCAGAAACAGCCGTAGCAATTAGCTGAACAGTTTTATTTTGTCCTTCAACTTGAAGTCCATTTGGACAAAAATCATCAATTGTAGATACTTCTAACTCATCATCCAAATAATCGATGAGCTGATATAAATCGACCATGTTTCCGATTGAGTTTATTTTACATATGGATTAAATCCAAATATAACCTGTAGAGAAGTATTATGTCTAATGATAAAGCAAAGCGGGCAGCGGGTTACAAAGCTGCTGAACTTCTTCAAAATGGAATGAAAGTAGGCCTTGGAACTGGTTCGACAGCGTTTTATTTTATTGAGAAATTGATTGAGCGATGTAAACAAGGATTAAAGATAGAAGCGATAGCTACCTCGCAAAGTTCTGCTAAGCAAGCAGAGCAAGGAGGAATTCCTCTTATTGCTCCAGAACATTTAGAACAACTTGATATAGATGTAGATGGAGCTGATGAAATTGATTATCAAAAGCAGATGATCAAGGGAGGAGGAGGAGCCTTATTTCGAGAAAAAATTATTGCCTGCGCAGCCAAAGAAATGATTGTAGTTATTGATGAGAGCAAACTTGTAAAAAAGCTGGGCGCATATCCTTTACCTATAGAACTCACTTCTTATGGGTGTCTTTCTATTATTGAGAAACTTAAAAGACTTGAAATTGATGGCGAGCTACGTAAAAGAGGGGATCAATTATATAGAACAGATAATGGGAATTATATTTTTGATGCAAAGATTTCCCATTTTTCAGATGACTTACAAAAGTTAGATGAAAAAATTCTCCAAATACCTGGCGTTATAGAGACAGGTTTTTTTTGGAATCTTGCGGGAAGAGTTGTTATTGGTTACTTGGATGGACGAGTTGAAGTGAAGGATAATTTATGAGTCATTATGTCGAACTTTCATTATTTAAAATTTTGCAAACACGCACTTATACAGTGCTGGTTTTAGCAGGTGAAAACAAAAAGTTTGCTATTTACATGGAGCCATACATTGGCCAAGTGGCCCAAGAATTTTTTTCTAATGAAATTCCAGAGCGGCCTCAGACTTTTGATTTTATCGATCGCAGTTTTTTAGGGCTTAATTTAAAAGTTCTTAGAGTTCTTATTTATGATTTAAAAGAGACGACTTATTTTGCTAAAATTCTTTTAGAACAGCCTGGAGAATTAACCCATCTTATTGAAGTAGAAGCCAGACCTTCTGACTCGCTTTTGATTGCTTTGCGTCATCGCGCGCCAATTTATTGTTCGAAAGAAGTTCTTGAAAGTACAATAGCCTATATTGATGCTGAAACTCAGTAATTAATATGAAACTTTTGTTTTGCAAGTTTTTCAAGAGCCATGACGGCTTCTTTAGCATCTTCTCCTTGAGCTTCAATTTTGATTTTAGACCCTTTACAAGCTGCTAACATCAAAATTCCTAAAATAGATTTAGCGTTGACAACTGTATCATCTAAAATCAAATTTGTTTTTGCCTTGAATTTACAAGCACATTTAACAAGCTCAGTAGAAGGCCTTGTATGTAGTCCTTTATCGTTTTCTACAATAAATACACCCTCACATTTAGAGGTGTCAGACTTGCTTTGGCTATCTTTGGAAAAACGTTGATCACACTGAAGCATACAAAAACCTCAAAAATTTACAATAAATTGATAGCTCAAAAAAAGGTTTTTTACAATGAAATACTCAATAAAAGAAGTTATTTGCTAGCTGGATTCAAGAATATTTTTTAAGAAATGAACGATTTAAGAATGATTCAAGATTGCTTTTCAGCTTTTAAGACAGGTTTCAAAAGTCGCAAAGTAATCCAAATAAAAAAACCTGTTAGAAATAAGTTGAGTGCTAGGCTGAGCGTTGCCACTTGCGCCATCGCATCATGAATTCCATAAGCTAGCGCCAGCGTAAGGACTCCTGCGCCTACTTCTCCTCTAGGCATCATTCCGATAGAAAGGGCGACTCTTTCACGTAGAGAAGCCTCTTTGCTGTAAAAAAAGATGAGAACAAGCTTTCCCAGATTCATCAGTATAGTGACAAAAAGTACATGTAAGATTAGCGTGCTTAATGCTTGTTTATCAGTGGTAATTTTTGGTAGAAGAAGACCCACAAAAAATAAAAAAAGTAATTTAATACCTTTGTCAACAATTGGACCAATATCTTTCTTTCGCTTAGGCGTGACTTGTTCTTGATGAGGAACTGGAGCTGCTGAATGAGAGTGGTAGAGAACAACGCCAAGAATAAATGAGGGTAGTAGAATCTCAAGCTCCATGCTAAGACCTATTTTCAATACCTGAATGATAACTGCGATCGCGATTGCATAGCATAAAAGCCAAGGTTGACTAGAAGGCCATTTGAGCCTATGCATATAACGCCAACCTAAAATAAGTAAAATGATCATCCCTATGGCTACAAAAATGAGTCTTGTTTGCCCATGGGATAGTATAAATTGAATCGGAATTAAAAAAAGAATCGTATCCAAGTCATCTAAGATGACAAGGACTTGAATCTTTTTAAACATCCAAGTCATGGTCAGGCCTGCGAGTCCCAGTAAAGTAAAAAGAACCCCTGTTGCAGTAGGTGCTGCAAACCTTGCTAGTAGCAGATCTTCTCTCCAAGAGCATTCTCCAAAGATAAGAAAGTAGAAGAAGCACAAGATCCAAGGTACTCCTGCTGCTAAAGATGCAGCGAAATAGTCGATAATGTACCTTTTCCATTTTTCTTTTTGAATGATAAATTCAAGGCCTACCTTCATCATAATATATGCAAGAAGGATCTCTGTGAAAAAGAGGATCCAATCTTTAAAAGCACTAAGGTCTATAATTTGAGATATAACAATCCCACAGATGAGCGTAGCGCTAAAAAACCAAACACCGATCAAAATCGTAACCTTTCTAAAACTATGATACTCATTTGACCGTGTAATATGATTCTGAAATATTAGTGAAGAACTTTTAACGATAAGTAGAAGATTTCTCTCTATTCATTAAAAAAGGACTTTATAGCTCTTAATTTCTTGCACCCGGAGAGAGCGTTTTAGCTCCTTTCAGCTTTTTAACTAAGTCTTTGAAAACATTTAAAGCTGTTTCAATAGGTGCGCTAGAGGCCATGTCAATACCAGCAATTTTTAGTAAGTCAATCGGATAGGAATGGCCCCCTTGACTTAAAAATTTTAAATAAGACTCTTTTGCGTTGGGTTCTTTTGCCAGCACTTTCTTTGCTAATGTTAACGCTGCAGAAATTCCTGTAGCATATTGATAAACATAGAAATTAGAATAAAAATGGGGTATTCTAGCCCATTCAATTGCAACTTCTTTGTCTAGTTGCATATGAGGTCCATAGTAGTCGCGATTGAGTTGAAAATAATATTCATTGATCATTGAAGCAGTGAGAGGTTTATCTTGCTCTAAACTATGATGTATAAACCATTCAAATTCGGCAAACATAGTTTGTCTAAATAAAGTGCCTCTTAATTCTTCAATACGCTCATGAAGGAGCATTAGTTGAGTTTCCTCACTAGAGTCTTTTTGCAAGAGGTAATGCATCAAAAGGGATTCGTTGAAAGTTGAAGCTACTTCTGCCACAAAAATAGGATATCTAGCATAGCAATAAGGTTGATTTTCATTACTTAAGTAGGTGTGCATGCTATGGCCCGCTTCATGGGCTAAGGTGAAGACATCATTAATAGTCCCTTTGTAATTCATCAGAATATAAGGGTGGCTTCCATAGCAGCCAGAAGAATAGGCTCCAGAGCGCTTATTGAGATTTTCGTAGCGATCAACCCATCGCTGGCTTTTAAGTCCTTTAGCAAGAGTTTCTTGGTATTCAGATCCTAAAGGAGACACAGACTCAATAATCCATTCAACAGCTTGCTCATAGTCGACTTTTGCTGGTTGAGTTTGAAGGGGAGGCAGTTGTAAATCATACGTATGGATTTCATCCAGCCCAAGCAGATCGCGGCGAACTGCAATATAGTCATGCATTGGTTGAATATTGGCCCGCACTGTTTTAATCAAATTGTGATAAACATCAGTTGCAATATTTTTAGGATGCAAAGCTGCCATCAAGGAATTTTGATAACCTCTGGCTCTCACTTCAAAAATATGCTGTTGAACATGGCCCATTAAGAGTTCAGCAAGGGTATTTTGGAATTTAAAAAAATGACTATGTATATTTAGGAAAGCATTTTTTCGTAGCGTCCGATCGGGGCTTCGCTGAAATAAACCATAAGTCCCGTGGGTCAGCTTATGCTCTTTACCTTCAGAATCTTTCGCTGAATCAAAAACTAAGTCTACATTGTTAAGAAGGCTGAATGTTTTTTGAGCCGTAGCCATCGGCAGGGCTGTTAAAGCAATTAGCTCTTCTTTGTCAGAGGAAAGGGTGTATGCTTTTCTATTTAAAAGTGTTTGGAAGTAAAAATGGTATTCTTTGAGATCAGAGCTTTCAAGAAAAGTTTTAAATTGGTTTTCATCTAACGATAGAAGCTCAGGCTCTATCCAAGCTGAATTTTGAGCGAAGTCTTGATAAAGAAAAGAAATTTTTTGAGAAAAAGCTTTCCAGATATCATTATTAAGGTCTTCGTCATGTTTTAAAAAGACATAGGTATAGAGCTTAGACAGACGCTCATCAAGGTTATTGCAAAGATCAAGCAATTCTTTGACTTGCTTAGAAGTTTTAGTCCACTGGCCACGATTTTTTAAAAATTGCTTCCAGCGCTGATCGGCAGGTTGGTTTAAAAATAGATTGAGAGCTTCTTCAAACTCTTTTTCTGACTTGAAAATGGAGCTTAAGTCCCATTGGTCTTGCGCATGCAAATTATTTCTTGATAGTATGTCTTTCATAAAACTTTCATTTCTAAGGCTAAGTGATCTAAAACTCAATTTAGCAGTCAAAAACACCAATTGCTATTTTTGGTGTTGCTAAAATTTGAAAGTTAAACTATAATGATGCTTCATTAATTGGCAAACAAATATCAACTTAAAAATTATAACCTTAACAAGGAGACAGCGACATGTCAGTAAAGCAAGGTGTGAAAATTAAACCTCTTTCAAATCGTGTTTTAGTTAAACGAACAGAAGCTAAAAATGCGGCAATTGGTGGGATTATACTTCCAGACTCAGCTAAAAAGCAGCAAGAAACAGCCACTGTGATTGCTGTGGGCCCTGGTCTAAAAGACAAAGACAATAACTTAATTCCAATGCCCGTCAAAGTAGGTGAAACTGTTTTAATGGATAAATATGCAGGTCAGCAAATTGATCTTGATGGAGAAGAATACTGCATTCTTAGAGCCGATGACATCATTGCTGTTGTTGTAGAATAATAAAGTTTAAAAAGATAAGGAGTAGCAAATGGCTGCAAAAGATATTAAATATAGAGAGCAAGCAAGAAAGAAGATTCTAGAAGGAGTCCAAACTTTAGCTGCTGCAGTGAAAGTGACTTTAGGTCCTAAGGGAAGAAATGTCATTATTGATAAATCTTACGGAGCTCCACATGTTACAAAAGATGGAGTGACAGTTGCCAAAGAAATCGAACTCGAAGATAGACATGAGAACATGGGCGCTCAAATGGTCAAAGAAGTTGCTAGCAAAACAGCCGATAAAGCTGGAGATGGTACAACAACGGCGACAGTTCTTGCTGAAGCTATTTACACTGAAGGACTCAAAAATATTGCGGCAGGTGCAAATCCCATGGATCTTAAAAGGGGAATTGATGCGGCTGTAAAAAAGACTGTTGAAGAGCTTCGAAAGATTTGCTCTCCTGTTAAAGATCAAAAGGAAATTGTTCAAGTCGCCACCATTTCAGCAAACAATGACAGTGAAATTGGTCAAATGATTGCAGATGCGATGGAAAAAGTAGGTCGTGATGGCACAGTTACTATCGAAGAAGCTAAAGGCTTTGAAACGACACTTGATGTTGTTAAAGGGATGAACTTTGATAGGGGATATCTCTCTGCTTACTTTGCAACAAATCCTGAAAATCAAGAAGCCGTTTTAGAAGATACCTATATCTTAATTTTCGAAAAGAAAATTTCAGCAATGAAAGATTTTCTTCCTCTACTTCAGGCTGTTGTTGAGACCTCTAGACCTCTTTTAATTATTGCAGAAGATGTCGAGGGAGAAGCTCTTGCAACGCTTGTAGTTAACCGTATCCGTGCTGGCTTAAAAGTTTGCGCTGTTAAAGCCCCAGGATTTGGAGATCGCAGAAAAGCTATTTTAGATGATATTGCTGCCTTAACAGGTGGTCAATTAATCAGTGAAGATTTAGGCATGAAGCTTGAAAACGTCACTCTCGATATGCTTGGAAGAGCTAAAAAAGTAGTTGTGAAAAAAGAAGAAACTACGATTGTTGAAGGTGCTGGCAATAAAGAGCAAGTTCAAGGTCGTATTAATCAAATTAAAAAACAAATTGAAGAGTCTACTTCAGATTACGATAAAGAAAAATTACAGGAACGTCTTGCAAAACTTGCAGGGGGTGTTGCTGTGATTCGAGTTGGAGCAGCCACTGAAATCGAAATGAAAGAAAAGAAAGATAGAGTGGACGATGCTCAGCATGCAACAGCCGCAGCTGTTGAGGAGGGAATCCTTCCAGGAGGAGGAACTGCTTATATTCGCTGTATTAAGCCTGTTGAAGAGATGTCTAAGAAGTTAGAAGGGGATCAGCGTACTGGAGCGATGATTATCGCTCATGCCTTGGCTTATCCATTAAAGCAGATTGCCGAAAATGCAGGTAAAGAAGGTGTGATTGTTCTTCAACGCGTTAAAGAACTTTCTACTAATGAAGGGTATAATGCCTTAACCGATCAGTATGTAAACATGCTGAAAGAGGGGATCTTAGACCCGATGAAGGTTGCTAGATGTGCTCTAGAAAATGCTGCCTCTATTGCAGGTATGCTATTGACTACAGAAGCTACTATTGTGGACCTTCCAAAAGAAAATGAGCCTGCAGCGCCTGCTATGCCAGGGGGGATGGGTTATTAATCCCTAGCTCAGACGACGGATGTAAAATCCCTTATAGGCAACTATAAGGGATTTGTTTTTCTTTTTATTTCATATTCACCTAAAATGCCTTTCTTGATAGAAGGAAAGTTATGAAAAGCAAATTATTAATTATTTTTTTAGCTATCAGTTTTGCCTTGCAGGCAGAGATTATAACGGCCCCTAATTTAAGTGTTTTTGAAGAGGCTTTAGTAGATATTCAAAACGACACATTGGTTATTTTTGATGTTGATGATGTGCTAATTACCTGCAAAGATCCTGTTCTACAACAGGCCAATAAAGCTAAATTTGATAAGGTTTGCAGTCAATTCGTAGAGAATATTTCTCTCGAAGAATATGCACATTTATTTAGTATTGTGCTGCTAACACGCGAAGTAGAAATAATCGACCAAAAAATCTATGACCTTTTAGATTTGCTCAATCAAAAAAATATTCAAACCATTGCTTTAACTCATACGGCAACAGGTCGCATGGGTGAGATAGAACAAATGGAAGATTGGAGAATTTCTGAGTTAGATGGCTTGGGAATTAGCTTTAACCATTCCTCTCCTTTTAAAGCGGATATTCTTCTTAAAAACTTACAAAGCGCTCAAAAGCACCCTTTAAGCATTAAAAAAGGGGTGATTTTTGCTGCAGAACTTGAAAAAGGAAAAGTTTTAGAAGAGGCTTTAAAATGTTTAACTTACAAACCTCAAAGAATTATTTTTATAGATGATCGAAAAGATAACTTGGAATCTGTAGAAGCTTTTTGTAAGAAAAATGACATTGAGTTTCAAGGATTTCATTATACAGCGATTCAATCTAGACCTGTTAAATATGTCGATGAAAAGCTTATTGAAATTCAAGTGGATACTTTAGTTCGTGAAGAGCGTTGGATTTCTTCAGAAGAAGCTGCTGAATCCTTTAATGATGAACAACTTTAAAATCTTCAATCGTCATAAATTTCTTATAATGCGGAAGTTTCTTTCTTAAACTTATTCTTCATTTCTCGAATTTTTTGAAAGATTTCTAGATCTGTGGCCTCTAGCATGTCAAAACGTTCTTTCCAATAGGGTAAATCGGCCCTTAAAAAAGGGTTCGTGAACATTTCAGTCTTAAGGATCATAGGCATGGTGGGCTCATGAGCTGCCCTTTTTTGGTCCACGAGCTTTGCATAGTCTTGAAGATGGGTATTGGCTGGGTCAATTGAAAGGGCAAACTTAGCATTTGCTTGAGTATACTCATGCCCTGCAAAAATAAGCGTATCTTCTGGAAGAGAGCGAATCTTGCATAATGAGTTCCACATTTCTTTAGGTTCTCCTTCAAAGAGATAACCGCATCCGAGGCTAAAAAGAGTATCGCCTGAAAAAAAGTATTTTTCATTAAACAGCCAATAACCTACATGTCCTAGTGTATGTCCAGGGAGCTCTAAAACTTTAAAAGGGTGATGATGAAAATGAAGCAAGTCAAGATCAGAGACTGTTTGATCAATATAGCCTATCTTTTCTTGTTCTTTAGCGGGTCCAAAAACTTTACAGTGATTTTTTTCCTTTAGCTCTTTAAGACCGGCAATATGGTCGTTGTGAAAGTGTGTAATCCAAATTTGTTTGATTTGAAGAGAGTGCTGATCGGCATATTGCTGAATAGGAGCAGCCTCGCCAGGGTCTATAACAATGCAGTCAGAAGAGGCTGGATCTGATAAAACATAAGCATAATTATCCTTTAAAATAGGGATAATATGAACTTTAAGCTTTGTATTCATGATGTTTTGCTAATGCGGCCTTTGAGGTCATGACTGGTGGCAGAGGGGGAGTAAAGATCGTTTCTTAAACGTTCTTTTAATTCTTCGATGCGACGGCTCATTCTGGCTGCACTTCGACCTTCACTAAATAAAGGGTTTTCTCCTTTCTCAATAGGCACTCTTTGAGCAATATGTCTATTAAGCCAATATTTTATTTTTGAACGAGAGTCTTCTAAGCGATCATCGGTAATTTGCTGGTCTAAATGATTCAGTCGCTTTTTTAATTTGTCTAAAATCTTTTGTGTTTTAGGCTCTATAGTAGCGTAAACTTTCTCTTTTAAACGCTGCTGCTTTTTCTCTGTAAAAGTAATGAGAGGTAAAGAGTTTTCGTGTGAATGGGTTATGGGTTGGTTCATTATTCTTTTCTCCGCAACGAATTTAGTGAGCGACTATATAGCATATAAGAATGTTTTTTTAAATAAGAGAATTTTCGAAAAAAATATTTTTTTTTACTATTTAAGTTGATAAACTCCTAACTTGTTTTGTAACATTGTGTTAAAAGAAGAATTTTTAGGAATCTAATGCATTCAAATCTAATCGAAGTTTTGCAAGCGCGCGGCTTTATTGATAACACAACTTCCGATGAAATTAAACAAATTTGTCAAAAAAAGATTAGTGTCTATATCGGGTTTGATCCTACTGCTGACAGCTTGCATTTAGGCAACTTAGTTGGGGTTATTGCCCTTGGTTGGTTTCAAAAGTATGGTCACAAACCGATTGCTCTAGCAGGGGGCGCTACAGGGTTTATTGGTGATCCAACTGGAAAAAATAGCGAGAGAGCTTATCTTGGTCCAGAAGAGTTAGAGCATAATCTGAAAGGAATTAAAAAAGATTTGCAGCGTATTCTCAAATTTAATCCGCAAAATCCTGTTTTATTACTCAATAATTACGACTGGCATAAAAATTTGAGTTATCTCGATTTTTTAAGAGATATTGCACAACATTTTAGAATTAGCACTCTTCTAGCGCGTGAAACAGTGAAAGAACGCTTAGAAACTCAAGAGGGGATGAGCTTTAAAGAATTTAGCTACCCCTTGTTACAAGCTTATGACTTTTTGCATCTTTATCAAAAAGAAGAGGTCGTTTTGCAGCTAGGGGGAAGTGATCAATGGACAAATATCACTGCAGGAATTAGTCTGGTTCGAAAAATATGTCAGAAAGAAGTTTATGGCTTAACTTTTCCATTGTTAACCAAAAGTGACGGTAAGAAATTTGGGAAATCTGAATCAGGAGCTATCTGGCTTTCGAGTGAAAAACTCTCGCCTTATGACTTTTATCAGCATTTATATCGAATCTCCGACCAAGACGTCATTAAGCTTTTAAAAATGCTGACTTATTTAGATCTTAGTGAAATTAAGGCTATTGAGGCTTCGATGATTCAACCAGGCTATCAGGTAAATAGCGCTCAAAAAATTTTAGCACGAGAAGTGACAGAATTAGTACACGGAAAAGAAGAGCTGAGTATGGCTCTAAAGATAACTGAAAGTATGCGTCCAGGGGCAGAAACGGCTCTTGATTTAAAAACATTGAAAAAACTGGCCGATGAGTTACCCCATGTAAAAGTTTCAAGGGATCAAATCATCGATCAAAAACTTGTAGATTTGATCATCCACACGAATCTTTTACCGAGTAAAGGAGAAGTTAGACGTCTCATTCAAAATGGGGGACTCTATCTTAATAATGATCGGGTAGATGATGAAAAATTGATTTTAGAAAAACAGCATCTAATTGAAGATGAATGCTTGCTCCTTGCCATTGGCAAAAAGAAAAAAATTGTAATTTTTATTGAGAAATAAAAAAAAAAGTCTTGTAACGAAACTAAAATTGTTTATGATGAGCCGAAATCTTTTCATTAAAGCATATCTGTTAAATTGCAGAATAAAATACTTGATTGAAATGCTAAGAGTTTAGGAGAATCATAAAACTTTTAAATATTAACTACTTTTATCATTAACTAGAGGGAGTCTCGAGGGATATGACCACGATGGCTAGTAACAAAAAAAAGACCATAACGAAAAAAAACTTGATTAATAGTATCTCACAAGAGAAGGGAATTCATCCCAACGATGTGAGAAGTGTAATCCAAGCATTCTTGGATAAGATGACTGAGCGTCTAGCTGATGGTGATCGCCTAGAGTTCAGAGATTTCGGTGTATTTGAAGTTGTTGAAAGACGGCAGAAAATAGGCCGCAACCCTAAGAATGCATCGGTTCCTATTGTCATACCTGCGAGACGAGCTGTAAAGTTTACTCCAGGCAAAAAAATGAAACACGTCATTGAAATAGATGATCTTGAAGGACAAGGTTGATAAAAGCGTTTGCTTTTATCAATACCCTGCTGAGGCAGCCCGTTAGTCTTTATAACTAAAGAGCTGCCATAGCTTTATTGATTACAACCAAAAAATGACAGCATGCATGGTCAATTTGTCGATCAAATTTGTAATTCTTTTTCAGATGTAAAAAAAGAGCCGACATCTTCTGATCAAAAAGTTTTGGCTTTTTTGCTAAAACGAAAAATAAGCCCTCATGAGTTTCGCTTTGAGGAGCACACTTCTGACAATTTATATGAGCGCCTTGAAAATCTTCGAGAGCTATTAAAAGTCACCTTATTAGCCTATTGGCACAAATTAACAGATTCTCAATTAGAGGCTGTGAAAAAGCGCTTTAACGAACTTGCTGCTCAACATGTCCATGAGATGCAGCTAGAGACTATCTATCTTTCTTTTATCGCTCACTTATTAAAAATAGACTATCCGAGACCATTGCACTTTCAGCAATTTCAAAATGGCATTTTTTCTTTGAGCAAACACAATTATTGGAATTTATTGAAATATCCTTTTATTCATTTTCATGCAGAGTTTGCTACCCTTGTATTGCTGATGGGGAAAATGAGTGGTCAGCCAAAGCTTATGCAACAAGGCTATGCTGCTGCTAAATGGCATTTGAACATGTTAGGGAATGACTTTTTGCCTTTTAGAAGCCTTTTTTCAAACTACCAACATTGTAACTACTATGAGCTTATTGCAAGGCAAGCTTGCTTTTTATATTTAGCTTCGCTTGCATTAGAAGATACCGAGATAGCTTTTGTAGCTAAGAAACAATTTACTTATTTACTCGAACAAAAAAGTAAATATTTAAAGGGAGTGCCTCTCGATATTTTATTAATCTTACGCTTAACAGATCAGCTGTTTCCTCAACAATTAACCCCTGTTGAGCCAAGTTTCGACGCGGCCCTTTATTGCAAAGAGCTTCCATTAATGGGAGTAAGGAAAAAAAATTTTAATTTAGTGACGACTCTATCTGGGTGTAATACGTCGATGGGTAATCTTAAGCTCGAAGATTTGGAAATAGCTGGATTTGGTCCGCAGCTTGGCCATCTTGGAGATGGAAGATTTTTTGGTTCGATAGCGACATTAAGTAAAGAAGATATCTATCAAAATTATCAAAATGAACATCAATTTTGTGTTCAAGGCATTGTTGGGCTTCCAAGTACTGGGCAAAATAATTATTTTAAAAATTGGCAGCATGTTTCTAGTTGGTTAAAAACAAAGATCCAATTTCAAGAAGGAAATTTACAAATCAATGTTCAGCCCATTACAGCATGCTCAAATCTTTATTTTACTTTTTACTTAATAGCGCCTCAATGCCTCATTAAAGGTCAAAAAAAGTTTTTATCGCATTCTCTAGAGCAGTTTAATGGAAAAGCATCTAATATAACTTTTTTGAGCCCATCAAAAATACTCACGATAGAGCCTTCTTCAGAGGATATAGACATGAAAATTATCCCTTTAGAAGGGGAAAGTAGCTTTTGGGGAGCCAATTTTCTCTTGGCCTACTCTTTGAGTGAGAAAATAGGAAATTTTTATTGGAAAATATCAGTAAACAATAGGTAAATGTTTGTTTTTTAGTGACTTATTAATGAATAACTTGCTTGAAATTAAACCTAAATCTAGTAGATAATATTTAATTAAACGAG
The DNA here is from genome assembly GCA_032358295.1 of Pterothamnion heteromorphum. NCBI lineage: Eukaryota > Rhodophyta > Florideophyceae > Ceramiales > Ceramiaceae > Pterothamnion > Pterothamnion heteromorphum. The sequence goes on along the minus strand of JAULBV010111107.1, from coordinate 211,071 downwards.
GGACATATGTCTTTACCAAGATTCTTTCTACTCTCAACACTTGGCTTATTTGTTATCATTGGGGTGATGGGTTGGGCTAAAAAAGGAAAGGAAAAAAATGCAATTCCTGCAAGTTCAGTCGCTATTCAAGAAATTGAATTTAAAAATGACGAAGCAAAAATAACCGCTCAGGTTCCTCAAAAGATTCAACCACAGGTAGAATCAAAGAGTTCTTCAAAAAACTCCAAAAAAGAAAAGTCTGCTAGCGTCACATCTCATCTTCAACCCGATTATTTGCCTGAGGCCAACTACATAGATAGCTTTTTTGACCCATCTGCTATTAAGCTGCCCGTGGTGGAAACAATTTCTTATTCTAGAAAGGTACCTTGGCTTAAGGATAAATTTGCTTGGGTTTCAGATTATGCGACCCACTACAAAACATCTAAGCACTTTATAGCTCGAAGCTTGAACAAGAAGGCAGACTATTTCACTCAAGACGTTAAAAATGGAGATACTTTTAATGTTCTTCGAACCGATAAAAATTTTCATTTTTACCTTTTAATCGATATTTCTCTTTGTAAAATGTGGTTTTATGTCGTGGATGACGATCTGGGTGAAAGAACGTTGATTAAAACATATGCAGTGGAATTAGGACGTTTAGATGAAAAAAAAGCTTCAGGCTCCCTCACTCCAATTGGAAAGTATAATTTGGGAGAAAAGATCGCGGTCTACAAACCAGGTATGACAGGCTACTTCAATAATGAAAAAGTCGAAATGATTCAAGTATTTGGAACAAGATGGATTCCTTTTGGAGAAGAAATTGAGAATTGCTCGGCGCCAGCTAAAGGATTTGGACTCCACGGAGCACCCCTTCTTAAAAATGCTACAACAGGGGAATATCATGAAGATATTTCAGGAATTGGTAAGTTTGAAAGTGATGGTTGCATCCGCATAAAAAAAGATGAAATGGAAGAGCTTTTTGCGATTATTGTTTCAAGGCCTACAACTGTAGAGCTTGTAAAACATTTTCATGAAGCAAAACTTCCTGGACAAGAAAAAAAAATTGACTAACCCCATTGAGGTGTCAGATGACTACATTGCCCCATGAAAGGCAGATTAAAGATTATGAAAAAATGATTCTCCAATTGAAGAATCAAAGCCAAGCCAAGCATAGTCTATGGTCTGAAGATGAGTTACACAAACTTGAAAAGAAGCTAGAGCTTTTGAAAAAGAAAGTTTACGCTGAATTGACTCCTTGGGAAAGAGTTGCCATTTGTCGTCACCCTCAACGCCCACACACGATTGATTATGTGAAAAACATTTGCGAAGACTTTGTAGAGCTTTATGGAGATCGCCACTTTGGAGACGACCACGCTGTTATTGGAGGACTTGCAACGATTGATGGCAAAAAGGTGATGCTTATTGGTCAAGAAAAAGGGCATGATACAGACAGCCGTATTTATCGAAATTTTGGGATGGTCCATCCTGAAGGCTTTCGAAAAGCTCTCAGATTAATGAAGTTAGCTGAAAAATTTAACCTTCCAATTGTCTCCTTGATTGATACCCCAGGTGCATTTTGCGGACTTGCTGCCGAAGAAAGAGGGCAAGGACTTGTCATCGCAGAAAATATTTATCAAATGACACAAATCAAAACACCTATCATTGTCCTGATTATTGGAGAGGGGTGCTCAGGTGGAGCTCTTGCTATGGCTGTGGGAGATGTTGTGTGCATGCTTGAACATGCATATTATTCTGTTATTTCTCCAGAAGGATGCGCCTCTATTTTATGGAAGGATGCTCAGAAAAATTCAGAGGCCGCTTCAAAATTAAAAATGAATGCTGAAAACTTAATCGAATTAAATATTATTGATTCTATCATCAAAGAACCTTTAGGAGGGGCTCATCATAATCCTAAAGTTGTTTATGAGAGTGTTTCAAAATTTATTATTGAAGAATTAAAGAGACTTAAAAATGTTTCCTCTGATATGTTACTTGAACTAAGGTATTGTAAATACAGAAAAATTGGTCGCGTTGCCCATAAAGAGGAGCACTCCCTAAAGCATGAAGAAGCTTGCCAAACTAGCATTAGAGAATAAACGGCATTTAATTTTACTTTTTTTTACAATCATTTTCTCCTGGTTCATGCAAATCTCAGCAATGATGGAGATGTATTCAATGGGTCTATTAACCAATAATGGGCCTGATTTTTTTGCGCTCTTTTCTCCTCGACGAACGATTGAAAAGCAGATAGAACAAAACCCCAGTACTGTTCAAGAAAAGTTGACGCAAAAAAAAGAAGTCCTTCGCAAACAAGTTCGTGCCAATCGCAGCGTTTCAGATAAAATTTCCTTGCAAGATGTTCAAAACAAATGGCCTGAAATCGATAAAGAGCAAAAAGGCTTTATTACCAAAGAAGATGCTTCTGATTATATGCACCGCACGCATGGTCGTAATGTCTTGACTAAACTAATGATTTTGGGAAAAGATAAGTTTAATCTTTCAAACAATGTTATCTTATTACTCGTTATTTTAGCGTTGGTTGGACTCTTTAAAGTAACTTGTACTTTTCTTAGTCGCTATTTTTCAACTCTTGTAGGGATTAGAATCAGTAAAGCCCTGAGAGAAAAATACTTTGATCACCTTCAAACGCTCCCAATGAGCTTTTTTCAAAAGCATAATATTGGCAGTCTTTCAGTGAGAGTGAGCGGGGATGCTGGAGTTGTTTCTGGTGCCATTATTGCTATTTTGACTAACTACATTCAAGTGCCCTTTGTCATCGGTAGCTGCTTGTTTGGTCTTTTTATGATTTCGGTGGAACTCTCATTAGTTATTTTTGTCGGCTTACCTCTCATGGCTCTTCCAATCTATTACTTGGCACGTAAGTCAAAAAAATCGCAACGGAAAATGCAAGGCCTTGCAGAAACCTTTGCGCAACTACTTGTAGATTACCTCGCTGGAATTCAAACTATTAAACTTTTCAATATGGAAAAGTTTGCAGGTAAAAAGTATGTTGAGACAAATGATAAAATGACTGTCATTGAGCAGAAGATGTCTCTCTACAGCTATATAGCAAAACCCATTCTGCATATGATGGGAACTTTTTTCCTAGCTTGCATTCTTATCTATGGTCTTTACTATGTTAAAATGCATGTATCTGACCTTGTCGTCTATGTGGGTCTTTTACACCTTTTCTATGACCCAATTAAAAAATTTGGGGAAGAAAATGTTAACATTCAAAAAGGGTTAGTCGCTGCTGAAAGAATGTTTAGCGTTTTAGAAATTCAGCCAGATATTAAAGATAAACCCAATGCCCATGACTTTGAAGACTTTAAAGATGAAATTAAATTCGAAAATATTTGGTTTAAATACGAAGATCAGTGGGTGCTTAAAGATCTTAGCTTTACTGTAAAAAAAGGGGAGACTGTGGCTCTTGTAGGTCCAACAGGTGCAGGAAAGTCTACCATTGTCCAGCTACTGCCTAGGCTTTACGATGTCAATAAAGGACGCATCTTAATCGATGGTATCCCTGTCACAGACTATAAGCAAAAATCTATTCGTGAAAAAATTTCAACTGTCATGCAAAAACCATTCCTTTTTTATGATACCATTGAAAATAACATTTGTTATGGAAGGAATTTTTCACATGAAGAAGTTTATCAAGCAGCAAAAAGAGCTCATGCCGATGAATTTATTCAATGCTTACCTCAAAAATACAGCACTCTCCTTGCTGAAATGGGCAAGAGTTTATCAGGTGGTCAACAGCAACGGTTAGCCATTGCCAGAGCGCTGGTTAAAAAAGCACCTATTTTAATTATGGATGAAGCTACTTCCTCTTTAGACTCCATTAGTGAAAATAAGATTAAGCAAGCGATTACAAGCTTAAAAGGGGAAATTACTCAAATCATCATCGCTCACAGGTTATCTACCATTGAAGATGCAGATAAAATCATTTATATGGAACACGGTTCGATTATTGCAGAAGGGCCTCGCGATGAACTTTATCAAAATTGCATAGGTTTTAGAAATATGTGGGATATGATGTTTAGAAAAGAACAGACAGAAACCAAAGAAGTTGCACTAGCAACGACTGAATAGTTTTTAATCTAAAAATCCAATCAAACTTGTGAAGCAATTTGAAACCAAATCATATATCCACCTACTCGAAGAATCCTTTCCTGGGATCAAAAAAATAGAGGTTTTGCTTCAGAGCTTATCAGAGAAGCCCTTCAGTGGGCTAAAGATCGCTGTTCAAGTTATTGGATGTGAGATCGCAAGCAAGATCCCATCTCTTGAGCAAATTCTGGATCATTTCCCGTTTCCTATCGAGAACATTTATTTTTACTTTTCTCCAGATCTATTTACGCAAAAGGCGCTAGCTGAACCCTACCTTTATGATCACGGCCAGCTCATGATTCACGGCTCAAAATTATGCGCCCATCCGTTTATGGTGTCGCCCCTTTCTCGCTGCTAAATTCTAGATTAGATTATTTATTGGAAGTAATTAGACCGAGCTTTTCAAAGCTCATTTTTAAAGATTCATTTTCTTTCTTATTCAAAGCGCCATTTTTAAAAAGCCATTGAATGTAGTCGCTGGGAACGAGCTCAAGAGGTTTTCCGCGATATTTACCAAAAGGCATGATTTGAATGACTCTTTCTTGATTCAACAATTCAAACACTGTTTCAGGGGATAAATCATCAATCATCGCTTCAAAAACTCTTTGAAGTGTAATCACGTCATCTAAAGCTCTGTGGGCATTGTTTTCTGCAAAGCCGTAAGTTTCTCTTAAGTGTTGGAGACTGTGTTTAGGAAGGTCCGGCCTGTACCTGCGTGCCCATTTAAGGCTATCTAAAAAACTCCAAGAAGGGAGGGTGAGCCCACTCTTTTGAAATTCCTTTTCTAAAAAGGGAAGGTCAAAACGATCGTTATTATGGGCAATTAAAATAACTTCACCTTCACAAAAATCAATAAACTTTTCAGCAATTATTTTGAAGTTTGGTTTATCTGCAACCATTTCGTTAGTAATATTATGAATAGCTGTAGCTTCTGCAGGAATGGGCATTTGAGGATTGATGAGTTCTTCAAAGGTGCGATTTTCGAGAGGGTCATAGGCGGCTAGTTCAATAATGCAATCATTTTCAAAATTGATACCTGTCGTTTCAGTATCATAATAAATAAATTTTCTAGCCATTTTGTCTTAAAAAGTTGCTTGGTTAGGCATTGCTTTATGATCTTTTTCACCAATAAAAACAGGATTATTAGTTTTTGGAATTAAGCTGTAACTATCTTCTGTGGGCATTTTATAAATGCACGAGGAAAATAGAGCGAGACCTAAAAACAAAAGTAATAATCTAATCTTTAATATCATTTTTTTAATTTTAGGAGATTAGGTTTTTTTTCTGAAAGTTTGCGCTGTAAAATTTCCATGAAAGAGGCTTTTGAAGCTTTGCTTTCTGGTTCAGTTGTTGAAAGCGATTTGTCTGCTGTGCATTCTGTTAAGTATTCAACCCCTCCAGCTGCGGAATCTCCGATTAAGAATTGATGGCCATGTACTTCGACGAGATAAATCATCGATTTTTGAGAAAGATTTCTTCTCTCGAGTATTTTTATCAGATTGCTTTCGTTGGCAATTTTGATCCGTTTATTTAGTAAAGTTCTCAAAAGCCAAGCTAGGATGAGAACCACTCCCAAAATGCAGCCCAAAACCATCATCATTCTAGAAAACTCTTTCCAATAGCTCATTGTGCGTAAAGAGCCTTCCCCTAAAAATAAAGGATCTTCATCAGAGGATTCCTCAACTATTTCACTAACAACTTCTTGAGTTATAGAAGAAGGGGTAGAAGCTTGGGAATAAAGGTTAGAATAAGAAAAGGACAAAAGGGCAAAAGTTAAGACATAAAAAGGTAAATTAAATATTTTATATGACAATCTCATAACAAACAAATAGAGTAAAAAAATCTGAAAAAAGCTATCATAGTCAGCAATAAGTTTTTTATATATTGATTTTTTACACAGATGCTTCAAAAGGGAAAAAAAGGGTGGATTTGTCTTGATATAGACGGAACCATCACAGCTGATATTTTAACGATACCTCAGGATGTTTTGCTCTATTTAGAGAAACTATACAATGAGAATTGGCATCTTGTCTTTGTGACAGGAAGAACTTTTTCTTTAGCATGTAAACCACTTGTCCCTCTTCAAGCCAGTTATTATTTAATAGCGCAAAATGGCGCGAGTAGCTTTGAGATGCCTCAAAAAAAGATGCTTTTTAAAAAGTATCTTCCTATCGAAGTTTTTTATAATTTAGAAAAGTTGATCAAGAAAGAGGGGCACGATTTTATCCTTTTTACAGGTTATGATCAGGGTGAAGAGGTTTTTTATCGTCCAAAGTATTTGGGTTCTGAAGTCTTAAATTACGTCGAGACGAGCTTAAAAGGATTATCAGGCACCTGGAAAGCGATAGATTCTTTTCATGATTTACAAGTTACCACTGTACCTTATGGCAAAATTTATGGTCAGCGAGAGTCTCTTCAGAAAATTGCCCCTATTTTGAATAAAGTACCCTCTGTAAAAGTGCATTTGGTCCAAGATAGTGTCAATCCCAATTTTAGTATTTTACAAGTCATGCGTAAAGACGTGGATAAAGGGAAGGCTGTTTTAGAGATTCTAGGTAAAACGACCCTCCCAAGCCCCATTATTAGTGCTGGTAATGATAATAATGATGAAACTCTGCTCCAAATAGCAGATATTAAAATTGCAATGAGTGGATCGCCCAGTGTTCTTTTAGATCAAGCGACGATCATTGCCCCCTCCGTCGAGAAGATGGGAATTATAGCTGCTTTGGAACTCGCTATTAAACAAATTGAAGGAAATCATGCTTGAGTTAAAGAAACCATCGAATGAATTAATTGAAGTGGCTCAAAAATTCTTAAGCCTGGATACTCAATTAATCCAAATGTCTTATGAAAAACGTCCCTTTGAGAGAGCAGAATCTGCACCCTTTTATCACAACTTCTTATATGCGCTGATTTTACTTAAGACCAAACAAAGGCCTCAAATTGAGGAAGGTCTAGACTTGCTCAAACGACTTTTTCATTTTCAAATCGATGAAAATGAAAACAAAGGCAATTTTCCAAGGTATCTTCATCAATACCCTTTTTGTGATCGCAAATTTGAAATTGTAGACATTTTACTCCCACTGTATTGGATTTATAAAGATTTCCATCAGATTTTTTCTAAAGAGCTAAAAGCAAAATTAAGCGAAATTCTTGAAAAAGGGGTTGCTTGTCTTGTAGAAGTGACAAAGAATCAAACTTTTTCTTATTTGCTCTCAGTACAAGTTTTTTGCTTACTGAAAGCTTATGGAAAATTATTGAATCGTCACAACTGGCAAGAAATAGGGGATCAGGGATTTGAAAAAGTGTTTTCTCAAGGTGTCAATAAAGCCTGGGGATCTACTCGCCATCTTTCTAAAATGATATTGTATTTAAGTCTAATCGAAGATAGCAATGATCTACTTTATCTACAGCCTTTTTGGAATTTCTTATTCCAATCCTGGCACCAATCCCTTCGTTCTTATTGTGGAGCGGGCTTAAATGATCATTTTTATCAGGAAAAATCAGAGCAAACGATCTATCATTATTTCATGTCTATGCAGCTTGAGCAAAAGCTTCCAGTACTCTTAGATGCTGATTTAATGGAAACAACTCTTTTGACCCCATTTAAAATAACAAACTTTAGCCCTCCTTTAGCTGAGTTGCACTATTTTTTAGCTCCTTTTGAAATCACTCAGCACTCAGAAGAGTCTTTCTCGTATAGTTATTTTAATTTAGCTAGCTCAGAATGGGAAAAACGGGGTGGTTTTTATCCTTTTAGACTTCTCATGAAGGGGGCTAACTCTTCAGTGGATCATTTTCTTCTTCAAATGGGAACATATTGCCAGATGAGTAAGCTCTCTAGTAAAAAAATTGAAATTTCTTTCTCGGATTCTGGGGAGGCTGATTTAGATATTTCATTTTATATTAATCTTTCTTCTGGGGTTCAAATACTATCCAATGGCGGCAAAGCGAGCCTTTTTGATACGGGTTATCCTATTGAGTTTGTGTTTAAGTTTTTTAAAATTAAGCTTACTTGCCCTGATCAAGTTCCAAATGGTGGAGTCTGGATGCAATTGCAGCAAGACAATTCTAGATCACAAATAGTGAAAGAATTTAATGAGACTTATGATTGGCATCTCTATTTTAGAAAGTCTAAAAACCATCTTGCGAGTCCCTTTAAAATTCATCTTGAGATTATGGAGCAAATTTAAAGACCCTAATTCATTGAAAAATAGACGATAAACATTTATTGTAAGAGGTAAATCTAACATCACTATTTTTTATGAATTTACTTTTTCCTTTTAAGCATGCCTTCATGACTCCTGCAGGGGATCTTCTTCTTTTTCTTCTCGGCTGCATAGCGATATCTCTTTGTTGTTATCTTTATTTTTGGGTCCGTTTTGCCCGTCAAAAAGATCTTACTCGTTGTCATTGGCAAGAATTTAAACGGACAGAAAAAGTATTAAGTAACTTTCAATTTATTGGGCTTTCAACGACTGATTTTTTTGGTAAAAAGCAGATAGTCTCTTTGAGTGATGGACGTTATGGGCGCTGTCTTATTTTTTATCCTGAGATAACAGATGAGGGGCTCTGTAAGCGTTTTGAGGAGTATCATCTTCTTTTAAAAAGCCAAAGCCATTCTTTTTTTCCTGAAAATATGATTCAAATGGCTAACCAGCACCTAGTAAATACAGAGACGCAGTTTGTAAAAGCAAATGGTGAAACACTGATTAATTTTGCTCAAAATAATTTAGATAAAAAGCTGTCTGATGCGGAAAAAGAACATTTTTTAATTGATCTAGCTTATATGCTCGAAGCATTGCATGACCTTAAAACGAATGCAGGGGAATCTCTCTATCATGGTTTTTTACTCCCTTCGTCATTTTATTTTTCAATTAATTTTGTCCAGAAAATCACTCATACTTATTTATCTGATTATGGCTGCGCCTTTGCAATGGGATCAGACAAATTTAATTTTTGGCTCAATGGTTTTTTTCAAGGTAAATATATTGTAGATAGTATGGTGAAAAAGCAATTGATGGAATATCAATTCATCTTTTCTCCTGAGCAACGCCAAAAGGGAAAATCGATCACTTCGGCAACCGATTTTTATTCGTATGCAGCATTGGCTGTTTATATTTTCACTCAAAAAGGTTTTGAATCCATAAGTGACATTAACTGGCAACAAATCCCAAAAGGATGGAGAGTGTTTTTAAAACAATGTTTAAATGAAAATCCAGAGAACCGACCGATTAATTTCTTAGAGCTAAAAGAGTATTTTAATGACCCTGATTTAATCATCGAAACAGAATTGACAGAAAAAATTTCTGATCAAGATCCTTTTAGCTTAAAACCAGTCAAAACTTACTTTGATCGTGCTATTAAAAATAAACAGGGTGAGTTTGATTTTGACTCCAAGTGGTTTGAAGCATATCAAGCTCTTAAAGAGAAAGATTGGACAAAAGCTTTCGAGATATATTCAGAATTTCAAAGGGTGGATGCAAACTCTTTTGATGCTCATTTAGGTTTAGCTCTTTTATACTTTCGCAAAGGGGATTCAGAGCTTGCCCAGAGGCATTACCAAGAGGCAAAAAAAATAGATGCCAAAAAAATCAATTACTTTCATAAATTGATTGCTTTTGACATCTAAAAATCTAGTTTGCTGAGCTAACAACTTCTTCTTTTTCAGGATTCATCGCTTTACTGTCTAACGCAATGCCCATTGCATGCAATCCATTATCTACATAGAGTGTGATCCCTGTAATTGCAGATGCCATTGGCGAGCTTAAGAAAAGAGCAGCTTGCCCTACTTCTTGAGCATGTAAGTCTTTTTGCAGAGGTGCATTGGCTTTAGAGTACTCAATCATTTTGTCAATAAAGCTAGCTCCTTTTTCACCAATCGCTCTTGCAGCGCGGCTTCTTAGAGGTCCTGCTGAAATGGTGTTAATGCGGATGTTAAATTCACGTCCTGCTTCAAAGGCAAGTGATCTTGTATCACTTTCTAAAGCAGCTTTAGCAGAGCTCATGCCGCCGCCATATCCAGGAAATGCTCTTTCTGATGCGATAAACGTCATTGAAATCACAGCACCATTGATATTCATCTTGGGGCCAAAGTGGCGAATCATACTAACTAAAGAATAAGAAGATGCTGAAAGTGCTGCTAAATAGCCTTTTCTCGATGTGTTTAAAAGAGAATTTTTGATTTCTGGGCTATTGGCTAGTGAATGTACTAAAATATCAATCTTACCAAAATCTTCTTCAACTTTTTGAGCTACTTCTGAAATCGTGTAAGGTCCTACATCTTGATAACGTTTATTTTCTATAACTTCTGGAGGAACTTCATCTAACGTGTCGAAAGCAGCATCTAATGGGTAGACTTTAGCAATTTTCATGCTGCCGCCGTTTTCAAATTTTAAAGACTCGTCAAACTTGCCGTTGTTTAAGCTCATAGTAAAGATTTTATAAACAGGGGGCCAAGTTCCAATAATAATTTCAGCTCCAGCTTCTGCCAATTCTTTGGCAATAGCCCATCCATAGCCTTGATCATCTCCGATCCCTGCTATAAAAGCCTTCTTTCCCTTTAAGTTAAGTTTGATCATGTACAACCTTCTGATAAGTTAAAAAGTTAAATATAAAGTATAGCATTTTGGCTTAATATGCTCAATCTTTACAAAAAGAGATTGTTTAAAGAATTTTTTTTAAATATGGGTAAAAAAATATTTTTAAAGTCATCTAGCTATGAAGAGATCTTCTATGAATTCGATTTAAATTTGCGCTGTGTGTAGGTTTAAGGCAAGATCTTTCAAAATTGCATCTGCCAATTGGATAACCTTAGCATCATGTTTCTTCGCATCAGATAATGCTCTCATTTGTCCAACTATATAGCCTATACAAGCAGAAGCTAGTGCCGTTTTTATAATAGAGCGTTTAACTTGTTCAGGGGATAAATTCTGGAGCTCATAGGCTAAACTGCAACCCCAAGACCCTTCTTTAAGACAGTCATTCAACTCTGCTGCAAGATTTTGCTCGTACACAGAGTAGAAGGTAGAAGCTGCTAAGCAACCTATAGCACCGGCTACGAGGGCGTAACTGATGGGTTTAAATAGGGTAGAGGGCCGGCTATGCTTTAAGCTCTCCAAATCAGCTCGATATTCTTTAACAGTTTCATAATTTATTTTTGGCAATATAGCACTCATAATTTATCTCTAAAATAAAAGGTTAATAGCCAAGATGATATGCTTAAATTATTAAGGTAGTATAAAGAAAAAAGTGGTCTTTTATTGAGCAGCTCCTTTGAAGGAATCAACCTAACCAATGCAAAGGTCGCCACCATGAGTGTTTATAAAAATGGCTTCTATCAGATTGAGTGAATGCTGAGCTTCTCTTTTAAGTAAGACAATCGTCGCGACACCTCCCACAACAAGTCCAGCTTGCACAGCTAGCATATCGTCCGTGAGGATCCCCATAGCAATTTCACTTGCGCTCCCTCCAGATAAAATCCTATATATTGCTGAACCAATGGTTGCTACTGCAGAAAATCCCAGCACCGTAAACGGTATGACGTTATTAATATCAGCTAATTTATTTCTCTTTGATGCAATAAATGTTGGAAATTCTCTTTGGGTCTCCGTATCTAAAAGGCTTGGAATTCTTCCTGGTATTGTGAGCATAAGATTCTTCTAAAATGGTTTATTGATAAAAAATATAGTAAATTAATTTTTAATTTAAGCATCATCCGTACGGAGAGCTGCTTTAATATTAATGTCGAGTACTTCAAGGGCCTTCGCCGAATTCACACAATTTCCTCTTAATGAAGCTGCCGTGATGAGCAATCCTACAGCGATTCCTACTTGAGTAGCAAACACTGTATCATTGAAAACAGCACTAGCAATATTCCATGAAAGTCCTCCTTGGAAGAAAGCTAAGGCAGTTCTTGCGACTGTCGAGCAAGCAAGTGTAGCTCCGGAAAGCCCAAGGACGGTGTAGGGGAGTATTCTGTCTGCTGCTGCTAAGCAGGCCTTATTTATTGCTAAACCCGTTTCTGTAACGTTTTGATTATGCTTGGCAAATTCAATCCATTGCTGATTTGACAAAACTTTGTTTGTTACTGCTGCTGCCATAAGATTCTCCTAATATAATAAGGCTTATTGTTTCAAATAAGATATTATATCAAAAGAATTAAGAAACAATAAAGATGAGAGTATCTATGAACTTAGCTTTGTTTCTAACAGCGCTAATTTATCTTCAAGATCTTTAATTTTAGAGACATAAGAGTCTAGCTTTCGGAGGTGTATTTGCTGGCGGTAGAATTTTTCTTCAGTCATCACTGGAGCTCCACCATAACGCCCAGGTTCTTTTAGGTTTTTAGTGACAGCTCCTCGAGCCGCAATAGTCACATGATCACCAAGCTGGATATGCCCCACAATGCCTACCTGCCCTGCAAGGACGTTGTATTTGCCTAGTTGAGCAGATCCTGCAATACCCGATTGAGAGATAATGAGAGATCCTTCTCCAATTTGGACGCCATGGGCTATTTGAACTAGGTTGTCAACTTTAACCCCTTGTTTAATTCGCGTTTCTTTAAATCGAGCCCGATCAATACAAGTACAAGCTCCGATTTCAACATGATCTTCTAAAACTACTTTTCCAATCTGTTGTTGTTTATTGTGGCGACCTTGTGCGTCTGTATTGTAGCCAAATCCACAGGCTCCTATGACGGCATTCGGTTGAAGAATAACAAAATTACCGATTTCACAATTCTCTCTGATGGTTACTTGTGGGTAGATTATACAGTTTTTTCCGATAGTGACGCTTGGGCCTATACTTACATTGGCATGAATAGTTGTGTTACTGTCAATAAAGACATTCTGATCAATAGTGGCATTGGGACCAATGGAAACATTCTCTGCTATTTTAGCCGTAGGATGGATAACGGCTGAAGGATGAATTTCTTTAAACCCAGATTCAAGCAGCTTGTGGTTATGAAAAAGATCAATAAGCTGTTGAAAAGCTTTTGAAGGGGTAGGGTGGATGAGCTGATTGATTTTAGAGTGGTCTGCAAGGGGCTGGTTTACAAAAACAACCCCTGCATTGGATGTTTTAAGAATTTTAGCATAAAGAGCATTGGCTAAAAAACTTGCATCTTCTTGAGTAGCACACTCTAAGTTGTCAATCCCGAAAATTCTGTGATTCGGATCCCCAAAAATTTCAGAAGAGGTCATTTCAGCAAGTTCTGCAATAGTGTAGCCAGTTTTTTGCTCTTTCATAAAATTACTTTTCGTTTTTTACAATTTCTTCAGGTTGATAGTGCCTGTTCATCTCTTGGATTACAAGAGGTGTAATATCCGTAGGCTTTTTAAAATAAAAGCAAGTGTCTTTGTTTAAGATATAATCAAAGTTTTTTTCACGAGCAATATATTCGCACGCTTTGTCTACTTCACTTTTGAGACTTTGCATTATTTTAGTAGAAGCTTGCTGCAGTGCTTGGTCAGATTGGTTACCTAGCAACTGAAGTTCTTCAGAAAGGCTTCTCGCTTTCATTTCAAGTTCTTTTTCAGCTTCTGCAGTAATGGTGTCGATGTAATCAGGATTGTTTAATTTGTCTGCAATTTCTTGAAGTTCTTTTTGCTTTCCTTCAATCATTGTGACCATTTCATTTCTCATCGATTCCCATTTTGTATTCTCTTGCTGCCCAAGATAAGATTTACCTAAGCATGCACCAAAGTCTACTACTCCTACACGTAGGTTTTCTTCAGCAAAAACTAGTGTAGAGGCGAAGATAGATAAAAGCAGCATGCCCCTTAATAAATTTTTAAATTTCATAATAACTCCTTAAGTGTTTATCTATAATTCAAATTCATGATTATTCTTTTAATGGAAGATTTATTTCTTTGCAAAAAAATACCCTATTTTATTTAAAACTTTCCACCGAGAGAAAGGAAAAATCGTTGACTTTCTTGCTTTCTTTGTCCAGGAGTTGGGTTAATAGGGTAACCCCAACCTACCATTAGAGGTAAATTAGGTGCTGCTACCACTCTTGCACCTACTCCTACAGAAGCTCTAAATGTATTAATACGGAATGCTTGATCTGTGAGTGATCCTGCATCAACAAAGGCAAAGACATCAATAAATTTAGGGATTAAGCCATACATGATTTCTTCTGAAAGAATGGCTGCCGTAATCCCTCCTTTGGGTTCTCCGTTACTAAATTGAGGTCCAATTGCAAATGGGCTATAACCTCTGACTTCAGAAATATCTGTAGCTAAAAAGAAGCGCTCTCCCATAGGAATATTGTCAGCTGTTGTTCGAGATATAGGCTGGATAAAATTAAAGTTTGCTTTTGTTTTGAATACGAAAGGCCCTACAGGGACGTAAATTGAATTATTGTATCCATAACTAAAATAGAAAAAATCTCCACCTACTCCTGCATATTCACAGACTAAAGAAGAATAAACCCCTTGAGTTGGGCGATGAAGATTGTTTCGTGTTTCATATTGAAGACCCACTCCGACAGAAGAGATAATACCATTATTATTTTTTTGCATAACAATAGATTCTGGAGCGTGGCTCGCCACATGGAGAATGGTGTTTCTAAGGCGGTAGAATGCATTAAAGTCTATAAAAACATTGAGAGGATAAAATGAGTTGACTGTTGTAGTGAAAGATTCAATTTGATAACTGTCTGATTGAACTCGGCTAAAGTTTTTATCTAGATTTACTCCAATAGACCAAGCGGAATCCATAACAAAGGGTTTAACCCAATTTAAACTATAGTCGGTAAGTTTAATACCAATGCTGGTTTGGATTTTGATAAATTCTCCGCCTCCTCTTAAAGCAGAGATTCCTTTTGCTGGGATATCAAAAATACCAGCTAGGTTAAAATTCTTTTCAGAAATTTCAAGACCACCGTAGACGCTATCTACTGTACTAAAGCCTACGTTTAATCCAAGGCTTCCTGTAGAAGTCTCTTGAACCATAATGTTTACATCTCTTAAAGGAGCTTTAATACTTTGTGCAGAAGTAGAGGAAGATGGGTAGACGTTAACATGTTTGTAATAGCCAATATTTTCCAATCTTTTGCGTGTGGCTTCCAGCATTTTGGTATCAAAGGTATTTCCTGGTTCTAAATGAGTTTCTCTTAAAATCACTTTAGGGAAAGTTCGATTATTACCAATGATTTTGATTAATCCTACTTTGTAAGCAGAGCCTTCTTCAATTTTGAAGTGAATATCATAGGCATTTTCACCCTCAATTAAATGGGGTTCGTATGAGATAGAAGCATCAATATATCCTTTTTTCCCATAGAATTCGCTGAGGGTATTTGCAGATTCTTGTATTTTCTTGGGTGAATAAGGAGTGTTTTCTGATAATAAAAGTTTCTTTTCGATAAGTTCATTTTCAAATTCTTCATTACCTGCAAAAGAAACTTTTCCAATAGTAAAAAAATCACCTTTGTCAGCATTGATAACAATACCAATTCGATCACTTGCTTCAACTTCCGCAACAATTACTTCAACTTTAGCATTGGCATAGCCTTCGTCACGTAAAAACTCTAAAATTTTGATTTGATCATACTGAATATATTCGTCATTATAGATCCCTTTTCGAGTAACCCATGAAATAAAGGGGTTATATTTTCCTATGTGAAGAGTTTCCTTAATTTTAGAGACTTCTTCTTTTGAAAATCCTACAAATTCAACACTTTGAATAAAGCCTGAACGGCCCGAATCGACAGATACTTCAATGGATACTTCATTTTTTGAAGAATCAGCCTTTAATTGATAATCAATCTCTGCTTCGAAATAACCCTTTTTCATGTAGTATTCGCGAAGCTTGTGAAGTCCTTTGACAAAAGTTTGTCGATTAAAAAGCGTATAAGGTTCCACGCCAATTTCTTTTCTGAGTTTGTTTGGGCTAAAGTGGTAATTTCCTTTAAATTCAATATTCGTAATGAGGGGTCTTAACCAAACTTTTAAGGTAATATAGACTTCGTTTTGATGGATTTTAATTTGAGGGTCTACTCGATCGTATTCTTTAGCAAGCGTTTTCAAGTCTTGGTCAAAAGTTGTTTGCACAAAGCGATCACCCACTTTTGTGCGTAATTTGCTTTCTATACTACGTGATTTAAAATCGGAACTTCTTGGAAGATCTTCAGCTTCGATGACAACATTTTTAATTATTTTATCATCATATTGACTTTCATCAGCACTTAGCGGTGTTAGTAAAGTTAAAAGAAATAGAGGAATGAAGAAAAGTTTTTTTGTCATAGGTGTTTGATAAAAGGTTATATATAAGCACGGAACATCCTATAAAATCATATCTATAAACACAAGCTAAAAGCCTTGTCTGCCGGTGAGGGCTCGAGAAAGTGTGCTGCTGTCAATATATTCCAAAGAGCTTCCTACAGGAATTCCAAAAGCTAGCCTAGAAACTTCCCTGACATAATTGGAAAGCTCTTTTTTCAGAAAAAGAGTTGTTGCGTCTCCTTCTATTGTGGAGTCAAATGCTAAAATAACCTCTTGAGTTTTCAACTGTTGTAAGCGATTAATTAAGAGATCAAGTTTTAGATGTTTAGCATCAAAACCAGAAGCTGGCGATAATAGGCTACCTAAAACATGGTAAAGCCCGTTATAGGAATGTGAGTCTTCGATTGAAAAGATGTCTTTAGTTGCAGCAACAATGCACATTTGATTTAAAGAACGGTGCGAGTCATCGCAATAAAAACAGCTTTTAGCTTGAGCCATTGCACCACAGCGGTCACAAAAATGAACTTCAGAAGGGATTTGTTTAATGATTTCTCCAAAGTTATGGAGACTTTCTTTGGGCCAATTGATCATTTGAAAGGCATAGCGTTCTGCGCTTCTTTGACCGACTCCAGGGAGTTTTTTAAAAAATTCAATGAGAGTAAGAAGGTGACTAGGATATTTTGTCATAAAAGAATTATTTAATAACTAATTTTATTTTAGTAACTTTAATAAAAAAAATACTATCCAACCAATAGTCTTTGTAGTATAGTAGATCGTTGTTTTAAACTTTGAAAATGAAGTAGTGTCTAATCGGTTCGATCAAAATAATTTTATAAATAGAATTAGACTATATCAAATAGAAGATGCTGCGTAAAGCAAAACTAAAGTATAATCATTTATATTTCATTGAGAAAATATGCTTCAACCTATCGAAGAAGAAATTCATCTTGCTGAGCCCCTTTTTAATATAGAGGATCTGCAAGGCATTGATTTTGCCCTAACTCCCAAGCACGTTGCTATTATTATGGATGGGAACCGTCGTTGGGCTCGTGAAAAAAACCTCCCTGTAGAATATGGACATATTAAAGGAGCTGAAAGGCTTAGGGAAGTTATTCAAGCAGCTATCGAACTTAAAATAGAAACTCTAACGATATATTCTTTTTCAACTGAAAATTGGAAGCGTTCTAAGGAAGAAATTAGTTTATTAACAAATTTGTATAGACAGTATTTAATTAATGAAAAGGACCAAATGGTCACCCACGGAATTCGATTGTTTACAATAGGGGATAATACTCCTTTTGATGACGCTCTTCAAGAAGCTCTTATTGAGACAAAAAAAGCAACTGAGCAAGGAAAAAATTTAAATTTAGTCATCGCTTTAAATTATGGGGCAAGAGCAGAGCTCACTCGGGCTGTAAAAAAAATGATTCAAGACTGTCAAAATAAAGTCATTCAACATTCAGATGTTTCGGAGCAGTTAATTTCTAAATATTTAGATACAGCACAATTTTCTGATCCAGATCTCTTGATTAGAACATCGGGGGAGTTTAG
Organism: Pterothamnion heteromorphum; assembly: GCA_032358295.1. Lineage (NCBI taxonomy): Eukaryota > Rhodophyta > Florideophyceae > Ceramiales > Ceramiaceae > Pterothamnion > Pterothamnion heteromorphum. The sequence goes on along the minus strand of JAULBV010111107.1, from coordinate 193,201 downwards.
ACTAAGCAACTTTTTGCTTTGGCAGCTTGCTTATACAGAAATGAGCATCTTAAAAGATTATTGGCCAGACTTTGGGCCAAGGCATTTACTTGGAGCCATAAAAAATTATTTACTGAGAGATAGGCGTTGTGGAAGTTAAACTGGAAGATTTAAAAACACGTTTTTGGACATCCTTAATTGTTGTCATAGGTCTTGGTATCTTAGTTTTTTTTAGCATGCATCTCATTGCTCAAGTTATTTTAGCAATGATTTTTGTTGGGTTTTTGATCTTAGCTCAATGGGAGCTCTATCATTTGACACTGCAAAAAGGGTTTCATGGTCAAAAAATCAGCTATTTAGCAGCCCCTTTTTACTTGGCAACGATTGTGATTTGTGCGCATGATTCTTACTGGAGCTTTTTAGGCCCTTTAGTTATTGGTGTGATTGTGGGCTTACTTTTTTTAGAGCACTTTTTTAAAATTAAAAATCCTATCAGTAGCATTTCTGTTAGCTTGCTAAGTATTTTCTATCTCATCATACCCCTGAGCTTTCTACTAAAAATTACACTATTAACTACAACAATAGGTCCTAGTGGACGTTGGTGGATTTACTATCTCATTGCTGTGACTAAAGCAGGAGATGTTGGAGCTTATTTTATTGGTAAAATGATAGGTCGCTACTATTTGGCACCTAGAATTAGCCCTAAAAAGACATACGAGGGGTTGCTTGCAGGGCTTATTGCTTCTACATTGGTGAGTTTCATTTTCATTTACCTATCTCCTCAAGCAAAAGCGTTAATGACTCCAGCATGGGCTTATGCTCTTATTTTGGGAGTTAGCTTATGCTTTATTGGCTTAATTGGTGATCTTTCAGAGTCTCTTCTTAAGCGGGATGCTCAGGTTAAAGATAGTAATAAATTGAAGGGCTTTGGTGGTTTTTTAGACATGATGGATTCACTGATCTTTACAGCACCTTGCTTTTATCTTTTTTTGCTCTACGGTGACTTTTTATGATCCTTGTTATTGATGGCCCTTCAGGGTCAGGTAAAAGCACATTAGCCAAAATGCTTTCAAAAGAGCTCAAAATCCCTTATTTTGACACAGGAGCCATGTATCGCTCATTCTGTTGGTTTTTGTTAAATCAAAATGTATCAATGGATGACGAAGAGTCTATTAAGAAGTTTCTCTTAAAAATGAAATTCGAAATAAGGCTGATTAATGATGAACAACATTATTACGTAAATGATGAAGATGTGACTCTTAAAATCAGAGATGAAGTCATAAATCAAAATGTGTCTAAGGTCTCAGCCTATATCTTTGTTCGTAATCATTTAGTCAAAATTCAACGAGAATGCGGGAAAGAAAATAGAGGTATTTTTGAAGGGCGTGATATGGGCACGGTCGTGTTTCCTCAGGCAGAGATAAAGTTTTTTCTTTATGCGGATCCTAATATTAGAGCTTTAAGACGTTTTGAACAGCTAAAGCAAAATTTTCCTTCAAAGAAATTTGAAAAAGGAAAAGTTTTAGAAGAGCTAATGCAACGAGATGAATATGATTCCAATCGAGAACATTCGCCATTAAGACAAGCAAAGGATGCTCTACTCATCGACGTTTCTTATCTCTCTTTAGAAGAAGTTTTTAATAAGATGAAAAAGTACATTGAAGAGAAAATTCGATGAGTCAGGGACGCAAAACATTTTTATTTTATAAATTTTCTAGAAAACTTGTAGAAATTTTCTTTCGTCTTTTTTACCGGATGAAGGTTTATGGGGCCCATCATCACTTTATAGAAGGGAAAGCAATTATAGCAGGAAACCATGTTTCTTTTTTTGATCCTCCTTTAGTTGGAGTGGCTTGGCCAGAAGTCATTCATTATTTTGCAAAACCTTCACTTTTTGAAAAACCTATTTTAGGATTTTTACTTAGATCTTATAATGTTCACCCTCTGTCCGCTCAAGGAGCTCTTGGAGCTATCAAACTTTTATCTGCTTTATTGCAAAAGAACTATAAAGTGGTTATTTTTCCAGAAGGAACTCGTTCGAAAGAAGACAAGATTCTTGAGATGAAACAAGGGTTTACAATGATTGCACAAAAAAATGATTGCCCTATTGTCCCTTTTTATGTGCACGGAGCTTATGATATTTGGAACTGCTATCGAAAATGGCCAAAATTCAGTGGAAGACTTGTCTGCATTTTTGGCACACCTTTAAGATGGGAACAATTTGAGCATTTAGATAGAAAAAAAGCTCAAGAGGTGATGGCTACGACCTGGCAAACTTCTGTTGAAAGCCTCAAACAATGGTACTTAGATGGGGCCAAAGGCAACCCTCCATAAAAAAAGTGATTTTAAAATCACATCTCACTAAACTATCAAATTCATATTTTTATCTGAAGGAGTACAATATGACAAGCGGCCTGATTAAGAAGCTCAACAGTAGCGATTTTAAATCTACTATTGCGCAAGGATTAACGTTAGTAGATTTTTTTGCTGAATGGTGCGCTCCATGCCGCATGTTGGTGCCTATTCTAGAAGAGATTGCAGAACATATGCACGGTAAAGTTAGGCTTTATAAAATTGATATTGATCAATCTCAAGATATTATTTCAGAATTTCATGTAACAAGCGTTCCAACACTGATTCTGTTTAAAAATGGAAAAGAGGTGAATCGTTCAGTGGGTTTAAAAGATGCTGATGCGCTTAAGGAATTTATTGCAGACTATATTTAATGATGTCTTATGTTGCTTTAATTGCTGGTTCAGGCGCAATGCCTATGAAAGTGATGGAAGAGATTCGCGCTTCTGGGAAAAAAGTACTTTTACTAGCAATAAAAAATGTGACGCCCCAAGAGTTAGGAGCGTTTGCTGATAAGGTTGTCTGGGGGCCTCTTACGCGGATTGGAAAAGCAAGAGCTGCTTGTCAAAAGCATCAAGTCAAAGAAATTGTTATGGCTGGCTTAATCAAGCATAATAATATCTTTTCTCTTTCCTTGCTTAACATGGATTTCCTAACCTTAAAGATGTTTATTAATCTCCCCGATCTTAGAGCTGATACCATATGTAAAAGGGTGATTGGCTTATTTGAAAACAAAGGAATTTTATTCTTGCCTACGACTCAAGTTTTAAAAAAATACTTAGCATCAGAAGGTTTACTTACCAATAAGAAGCCTTCTAAACTAATTTTAGAAGATATCGTTTTTGGAGTTAAGTTAGCCAAAGAACTGGGACGCCTTGATATCGGTCAGTGTGTTGTAGTGAAAAATAAATCAGTGGTCGCTCTTGAAGCTATGGAAGGAACAGATCAGTGTTTGCAAAGATCTGGAGATATTGCAGGCAGTGGCTGTGTCGTTGTTAAACTTGCCAAGCCACAGCAAGATATGCGCTTTGATGTGCCAGTTATTGGCAAAAACACCATAGAAAAACTAGTGAAGATTAAAGCCGTAGCAATTGCAATAGAAGCTCATAAAACTTTCATTATTGATGAAGATGTCATTGATTATGCAAATCAGCACGGGATTATTATTCTTGCTGTGAAAGGAGAATTGATTGATGAGATTGAATAAATTTTACATCACAATATTTTGTTTTTTGATGAGCTCTTTGTTTGCGCAAGAAACCAGTCAAACCCATGAAGTCAATCGCATTCATGAATATTTGCAATTCATACAGGCTTATGACGATTATTTAGGGCCTGTAGGGGATTACACTCAAGGTGAAATAGAAATACTATTAGATGCTAATGAGATTCAACAGGTTGAAAACGATTATAAGAAGAAGCTCATTAAGCGAGGGGTCAACGAAGACGTTGCTGAAAAATGGAGTCGAGTTGGCTTTTTTGAAGGTGATTCTAATTGGATATGGATTCGTGATGCGGTGATTTTACCTTCAGGGCGTAAAACTATTAAAGGTCGATTTAGTTGGAAAACATCAATTGATGGACCGGAAGGGGTTGCGACTTTGCCTTTATTAAAAGACAAACGAATTGTCGTCTGTTTAAAATATAAGCATGCGATGCGTGCTTGGCAAATTGAATTGCCAAGAGGGACTCGTTTATATGGGGAATCTGCAGTTGATGCGGCTAAAAGAGAACTTCGCAATGAAACAGGCTTCTTAGCAGAAAGTCATCTTTTTTTGGGTAGCATTGCAGCCGATAGCTCAAGCTTAAATACATTAACCCCCTTGTTTTTAGGTTATATCAATGCTCAAGCCGAGCCTGTTAGCGATGATGAAAGAGGAGTCTTAGGTTTCTTAATTTTATCTAAAGATGAAATAAAGAATGCCTTTTTAAAAGGAAATATCAAACTAAAGCTTTATGGCAAGGTCAGAAAAGTGGCAATGAATGACGCCAACCTCTCTTTTGCGATTCTGCAAGCTGAAATGCGTGGGTTAATCTAAACTTAATAAAGGTTATTCACAGTTGGTTTCTACAACAGTGACATCCAAAATTAATAAAGGTTCTTGATCTGTTTCTGAATGACAAAGTTCAGGATGAATAAAAAGCCTTCTTTTCTCACCTTTTTTAGCGCCAATCATCCCCTTTTGTAATCCTGGGATAGCTTGGTTCATCGGAAAAGGTTCGTTTTCTACTGGTTCTATTAAGCTGTCATCTAGATATTTACCCGTATAATGCAAGACAGGAGTATCTTCGCTTTGAATGGAAGCTGTTCCTTCTCCTTTTTCTAAAATAGACATTTGTAGCTTACCAGGGATAATTTCAATAATACCTGGGTTGTCCATATTAAGATTTAAGAAGCTTTCAGCTTGATTGAGATTCGCTGTAGACATTTCATCTAAATAACGCTGATGGATAATGTCAAAGGCTCTTTCGTATTCAGCATCAGTTAATGGGGAAGGTCTTCCTTCTAACTCATCTTGCATCCCTTCAACGACAGAATTGACATCAAAATTAAAGGTGGGAGTCTCCATCAAATTCTTAGCGAGTGTGTGACCAAGAGCTTTGGATAGGGTCTGTGGCTCTAAAATTTTTTCAACATCGGTATCAGCAGCTTGGCCATATAAAGAGCCGCCTAAAATAACAGAAAAGAGAGAGATTGCAATTTTAAATTTACTCATGGTTTCTCCTTTAAGTGAACATTGATATGTAGCTCATTGAGCTGTGGACCGTCTACAAATGAAGGGGCCTCTAACATCAAATCACTTGCTTTTTGAGTTTTTGGGAACGCTATCACATCTCTAATATTTTCTGTATTTAAAAATATCATCATGATGCGATCTAAGCCCAAAGCAATGCCTAAATGTGGAGGAGTTCCATATTGAAGAGCAGAAACAAAAAATCCAAATTTTCTCTCAATATCTTCTTGAGAAAGTCTCAGCAATTGAAAGATTTTTTCTTGGACTTTGGAATCGTGAATTCTCTGAGAACCAGAGGCAATTTCATAACCGTTTAAAACAAGGTCGTAGCAAACAGAACGCACTTTGGTTGGATGACTGTCTAAAAGGTGAATATCCTCTGGATGAGGAACTGTAAAAGGATGGTGAGAGGATTGTAATTCTAAATTATCATCTCTTTCAAAAAGAGGAAAGTCTGTCACCCATAAGAAAGCATTTTGCGAAGAATCAATAAGATTTCGTTCTCTGGCAATGTGCCTTCTTAAATGGTCTAAAGATTGGTTGACAGCGCTAGATTTGTCAGCGACCATGAATAACAAATCATTTTCTTTCAGTTCACAACGATCTATGATTTCTTTTTGAAGTGAGTCATCAAAAAATTTAGCGATGCTAGACTGTAACTTACCTTCTTGAACTTTAAACCACGCAAGACCTTTGATGCCAAATTGGCCCACAAATTCAGTGTACTGGTCAATGGTTTTTCTTGAAATGTCAGCGCCTTGAGTTACTTTTAATGATTTCACAACTCCACCTGCATTTAAAGCATCTATGAAGATGGAAAAAGTGGATTTGCGAGCAAGGTCATCTATTCGGATCAAATGACCTGGAATACGTAGGTCTGGCTTATCTGTTCCATAAAGCTCAAGACAATCTTGATGAGTCATTCGTAAAAATGGGGTTTTCAGTGTCTTATTCAAGCAGCTTTTAGAAAGGCTTACAAACATTTCTTCAACAAGAGCAAAAAGGATTTCGACATTTTCAAAACTCATTTCAATATCAATTTGAGTAAATTCTGGTTGCCGATCTGCCCTTAAATCTTCATCGCGGAAGCAGGAGCAAATTTGAAAGTATCGATCCAATCCACCAATCATTAAAAGCTGTTTAAAAATTTGGGGTGATTGGGGAAGAGCATAAAAGCTTCCAGGATGAACACGAGAGGGGACGAGGTAATCTCGCGCGCCTTCAGGGGTTGATTTACATAAAATAGGAGTGTTGACCTCAAAAAAATGATGCTTACTTAGAAAGTTTCTAATATTTAGCATGACTTGGTGTCTAAAACGTAAATTAGATAGAATTTTGCCTTTTCGCATATCTAAATAGCGATATTTAAGCCTTAAATCTTCTTTTACATCTTTATTGTCTTCGCAAATAGGAAATGGAGGGGTATTTGCTTCTGACAAAATATTAAGGACGTCAACTTCAACTTCAATGTCACCTGTTTGCATTTTGGGATTTGTCATTCCCTCAGCTCTAGGAACAACTTTTCCCGTAATAGAGATAACCCACTCAGAGCGGAGTTTATGAGCTAGAGCATGGCTTGTTGGGTTTTTTTGAGGATCAAAAACGAGCTGCGTTTGTCCGCGGTAGTCACGTAGATCTATAAAAATAAGACCCCCATGATCGCGTCTTCGATGGACCCATCCAGACAAATTAACTTCTTGGTTTACATGTTCAACGCGTAATTCTGCGCAGTGGTGCGATCTAAGATATTCAGACATCGTGTAACTTATTTTTCATGGTTAATATCAATTGGTCAAGCGCGACTTCTTCTTCTTTGCTGCTCGCCATATGTTTGAGTGTGAGCTTTTGCTTCTCTAGCTCTTCTTCGCCGATAATGAGAACGTAAGGAATTCCTTTTTTATCTCCATAACGGAGGACATTTTTGAGCTTTTTATTGCTATAGTCTACTTCTGCAGGAATATGATGGAGCCTTAATTCTTTAAGTAATTGGAAACAGACTTGATGAGCAGGTTCGCCAAGTGGAATTATCAATAAGAGGGGAACAGATTTATGAGGAAAAGAACATTTTTGAGCCATCATTGTTTGTAAGATGCGCTCAAGCCCAACGGCAAATCCTACTGCTGGTAAATCAGGTCCGCCCAAATCCTTTAATAAATAATCATAGCGGCCACCTGCGGCAATGGTATTTTGAGCACCTAAATTTCCAGAAACAACTTCAAAGACTGTGCGATTGTAATAATCAAGACCACGTACCAGTTTTTCACTCACAATAAAAGGGATTTTTAAAATCTTTAACCATTTTTGGACTTCTTGAAAATGTTCTCTAGAATCTTCTTCAAGATAATCTTTAAGAAGAGGGGCGTTGGCTACAATGGTTTGATCGACTGGATCTTTGGAATCTAAAATGCGCAAAGGGTTTTTTTCCAAACGACGCTGACTATCTTCAGATAGTTTATCTTTAAAAGGGTGTAAATACTCAAGTAGAGCTTCTCGATAGTTTGCTCGGCATTCGCGATTGCCAATGGAATTAATATGAATAGTTAGTTCGCTTAACCCTAGTCGTTGAAAAAGTGTATAGAGAAAATCTATAATTTCAACATCGAGTTGAGCTGAAGGGAGTCCTACAATTTCAGCGCCAAATTGATAAAATTGTCTATAGCGCCCAGCTTGTTGCCTTTCATAGCGAAACATGGGCCCTGTGTAAAATAGTTTGTTGCAATAAGAAAATTGGGCCATTTGTTTTTCGATAAATGCGCGCATCACAGGAGCTGTACCTTCTGGACGTAAGGTCATAGATCTTTCACCTTTATCATCAAAAGTATACATTTCTTTAGCAACAATATCAGTGTCTGTTCCAATACTTCTTAAGAAAAGTTCTGTCTTTTCGAAAATGGGCGTCGAAATTTCTTCAAATCCGTAGGTTTTAGCCAAATCTTTGAGCACTTTAATTAAGTATTCATAACGATGGGCTTCTCTCCATTGGTTTTCTTCCTTTTCTTCGTAAGGTAAAATATCAAAAACACCTTTAGGAATTGTATAAGTCATTGGCTAATAATTTTTAAATATAAAGGGAAGCATAATATGTAAAAGAGAGATAAAAATAAACAGAGGAATTCAAGCTTACCGAAGATGGCTTTAAGGCTATTGAGCTGGTTCTTTGAGGTTCACTTTTTTGATGTGACTATTAGACAGTCTTTGAGGATAGTGAAGAAGCAAAAATTTTTTTGATTTTAATCGGGTAATTAATAAACCTGATTTTTTTAAGTTTTTTTTTGCTTTTAACTCTTTTAAAGGCAAAATAGCTTGGCTTTTGTATTTTAAAGCAAAGAATCCCAAGCTGAATGAAATCATTAAAATAAGCAAAAAAATACCAAACAAAGTGCTGCCTTTGTCTGAGAAAATCACCTGAGAGGATGTTAAATGAGTTTTACTTGCCATAGCAAAAAAATATCTATATAACCATTAATCGAAATCTTAATTCCCATCGCTTTTTAATGCAATAGAGAATTGTTTATAAAAAATTTTATATTTGGATTTTATCATGAGTGTCTCAAATCACCTTAATCCTAAAATTGTTGTTATCGGCGGAGGGCTTTCAGGTCTCACTGCTGCTTATCGCTTAAAAGAAAAAAATGCAGATGTTGAACTCTATGAAGGGCGAAATCGCTTGGGCGGAAGGGTTTTTACGGCACTTATTAACGGAGAGCCGGGTGAACTTGGAGGGCAAAATCTCTATGATGGGGGGAAATCAGGACATATTTTAAATTTAATTGAGCAACTGGGCTTAAAAACAGAATTCACGCCCATTCGTTTAGAAAGAATTTATCATCATGAAGGTCAGAAATATGACTTTTATAAACTGATTCAAGACTGTCATTTTAACCCTCAAAGTTTAAAAGATAAGCTTCAAGAACTGGCAGATAGCTCAAAGAATATGCAAGAAGTTCTGGATAAATTTTTTCCTTCTCAGTCAATAATCAAAGAAATTTGTAGTCTTCAACTTTCAGGATATGAGGGAAGTGCGCCGATTCAGCTTTCGACATGTTATATCGATACTCTTTACGACTTTCTAGTAAGAGATTTAGTTACGACTCAGTCTAAAAAGCAGGGGGAGGTTTCACAGATAGAATTTTTAACTGTTAAAGGGGGAAACAGTTTATTAGTTGGGGCATTAGCTAAACAATTAAGATCACATATACACCTTAATCACCAGCTCGTTGGAATTATTAAAACATCGACGGGTTCTTATCAGCTTACTTTTGACAATGGACATCGGGTGGATGCAGATATTTTAGTATTGACAATGCCTTGCCCAACCTATTCAAATATTGCCATGAGCGAAGATGTTATTTCTCATGACAAGAAATTAAAAATAGCATCGATTTGCAATGGAAATACAAGTAAAATCATCGTGCCAATAGAAGTAGGAAACGTTAAAGATGGGGTTTTTTCTAATGATGAGTTGCTTGCCTGGGTGCCAAAAGGCAAATCTTTAATAACTTTATTTTTTTACAATGATGGTGGGCAATATAATGCTCAATCGATCAAGGCAATTTATCAAAGAAATCTTTCTCAATCAGAAGATGTTTTTAGCGCCACTTTCCCAAAAGAGGTTGTTTACGCAGAAGATCAATATATGAAATCATACTCAACCTCTGTTGGTTACAGCTGGTCCAGCGACCCACTAAGCCAAGGCTCTTACTCGTATGTGCAACCTGGGCAAGAGGAAGATTATTTTTCTACAACAACCGTTGGATCAGAAACGGTAAAAACGCTTTTTGCTCCGATTGATCAAAAAATTTACTTTGCAGGAGAGCATACCTCTATTTTATTTGAGGTGCCTGGAACCATGGAAGCGGCTGTAGAATCAGGAGAAAGAGCCGCTCGGATGATTCTGGACGATTGCCAAAAAAAAGATTTCTAGTGGTTTTGTACAGAATTGTTTTAAAAAAATGATTCTTCATTCTATGTTGAGGATATTTTAAAAAATACTTCACATCTTAAAATGTGTATAAATTTGTTTACTGCAAAATGTTTTATAAATATTCTGGGAGAAAATTCAAGGTGTGAATCTTTTAAATTATTTTTTATAATGAATAATTCAATTTTGAATTGAGTTTGCAATTATTATTGTGATTTAATAAATATTAAGATATTATTATACACTTTGTTGCTTTGAAAATCGCAGAGAAAATTAACACGCTCGGCCTACACCAAAGGGGATGTTTTCATGAGCTCAATATTAGATTTTATAAGACCTGCTCAAGTTGTTCAAGAGATCAATGATCCTGATCAAGTAAAGAAACAATATCGTTACTGGAGAATTCGCATTTTTTATGCGATGTATCTAGGTTATGTTTTTTACTACTTTAGTCGTAAAAGTCTTGTTTTTGCAATGCCTTTGATGATTCAACATTTAGGGATGAACAAAGCGCAGCTTGGAATTTTGACGAGTGTCATGGGCATTACTTATGGTTTAAGTAAGTTTGTGAGTGGAATCTTATCGGATAAGTCTAATCCTCGCTTTTTTATGGCTGCAGGTTTGGTGATCACAGGTGTTCTCAATATTTTCTTTGGGATGTCTTCCACAGTACTTTGGTTTGCTATATTTTGGGGACTCAATGGCTGGTTTCAAGGATTTGGTTGGCCCCCTTGCTCAAAGTTACTTTCTCACTGGTATTCAAAATCTGAACGAGGAACGTGGTGGAGCTTTTGGAGTACTTCCCATAATATCTGGGCTGCATTACTTCCGTTTATTGCTGTCTGGAGCGCGCAGACCCTAGGCTGGAGATACACCATGTTTGTTCCTGGGGCTATCTGTATTTTAGCTGGACTTTTTTTAATTAATCGACTTCGAGACACTCCTCAATCGCTTGGACTTCCAAATATTGAAAAACATAGGAAAGAAACAGCTTATACCGAGCAAGAAACAAAGCAAATGGATAGGCAGCTTTCTTTCAAAGAAATTCTATTTAAATATGTCTTAAATAACGGCTATATTTGGATACTGGCTCTTTGTTCTATTTTTATCTATGTTATCCGAACAGCTTTAAATGACTGGATAACTATTTTTTTAATGGAAACACGAAATTTTGGCCATTTATCGGCAAGCTCTTGCGTTCTATGGTTTGAGATTGGTGGCGGCGTTGGAATGCTTGTAGCCGGATGGTTATCTGATAAAGTTTGGGGCGGAAGAAGAGGGCCTGCAAACGCTGTGTTTGCGTTTGGAATGTTTGTTTGTTTAACTATTTTTTGGTTCTTTCCACAGCCATCTTTACTTTGGAATTCAATCATTGTGTCTCTCATAGGCTTTTTCCTCTTTGGTCCTCAGATGCTCATTGGCCTCGCAGCCGCTGAGCTGTCTCATAAAAATGCGACAGGAACAGCGACAGGTTTTGCGGGTTGGTTTGCTTACCTTGGTGCTGCTATTGCAGGTTATCCTTTAGGTGTTGCCATTGAAAAATTTGGATGGCAAGGTTTCTTTGTTATGATTGTAGCTTGTGGGTTTCTCGCCACAATATCCTTTTTACCTCTGTGGTCTGCAGGATCTAAAAAAGCTAAACAAAGCTCAAGTGATGATGTTCAAACTCAAGCCTCTTAATGAACTGGGTTCCCCTACATGTGCACTCTCAGTATTCCATCCTTGATGCGACCGCATCTATTTCCTCTATTGTAGCTAAAGCAAAAGAATTTGGCATGTCAGCCGTGGCCCTTACAGATCACGGCAATCTCTTTGGTGTCGTAGAGTTTTACAAGGCCTGTGTTCAAGCTAAAATAAAGCCCATCATTGGGTGTGAAGTTTATATTGCTCCTGATTCTCGCTTTGAAAAAAGCAAACTGTCAGGCAAAAAAGCCGCCTACCACCAAACACTATTGGTTAAAAATGAAGAGGGTTATCACAATTTAATCAAGCTCTCCTCAAAAGGATATCTCGAGGGGTTTTATTACTTTCCCCGTATTGATAAAGAGCTGCTTAAACAATGCTCAAAAGGGATTATTTGCCTATCAGGCTGCTTAAATAGTTCGATTTCTCAATTGGCTCAAAACAGTACTGAAGAAGAATGTTTTAAAGAAATCGAATGGTTTTTAGAAGTCTTTAAAGACGATTTTTACCTCGAACTGCAACGTCACTCTCAAGAAAATCGCCTTGAAGAAGACAAAATCACGCAAGAGCCATGGCTCCTTCAATATTACCGAGATTATATTGACCGTCAAGAGAGAGTTAATGCACTGTTATTAAAAGCATCTGCTAAATACTCCATCCCTATTGTAGCCACCAATGATAGCCACTACATCGAGCGCAATGATTGGAAAGCTCATGAAATTCTTATTAACATTCAATCAGGCGAGCCTTGCGAGGTTTGGGAGAAAGATTCATTAGGCAACTTAAAACAAAGAGTTCCTAATCCTAAAAGACGCAGCTACGGGACTCATGAAATTTATTTTAAGTCACCCTTAGAAATGCAAGAAATCTTTTCTGATTTGCCAGAAGCGATTTCAAACACGTTACTTGTAGCTCAAAAATGCCAATATGAAATTAATTTTTCTATTAAGCACTACCCTGTTTTTCACCCTCCTACTATCGGAGCTGGCGTGAAAGAAGATGAACGCATGAAGGCGAGCGAAGAATTTTTAAAAACACAATGTTATCAAAACATTCCGACACGTTACTCGGCCGATAAGCTGGAAGTTATCAGGAAAAATTATCCCGATAAAGATCCCATTCAATTGATACATGATCGGCTTGAAATGGAGCTCGATATTATTTTAAGCAAGGGTATGTGCGATTACCTTTTAATTGTGTATGACTTTATTCATTGGGCTAAAAAGAAAGATATTGCAGTAGGACCTGGTCGTGGTTCTGGAGCTGGCTCTATCATACTGTACTTGATGGGCATTACAGATATAGAACCCCTTCGATTTTACTTGTTCTTTGAAAGATTCATCAACCCCGAACGTATTTCCTACCCCGATATTGACGTGGATATCTGTATGGATCGAAGAGGGGAAGTCATTGAGTATACTCTCAATAAATATGGTAAGGAAAATGTAGCTCAAATCATTACTTTTGGAACTATGAAAGCTAAAATGGCTATCAAAGATGTGGGACGAGTTTTGAGTGTCCCTTTGCCAAAAGTCAATCAGATAGCTAAGCTTGTGCCCGATGAACTCAATATTACCATTGATAAAGCTCTTGAAATTGATCCTGACCTCAGCCGCCTCTATTTAGAAGACAAGGAAACGCAAAGAGTCATTGATATGGCTAAAACCCTGGAAGGGTGTATTCGCAATACAGGAGTCCATGCAGCAGGTGTTGTTATCTGTGGAGATGCTCTTACAGATCATATTCCTATCTGTAACTCTAAAGATTCAGACTTAGTCGTCACTCAATTTTCCATGAAACCAATTGAGCAAGTTGGGATGCTTAAGATGGATTTCTTGGGTCTTAAAACACTCACCTGCATTCAAAAAACAGTTGAAATTATCTCAAAGACAAAGGGGCTCAGAATTGATTGGGAGAATCTCCCTCTAGATGATTTAGCCACCTTTAATCTGCTCAATCAAGGAAAGACCTTGGGAGTGTTTCAGCTAGAGTCTGCAGGGATGGCAGATCTTGCCATCAAGCTTCATATCGACAACTTTGAAGAAATTATTGCGGTTAACGCTCTTTATCGCCCAGGTCCCATGAGCATGATTCCCTCTTTTATTAATCGTAAACATGGCTCTGAGAAAATTGAAAGTGATCACCCTTGGATGGATGATATCTTAAAAGAAACCTACGGTGTAATGGTTTACCAAGAGCAGGTGATGCAAATTGCCAGTAAGCTTGCCAATTATTCACTGGGTGAGGGGGATGTTTTACGCCGCGCAATGGGTAAAAAAGATGCTGATCAGATGGCTCAGCAGCGAGAGAAGTTTAAATCTGGAGCCAAACTCAATGGCATCGATGAGGAAACAGCAACGAAGATTTTTGATAAAATGGAGCGTTTTGCTTCTTATGGTTTCAATAAATCCCACGCTGCAGCTTATGCTTATATCAGCTATGCCACGGCCTATTTAAAGGCCAATTATACGAAAGAGTGGATGGCAGCTTTAATGACTTGTGATAGTGGTGATATTTCTAAGGTTTCTAAGTTTGTTCAGGAATGTAAAAAATTACATATAGCCATCTTACCACCCGATGTGAATGAAGCAGGTCAAGAGTTTTGGCCAACGGAAGCCGGAATACGTTTTGCTATGTCGGCGATTAAAGGAGTGGGAGAGGGGATTGTCGAGACTATCTTGCAAGAAAGAGAGCAAAATGGCCCCTTCCAATCTCTCTATCAGTTTTTTCAACGAGTTCATTTAAAAAAGATGGGCAAAAAAAATATTGAACTCCTTGCTAAAGCGGGTTGTTTTGATTTTTGTAAATGGAGCCGCGATGAAATTTTACTGAGTGTTGAATCTATGTATGAGACGGCCTCTAGCGATCAAAAAGAAAAAGATCAGGGTATTTTAAACTTTTTTTCTTTAATGACCGATCAATCCACCAACACATTCTCAATACCTCCCAAAGTGGAAAGGCCCACATCGCAAGTTGAAAAACTTTTTTTAGAGAAAGAGTTGCTAGGATTTTTCTTAACCGAGCACCCTCTTGAATCTTATCAAAAAAAAATAAAAGCTTTAAGTTTAATCCCTCTGGCTAAATTAGCTGAATTGGACTCGGGTCAAGTCGTGCGCACATGCTTTATTATTGAATCAGTCAAAATTAAAGTAAATGGAGCTAGTCAAAAAAAATTTGCTATTTTGGTTATTAGTGACGGAGAAGAGCAATATGAAATGCCCGTATGGAATGATAGTTTTGAAAAATTTCAACATCTGATTGTGGACAATCAATTGATTTGTGCCGTCGTGCGGATTGAAGAGAAAGAGGGTATTCGTCGCCTCCATGCACACTGGATGGAAAGCTTACATGAAGATGTAACGACATTAATGATTGCGTGTGATCAAGCTTATGACCAAACTAAACTACTTCTTGAAAGAAGAAAGAAGGCTTCTCAAATGAATCAACAACAAGCAGAAAAAAATCCTAAGCCACAGTCTGCTTTCAAAATGAAAGTAGATCTTGAGCAAGTGAGATTGAGTAGTATTTTAAAACTCAAAAAAATTTTTAGACAGTTTCCGGGAGATGTTCCTGTTGAAATCGAATTTTTTGCAAATCAGCAATCGCTGGGCTTTTTGCAAATAGAATCTCAATGGGGTATTGAATTGAACGAGACTCTTAAAAGACTTATCTTAGATTCTTCTCAAGCTTTTAAAGTTTAAACTGCCTCTTTTGTTAGTTCATTTTTTTTTAATCTTCACTAAGAAAAAAGTAATGATAGCAGTTTGAGATCTATTCTATATTTTGAATTCGAAGTTCATTGCTGATTTAAAGAATCATCGGTTAGAATGGGCAAAATTTAAAGGAATTTTATTTGATATCCGTATGATAGTTTTGCTAAAGTCTTAAGGCGAAATAGATCTTGTTTAAGATAAGAGCTCCAAATAAAGCAAATTCTAAAAAAAACAACAAAGGACCTAAGACCCTAAAAGGCGTCTAGAAAATATAAAGGTGGAAAATGAAAAGAAATATTGGCTTGCTATTTATAACCCTGCTCACAGCTTCCTTAACAGCAGGAGAAGCTTCTGTAGAAAAAACATTGCAAACGCCATCCTTTAAGTCATCCCATCTTTCAGACATGGAATATTTCAACTCCGGGGTTTCTCAGATGGAAGATAAAAATTGGAGAGGAGCCCTGCAAGATTTTTCTTCGATTCGAGAGCATCACCTCGATTCACAAGTTTTTGATGATGCACTTTATTTTCAAGCAGTTTGTAATTATCATTTGATGGATTATGCCGTTGCTAATCGCGAGCTTGGCCAGTATTTAGGGAGTAAATATAAACTGAAATTTTTTGAAGACGCTCTCAGATATAAACTGGAAATTGCTAATAAATTTAAAGAAGGTGCCAAAAAGCATTTATTTGATTCGGATAAATTTCCAAAATGGATTCCTGCTAAAGAAGATGCTCTTGAGATTTATGATGAAATTCTAGAAATGGTTCCTACTCATGATTTAGCAGCCCATGCTCTATATGAAAAAGGGCACTTACTTCAAAAAATGCAAGACTATAAAATCGCTTTGGAGAGCTATCAAACTTTAATCAAAAGATTTCCTAAGCACTCTTTAACTCCTGAGGCTTATCTAGCCGTTAATGAAGCCTATTACGAGCAGAGTTTCTCAGAATATAGAAATACAGACCTTTTAGACATGGCTCAAATCAACTTAAAGAAGTTTATGCAAAATTTTCCTAGAGACGAACGAGTTGAACAAGCTAAAAATTACTTTGCCTCTATGAAAGAAATTCATGCAAAAGGCCTTTATGACATTGGGATGTTTTACGAACGCACCAATAAACCCAAAGCATCCGTTATTTATTATGTAACTGCCCTGGAGAAATTTCCAGAGTCAAACTCTTCGGAACTTTGCAAGGAAAGATTAAGACATTTGCAAGGCGAGCTTAATGACTTACAAGTTTCTTCAGAAATTCTTAAGTAAGCTTTTGAGTTGGGGATGTCTGGCCCTTATCTGTCAAAGCTGTGGATATCAATCAGCTGTGAGCCATAATGCTCTCAGTGGGTATAAGTCCATTACAGTTCCTTACGTCGAAGGGGATGAAGAAGGCGATATCACAACGCAACTCGTTCAAGCTCTGGCAGAAGAAGGGCCTTGGGAATATCATGCCTTGGATGCAGAACTCAGTTTAAAAGTTAAAATTCTTGAAATAAAACGTGAAGATGTGGGATACGATCGCTTTTATAATGAAAATGACGAAATTGAACGTTGGATGGTTCCCAACGAAAGAAGGTTAAGTATTCTCGCCCAAGTGGTTGTCATAGAAGAAGCTACTCAAAAAATTATTTTAGGTCCCATGGAGTTATCTGAGAGTGTAAAATTAGATTTTAACCCTGAATATAGTGAAACGAACCTTGTTCGCTTCTCTTTAGCCCAGTATGACTTTGTGGAAAACGCTGAGCGAACGGCACATAGACCTTTGAATCAAAGACTTGCTAAAATAATCGTGAATTCTTTAATTAATAGTTGGTAGTTATTGACAAAAGATTTATGTATCTCTTAAAATTTCGCGCAAAAAAACTGCTTATGTCTTCCAGTTGGAAAAAAAATTGTAATCCCATAAGTAAAGCAACCTATTGTAGAGGTTGTTTTTTGGTTTTTTGGTAAATTTTTAGGGTATAAAATATAAAGAGGTTTCCTGTGTATCTTATTGATATTCTGAGATCAGTTGAGCTTTCGAGTTCTATGAATCTTCGTGTATCTGTAAGATTTTTTTTTGTAAAAATAAATTCGGTGGTTTTAAACAAATAAATAATTAGCAAACAGAGGTTATGGATGCTAGATGAAGTGCTTTTTAAGGTTTTGATATTAAGTATATTATTTAAACAATTAGCAGTCTCCTTCGTGGGGTGCTTGATTTAAAATTGTGATTTTAGTTAACCTAATCTGAGAATGAATGAAAACCAATCAGGAGGTTTATATGACTGGGTTCATATCTAGTAATATTTTTAATCATCCATTTTTCAGAGATCCACTTCAAGTGGAACCGCCCTTAAAGAGACTTACGCAACTAAGTTCTTTATCTGACTTAGATTGCGAAGTTTATAAAGAAAATGGCCAATTTGTAGCTGTTTTCAACTTGCCAGGGCACACCGGAATAAACGACATTACAGCAGACGTGGATAAAGAAGCGGGACTGCTTAGGGTCGAGTCAAAGAAAGCAGAAGAGAATAAAAAAGAAGAGAATGGAAGAATCTATTATCATAAAGGTGAATCAAGACGCAGTTTTACCCTGCATTTGCCC
Source organism: Pterothamnion heteromorphum (assembly GCA_032358295.1). NCBI lineage: Eukaryota > Rhodophyta > Florideophyceae > Ceramiales > Ceramiaceae > Pterothamnion > Pterothamnion heteromorphum. Next base: position 175,232 of record JAULBV010111107.1, on the reverse strand, counting down.
AAAGATATTGATTTCAACTCTGCGCAAGCTAAATGTGAGAATGGTCAGCTCAAAGTGACCTTTAATATCAAAACAGAGGCTCAAGTAGAGAATAACAAGAAGTTTTCAATTCCTATTGAATCTCGAACTGAAAGAGTTTAACTTTCGGCTTTCAATGTATGTACAGTTCTAAGGGCGCTGACAAAGCGCCCTTTTTCATTTAAAAGAACTCTTTAAACTTACCCTTCAAATTAGTTCTTGCAGGAGGTCTTAAAAGTCATTTTCTGATCCGAAAAAGGGAAGAAAGCACTGAGCCTGCACATTAGAGGTATCAAAAACACCCCAGAATGTCGCTTCCAAAGGATCCTTGTCTACATCGCACGTAAACAGAAAGTAACCTTTTTCTTCTATTAGGTCCGGATGTGATTCTTCGATAACCCTGGAAAATCGACCACTTTGGTTTCACCCGCTTCTGCGGCCTGTTCTTTTGTGGCTTGAAGTGTAATGCGAATGCGCCAGTCAGCCAGGTTGTCGCTCGTAAAGAACATTTTAGTCCTACATTGAAGCCGGCTAGCTTCTAGATCTAGACCCCCATTCCAAGTCTCAACAGTCTTTCTTTCAACTCCCTCATCTCCAGTCTTCCAAGTAACGGTCAAAGTTCGATCTGCTTGCAGGGGTTTGTGAGCTTCAGTCTTTCTTAACTGCCAACCATCCCCTCGTCTTATAGAGAACGCAAAGGTTGCATTTCTGACTACTTTATTTGATTCAGAGCCCGACCTTGAAGGTTGTCTTCCTTGTGGACCCACTGCCTCCATTGTTGCCATAGATCGCCTTTTTTTTGTATTTAGCTTTTGAATCTAAGTGTTACATCTAATTATTAAAGTGTCAAAAAAAACAATCTAGGGAGTCTTTATAAAGAGACCTAGCTTATTTTTTCTTATATCTTGCTGAAGGGAATTTTTTACATCAAAGACGAAAAGGGCGCTTTTAGCGCCCTTCATTTACTTTAAGCGATTAATAGCCTTATCGTTATCCTGAATATCTTGAAGAAGCTTTTGTAAGATCTTTAATACAAGTCGTGGAGTGTTGTAAGGTCCGCCAATGGATAAGACCATTTCCAATTGGAGCTCTTCGTCATGTATTTGAGCTACCAATGCAAAGGTTACGGGCACATTTTCTACGAGGTCAGGGACAATCCAAATAACAAATTCATTGTTATAAAGGGTAATTTTATCAGGGGATTCAATGATGTTAAACATCTGAGTGAGTTCTTGTTCGGCATCTTCCATTTCTAATTCGCCGCAGTGTAGCAGGTCAAGAGATTGGAGAAAGGAAAGGTCGATTTTCACGATTCCATCAGGAGCCCACTTGGCAAGGTCTTCCGTATATTTTTTATAAAATTCGTCTAGCTTAGATGGGTTAATCATCTTCTTCTCCTCATCGGAGCCCAAAGGCTTATCTTTGTCTCTCTTCTCCATCCTGTATTGTACTTTTTTTTTTCTGTCCAGCGAAGTTTGCCCTGGATAGAAAAAAAACCATATGTTATTGATATCGAATTATTTTTTTATTGCTCAATAAAAGATTAAAAATATAAAAGTATGAATATGAGCAGCTAGAGGAGTTTATGGTGATAAGACGCCTATTTTTTTTAGCCTTTATTGCTTCTTTGTCCCCTTGGGTTGCAGCCTTTTGCAGCTCTCCGGCACCTCAAATCCACGCTAAAGCCGCCATCGTTATGGAACTGGGTTCTAAAAAGATCATTTATCAAAAAAATGCCCATCAGACTTATTGTCCTGCCAGTGTGACAAAACTGCCAACAGCCTTATATGCCCTTAAAAAGGGGACTTGCCATTTTTCCTCTATTGCCACGGCAGATAGGGATACGGTGGGCTCCATTACTAAAAAGTTCAGTATTGATAATAAGTATAAGTATCCATCGCATTGGCTCGTCTTGGGGGGGACTCATATCCAAATTGATATAGGGGAGGAGCTCCGCTTTCAGGATCTCATCTATGGAATGCTCCTTGTTTCTGCCAATGATGCCTCTAATGTGGTTGCAAAGCATGTTTGTGGATCGGTACCTGTATTTATGCAAGAGCTGAATGCCTATTTAAAAACGCTCGGTTGTAAAAATACACAATTTAAAAACCCACATGGGATGTATTATCCAAAACAATTAACGACGGCTTATGATATGGCTCTGATTACCTGTGAAGCTGTTAAAGAACCTCATTTACTTAAAATCTTAAACACACAAACTTATCAAATTCCTGCCACGAATAAAAAAGATGTGCGCATCATTCATAATGAAAATAAATTGCTCTCTAAAAAGAGTGTTTATTATTATCCTTATGCAATAGGGGGTAAAAACGGCTTTGATGACAACGCGCGCCATACAATGGTTGCAGCCGCAAAGAAAGGTGAAAAAACATTGGTTGTCGTTTTATTGCAATGCCCAAGTAAAAGTAAAAAATATGAAGATACCATTAAACTCTTCGAACATGGATTTAAGAGTTTAAATTAGATGAAAAAAAAGCTCGTTTTATTTTTGATTTGCAGTTTTTCAGTGCTTTTTGCAGATTTTCATGACATTGAATTGAAATCAGAAATTGCTTTTTTAATGGACTTGAATTCTCGCCATGTCTTGTATGAAAAAAATGCAGATCAAGTCACCGCTCCAGCTTCTATCACAAAGATTGCGACCGCTCTATATGCTTTAAAAGAAATCGGGGATGATTTCAAAATAAAAATTAAAGCAGATCAAGATTGCGTGGGCTCCATTACAGATCAAATGCAAAAAGATATGAATTACAACCACCCCCCTCATTGGCTTGTCATAGGGGGAACTCATATGAGTATCGCTAAAGGTGAAGAGTTGTCTATGGAAGAGCTGTTATATGGGCTAATGCTCGTTTCAGCTAATGATTCTGCCAATGTGATTGCTAAATACATTGGGGGGTCTATTTCACAATTTATGGCAGACCTGAATGATTACTTAGAGGAAATAGGTTGTGAACATACTCATTTTAGAAATCCTCATGGTTTACATTTTCCCAATCACCAGACGACGGCACGTGATATGGCTCTGATAACAGCAGAAGCGATGAAGTACCCTTTCTTTAAGAAGCTTATTAGCGCCGATCGCTATGTTCGTCCTAGTTCTTCAAAAGAGATTTATAATTTTAATTTAATGATTCGCCCAGATCAAAAGCATTTCTATCCTTATGCGCTCGGTGGTAAAACAGGTATTCACTCGAAAGCTAAAAGTAGTTTAGTAGCTGTAGCAAGTCATCATGGAAGGGACTTGGTAGTAGTGCTGATGCAATGCCCAGAAAAAACATCTACTTTTGAAGATGCTAAAGCTCTTTTTGAAAAAGCCTTTTCAGAGAATCAAATTGAGGAAGTTTACTTAAAAAAGGGGCCTCAACCTTTTAAGCAATTTGTGACTGCTTGCAATAAAAAACTCTATACTTACTTAGAATCAGATGTCGCTCTATCTTATTTTCCTTCAGAAAAACCCAAAGTAAAGGGAGAAATATATTGGCATGATCCTAAGCTCCCTATTCATAAAGGCGATGTTGTAGCGACGTTGTCATTAAAAGATGAACAAGAGCATCTCTTAAAGGAAGTTCAGCTTTTAGCAAGCCATAAGCTTTCTAAAAAGAGCCTTTTTACTAGAGTTGGCTTTTATCTGTTTTTGATTTTGCTCACGAGTGGCTTGTTTTATATAGGGCGATCTGCTTTCAAGTCTTCATTCAAAAAACAATAAAACTGAATCCATTTTTCTAAGCTTAAATTTTCAGGTCTTGCCTGAGGAGAAAGATTTAACTTGATAAGAGCTTTTTGAATGAGCTCTTTGGGAAAATCAAGGGATGAAGTGATCATCTTTCTTCTTTGATTAAATGCTTTTCGGATCATTTCAAAAAGAGCTTCAGCTTGACTAAATTCGGGAGTTTTTAATTTTAAATGAAGGGCAGAGGTTAGCACATTGGGTTTAGGAAAGTAGCAGTTAGAGTGAATATCAAAACAATGTGTAAGCTGCGCATAAAACTGGATAAACAAAGTGAGAGAAGAAAAAGCTTTCGTATCTGGAACAGCATTTAATCGAGATAGGATATCTTTTTGGACAATCAGTGTAAGGCTTTCTATCAATGGATTTAAAGGTAGAAATTTGCCAAAGACGGGACTTGTAATTTTAAAAGGTAAATTGGAAATAATTTTAATTTTTTTCCCTTTGGGTACAAAGTCTTTAAGATCAATATTTAAAATATCTTCTCGAATAATTTGGAGATTGGGAGAGTTGAGCAAGCTAGAAAGTTCTCTAGCTAAAACAAAGTCCTTTTCAATGGCAATAACTTGAGCTCCTGCATTTAACAGCTCTCGTGTAATAGCTCCAGATCCTGGTCCGATTTCTAAGATCAGATCGTTGCTGGTTACTTCAGCCAATGAAACAAATTTTTTTGTAATGTTTGGATCGATTAAAAAGTTTTGTGATAGTTTAGAGCTTAATCTTTTTTGAGAATCTTTTAAAAATGAATGTAATGAATGCGCGTGTGTGGTCATCGCATTTTAAAAGGTTCAAAGTCGTTAGGAATACTCTCATAAATTGCTTCTTTAGAAAGCCCTGATTGTGCTCTTAGTCGAGTAATATAATGAGTGTATTCTTGCTCAAACTTTATTTGTTTAAGTTGATAGACCAATTTATCTTCAACTTCAGCAAGCTCGATGTTTCCTCCCGGTTCATAGGAAGTGAGGTAAAACAGTCTATAGACAGGCTGTCCATTGACGCGGCTGAATTCTTTGATCGGTTCGCTAATTGTTTGAGGAGAAAGCTTGGCTAACACTTCTCTGTGTGACTCTTGAATCTTATCACTGGGAAGATCAAATTCATTGGAAATAGAAATCTTTTTATCTTCTGTTGAAGGAATCTCTTCTTTAAATCGGTAGCAGATAGAGTTAAAGCTAGTATATTTTTTTAATAGCTGATCTAGCTTTTGTTTAGCCATATGAGCATCTTCTAAAGCATTTGGACCGCTCAAGGAAATCATATAGTATTTCCAATGATCTGGTTTTTTATTTTTTTGAATGTATTCATAGTAGCTTTTGAGTAAGTCATCTGGTGACACGCTGTAGACCCCTCTTAAGTAGAGGTGGTTTTGAGCCATTCGCTGTGTTAAGATATCTTTTTTGACCATTTCCCAGGTTTCATCATAAGTCAAGCCAACGCGATCGATATTGGCGATAATTTCAGATCCAAACCGTTGTTCCATCTCTTGTCGAATGTCTCCATCGGTCAATTCAATTTTATGTGCTTTGGCATCATTTAAGATAAGTTCGGTGTCGACCATGCGGTCAAACTCTGGGCGCCATCGGCTGCGGTAAAATTGATACCTTGCTACATCGGAATCCATCAAGTGAGGATATTCCATAAAAAATTCCGTATCCATTTTTTTCATCACATCGATGACAGAAATGGGGTTATTGTTAACAATCGCTAAAACTCGGTTTTCAATAAGAATACGATTTAATTTTTTTGTTTGCTCAACTCCTAAAGAAGGGTAAATCCCAGAACTGAAATTTTGTGAGAAAAGAGATACTGCTGGAAGAGCAAGACTCAAAAATAATCGCTTCATATTGTCCTTAATAAATCTTATAAGATAATCTTTTTACACTATGTTCGTACAAATACGGCTCCATAGAAACCATCCATGGTATCAAAATGTGCAGCAGAATTCAATGGCTTATTTATTAATTTTAATCCATATTTTTTAGAAAAATATTCAACTTGATCATCATTCTCATCTTTTAATACGCTGCAGGTTAGATAAACTAAATGACCTTTTGGCTTAAGGTAGCTAATAGCACGCTCAACAATCTCTCTTTGTAAAAGGATGATTTCTTGAAGCATTTTTTCATCAAACTTCCATTTTAAATCTGGATTGCGGCGGTAAGTACCTGTTCCCGAACAGGGAGCATCCACAACAACCCAATCCATATTTTGATTAAGACCTTTTAGGTTTTTTGAACTAGGTAACGCTAGTTGGTAATTTTGAATGCCAGCTCTTTTAAAGCGTTTTTTAGCCTGCAAAAGAATATTGGGGCGAATGTCATGTAAATAGATGCAACCACTTTCTTGGAGTTGTGGAGCAATAGCTAAGCTTTTTCCTCCGGAACCAGCACAGTAATCTAAGACTTTTTGCTTGGGTTTTGCTTCTATTAAAAAAGCAGCCAGCTGACTGGCTTCATCTTGAACTTCAAAATAACCTTTTTCAAATTCTTCAGTTTGAAACAAATTAACATGTTCTTTAAGTCGAATGCCTACAGGAGAGTGGCTGCATTTTTCCATAGGATAACGAGGGCTCATGGAGTTGAAAAAATCGTCATAACTTATTTTGTGGGTATTCACACGAATCGTTAAAGGGGCACGCTCATTGCTTTTGTGGCAAAAATCAAGAGCTGCTTGCTCCCCACCTAAAGATTCTATCAGTTTTGAGAATAGAAATTGAGGGCAACTGGCTCGAATATGAGGAGGAACTTTTGAATCTAAACAGGCTTGATCCATATCTAAAGATAAAAAAGTTTTAAATCTGTTTTCCCAGTTTTTTACACTCTTAGTAAAAAAATCAATAAGGCCAAGCCAGCGAATCATCGCATAGCTTGTTTCGGCAATAAACTTGCGATCTTTGCTACCTAAGGATTTATTGCTGCGAAAGTATTGACTAATTGATAAATCCAGTGGAGCTTTTGAATCCAACTGGCTAAATAATTGAAGCAAATGGTATTCTCGAAAAGGTATCATTTGATGAAGTAAGGATTTGTAAATTGATAATTTTTAAAAAGTTAAATTATAAAATAAACTATAAATTATGGCTAGCTTTAACTTTATCCTTTTCATGGGTCATCGTCGCTTTTGGGCAGCCAGCTTGGAGCGCTAGCTTATCTCTCATCGCAAGTATTTGTGGTTTTTCTTGTTTTTGGATAGGGCTTAATCTTTTTAGCCAATCTAAAAGCCGATTTTGGATATCGCTGCTTTGGTTTATGGCTGTAGAGGCTGTTCATTTGTCTTGGATGACAGCCACAGAATATCAGGGACTTTATATTTACGGAGTTTACTTATTCATTCTTGTTATGGAAGGGTTGCAGTTTGCCCTCTTCACATTTTTTATCAAACCCAAGGAAAAACTCAGTTTTGTCAAAATAGGGTTTTTAGCAGCTCTTTGGGTTGTTATGGAATGGTCAAGACTTTTCTTTATTTGCGGCTTTCCATTTAATCCTGTGGGCCTTTCGTTAACAGCTAGCTTGCTGGGACTGCAGAATGCCTCACTTGCTGGGGTATATGGTTTAAGCTTTTTGGTGATGCTGGGTAATTTAATAGCCTATCGCTTTTTTATCGACATGACCCATAAAAAATACCTTTTTTCTTGGATTCTCGTGGTTTTTTTGCCCTACTTATATGGGGGGGTGCATTTGCATTATCATCAAAAACAAATTTTACGCTCCCAACACAATCCTCCTATCCGAGCTCTATTAGTTCAAACTGCTCTTAGCCCTCCTCAGAAAACTGGGTTTGGGGGATTTCATCATATGTATGCCCCTATTGACCAATGGGCTCTAATTTATCAATATATAGCAGATCGGCATCTGTCGGAAGTTGATATCATAGCTTTGCCAGAAAATGCTATTCCATTGGCTAGCAATGATCCTTATTTTAATATTGAGATGGTTCGCGCCATGGTTAAACATTATTTTAATGAAGATGGATTGCGTGCAATGCCAGAGCTTGAAAGGGGAATAGAATTTGTGGATAATATTTTTCTCTCTCAAACCTTAGCTAATTTATTTAAAGCGCAGGTTGTCATTGGACTTGAGCATATCGAAAAGACAAGTAAAAACTTTGTTTTAGCCAATGCTTCTGCCTATTGCTTCACCCCCCATTCTGCAGTGCAGTTTTATCATAAGCAAATATTGATTCCGCTCGTGGAGTATATCCCATTTGAGTGGTGTAAAAAACTAGCTAAAAGATATGGCATTCAGGGTTGGTATGAAAGGGGAACTGAGGCCGTTGTATTTAACGGAAGATTCAAAATTTCCCCATCTATTTGCATGGAAGAGATGTATAGTTTTATAGTTCATCAAGGACGTAAAATAGGAGCAGAAATTTTTTTAAACATTTCCAATGATGGTTGGTATCCCTCTTCAAAATTACCCAGGCAGCATTTTAATCACGGAGCAATTCGAGGAGTGGAAAATGGAGTCCCTGTGCTGCGAGCTTGCAATACTGGAGTTACAGTAGCTTTAGATTCTGTAGGTCAGGTTGTTCGTTCTTTTGGGGGGTTGAAAAAAGAGGCTGAAAGGGAAAGAGGAGCTCTTTATGTTGAAGTTCCTGCCTATCATTATGCAACATTATATAGTTATCTAGGTGATCGCTTCATTTTGAGTTTGTCTGTTTTGTTAATTTTAAATTTTATATTGAACGCTTTGATCGCCTTTAAATTAAAAGGAGATTCTTTAACTAAACCTGTTAGAGAAAGTTCAATAAATAATTAAACTATATAAATTTACATCTTTTTAAATTGAATAAAATCTTTTACTGGGGTATCCTAGTTTATTTAAGTTAAACCCCATTTTCAATGGTGAATACCATCTCTTCCAAAACATTAGCAGATGACCCTTATTTAAGCACAATGCTGCGCAATCAAACCACCCTTAAGCAAGAAGTCTCCTTTTCAGGCATTGGTATACATACAGGCCATGAGGTCAGCTTAAAGTTTTGTCCAGCTCAGGCGGGCACAGGGATTGTTTTCCAGCGAGTCGACCTGCCTTCAAAGCCTTTGATCCCGGCCACTGTTGAGTATGTTCAAGATACAGCAAGAGCTACGACCATTGGAATAGGAACGACTAAAGTTCATACTGTAGAACATGTTTTAGCAGCCCTACATGCCGCGCGGGTCGATAATATACTGATTCAAGTAGATGCCCCAGAGCCTCCTGTTGCAGATGGCAGTTCGCAAGCATTTTTAAAAATGATTGAATCTGCCGGAATTTTGGATCAACCGGAGACAAAACCTATTTTGCGCTTAAAAGAACCTGTTTATTTATCTCATAATCAAATTCATATGGTTGCTTTGCCAGCCGATGAGTTTAAAATTAGTTACACATTGCATTATCCTCAAATAAAATCGATCGGCTCACAGTATCATTCACTCGTTGTGAATCATGAAAACTTTAAAAATGAAGTCGCTAACTGTCGAACTTTTGCTTTATACCAAGAGCTGAAAATGTTAATGGATGCCGGATTGATCAGAGGGGGCAGCTTGGACAATGCGGTTGTCGTTCATGATGATGCGGTTTTTAGCAAAGAAGGGATGCGTTTTTCTAACGAAATGGTAAGACATAAAATACTTGATGTAATAGGTGATTTGGCCCTTGTAGGCTTTAGCTTTCATGCTCATATTATTTCAATCTGTTCAGGTCACACTACGAATGTGGCTTTAGCAAAAAAATTATTAAATAAACTTACGATGGAGAGAAGTTAATGGAAGAAACCTTAAGTAATCCAAAGATGGAGAGTCCCATTGGTCTGAAAGAGATCTTGGATATTTTGCCACATAGATATCCTTTTCTTTTAGTTGATAAAGTTGTTTCTATCGATTTAGAAGCAAATACCATTATTGTTCAAAAGAATGCCACTTTTAATGAGCAGTTTTTTCAAGGACATTTTCCCAATGCCCCAATTATGCCCGGTGTGTTAATGTTAGAAGCTCTTGCTCAAGCAGGAGGAATCTTAGTGCATCAAAAAGGATTTACAGATAAAAGTGCTGTTATTCTAAATGTCAGTAATGCTAAGTTTAGAAATCCTGTAAAACCAGGAGACGTGTTAATGATACACGCCGAAGGTGTTTATATATCGAGTAAAGGCGGACGCATAAAAGGGCGCATAATGATCGGTGACAAGATAGCCGTAGAAGCCGAACTTGCATTTGCGCTACGTGATAAAAATCAAATCTAACCCTAGTATAACATCATGTCAAACATACATCCAACAGCAATTATAGAAGATGGAGCTCAAATTGGTGAAGACGTTACTATTGAGCCATATGTAATTATTAAAAAGAATGTAGCTATTGGTAATAATGCCGTTATCAAAGCGCACGCATATATTGATGGATATACAACCATAGGAGAGGGAACGGTTATTTGGCCCTCTGTGAGCATCGGAACTCAAACTCAAGACTTAAAATTTGGTGGAGAAAAAACGTTCGTAAAGATTGGTAAGAATTGCCATATTCGCGAGTTTGTAACGATTAATTCTTCAACTCAAGAAGGCTCTGTGGTTGAAGTTGGCGATGAGTGCTTAATTATGGCTTATTGCCACATTGCTCATAACAGCAAAATTGGAAATCGAGTGGTCATGAGTAACTGTGCAACTTTAGCAGGGCATGTTACTATTGGAGAGGGAGCTATTGTGGGTGGATTTGCTCCTGTTCATCAAAATGTGAGAATTGGAGATTATGCGATGGTTGGCGGCATGAGCCGAGTGGGCCATGATATTCCCCCTTTTACAATTGGTGCGGGCATTCCCTATCGCGTCGGCGGTATTAATATTGTAGGCTTAAAAAGACGAGGGGTTCCTATGGAGACTCGCAACGCTTTAAGTCGATTGTTTAAAATCTTTTATCGATCTGAGTATAAACTGGAAGATGCTATTCGTCAGGCTGAAGAAGCTTGTGAAGAGATCCCAGAAGTTCAAAAGTGGTTAGACTTTTGCCGTAATCCTTCAAAAAGAGGAATTATGGGTTTTCAAGCCCTCACATAAAACTCAATGAAAGTTGTATTTTTTGGAACGCCTCAATTCTCGGCTGAAATTTTAAAAGATTTAGTCGAAAAAGGGCTTGATATTGTCGCAATAGTCACGCAACCTGATAAGGAACAAGGGCGTCATTTAAATTTGCAGTATCCTGCAGTTAAAAAGATGGCCCTTTCATTGCCTTTAAGTGTTCCTATTCTTCAGCCCAAAAAAATCAATACAGAATCGTTTAAAGAGACAATTCAATTTTTTAATGCAGATCTTTTTGTCGTCGTTGCTTTTGGCCAAATCTTTCCTGAAGACTTGCTGGCAATGCCCAAGTTGGGCTGCGTCAATGTTCATACAAGCTTATTACCCAAATACCGAGGAGCAGCTCCCATTGAGCGTGCCATCATGGCTGGAGAGGCTGAGACAGGCGTCACTATTATGTATATGGTGAAAGAGCTCGATGCTGGCGCTATTTTGGCCACCCAAAAGGTTGAAATTTTACCTGAGATGAATGCTTTAGATTTAACAATAGCTCTTTGCCAAGCTTCTAAAAATTTACTTTACCCCACATTAATTAAGCTAGCTCAGGGAAAAATTACTCCTAAAGATCAAGTTCATAGCGATGCAACCTATGCTAAGAAAATAACGCAGCAGGATGCAGAAATTTCATGGGATAAAGCGGCTGTGGAGATTTTAGCTCAGTTTCGAGGGGTTACCCCCAAGCCTGGCGCTTGGTGTTTTATAAAAGTGAGAGATACACTTCAAAGAGTCAAAATTCATGACATTAATTTATCCTTGCAGCAAGCAGCGCCTGGGACTATTGTAGCGTATGGAGCTGAAGGAATTGTAATAGGCACTACTCAAGGCTCAATCAAGCTATTAAAGCTACAACTAGAGGGCAAGAAAGCAATGCTGGCAGAGGACTTCTGTAGAGGTTACTCTAAAGAGCATATTTCCTTTGAAAAAGGGGCTTTTGCGCCCTAATGGAAATCTTGTCATCCTATCCGCTTTAAAGGATTTGTTAAAATTTCTTTTCTCAAAAAAATATTTTTTTGACCGCAATTAAAAAGATTCTTTCAACTCTGCAAAAGTGAATAGATTTTTTAAATCTAAATTTAAATAATTAATAGAGTTAATTTTAAGAAAAAAAAGTTTAAAGTACTAATTTGGCAAATAAAAGCATCTTCTTGCAAAGCTCCTTGCTTAAAGAAAACAGGGGTTCGATTTTAAAGATATCTCTTGATGCAAGTAATAGAGAAAGAAATTTGATTTTAGTTGTATAAAAATTGGCTCATTTGTTAAATTTTTCGTTTCCAATTCTAATTGGATTAATTTTAAAGCAATTTCAACCCTTCACTGAGCATTTAGGAAGATAATGAGACAAACACATACACTAAAACTTTTGGGTAAAAAAATAGGTATGACAACTGTTTTTGATGAAAATGGTTCGTCAATACCCTGCACTGTTATTTCAATGGAACCCAACGTTGTTACACAGATTAAAACAAAAGAAACAGACGGCTATTGCGCGCTCCAATTGAGCTATGATCGTGTGAAAGGAAAGAATGTTAAGAAGATTGAAAGCAAGGTCAAAAAAGGCCCTTTTGGTCATTTTAAAAAGGCAAACGTAGAAGCGAGAAAGCATCTTAAAGAAAGCCGAATTCAAGACGTTCAAAGTTATCAATTGGGTCAAGAGTTAGATGTAACTGTTTTTGAAAAAGGCAAGTGTATCGACGTGCAATCTGTTTCAAAAGGTAAAGGATATCAAGGGGTTATGAAGAAGTATGGCTTCAGTGGTGGTCCTGCCGCTCACGGTTCAGGTTTTCATAGACATGCTGGTTCTACAGGAATGAGATCAACGCCGGGTCGTTGCTTTAAAGGCGGACCTCGTGCATCTAGAATGGGTGGAGAAACTGTTACTGTACAAGCTTTGTCTGTGATCTCTGTGAATAAAGAAAAAAATCTAATTGTTGTTAAAGGCTCTGTCCCTGGAACTAAGGGATCGCTTGTGACGCTCAATAAATCGATTAAAAAGGCTTAAAATTGGTTAACTCATGGTAAAACTATCAAAATTCAATCTAGAAGCAAAAAAGTTAAAAGACATTGAAGTCGATGAAACAAAGCTAACGGATCAAGTAAGTCAGCAAATGATTAAAGATTACATCGTAGCCCTTAATCATAATCAGCGTCAGTGGTCAGCAAGTACGCAAGGTAGAAGTGAAGTGAATCACTCTAATAAAAAGCCTCATCGTCAAAAGGGAACTGGTAATGCTCGTCAAGGAACGTTAGCAGCTCCTCAATATAAAGGTGGGGGAGTCGTTTTTGGACCGAAGCCTAAATTTGACCAAGCTGTTAGAATTAATAGAAAAGAAAAGCAAGCTGTTATCAGATACTTAATTAGTGAGTTAATTCGCAAAGAAGAGTGTATCGTTTTAAGTGATACGGATATGGCAAAGCCTCAAACAAAGTTAATGTCACACTTTCTCAAAGAGTGTAAAGTTTCAGCTAGAGTCTTGTTTATTGGAGAGAGAGCCGATCGCTCTATTAATGATCTTTCAGAAAAGAAAGAAGAATTTTCAAAGAGAAAGCACTTTAATTTGCAATTAAGTATTCGCAATCTGCCTAAAACAGAATTCAGCTTTTTAGACTCTGTGAATGGTTATCAGTTATTGAATGCTAAAAAAATAGTTCTTACCGAAGCTGGATTAAAACAATTTCTGGAGCAAAGCAAATAATGAGTAAATATTTAGGTGAAAAAAATCCTTATCAAATTATAAAATCTCGCCACATTACTGAAAAAACAATGATGTTACAAGAACTTCATAAAAATGAAAGTAACGCTTGTGTGAAAAAATGCCAAACTCCGAAATATGTGTTTTTAGTTAGCAAGAAGGCAACAAAACCTCAAATCGCAGCAGCTATAGAGCAGATTTATGCGGATAAAAAAGTAAAAGTGGTTGGGGTTAATACAATTACAATAAAGCCCAAGGCTAAGCGCATTCGCGGAAAATTTAAATATGGAAAAACAGCTGCAATTAAAAAAGCAATTGTTTCGCTGGAAGCCGGCGACATTATAGAATAGAGGAAAAAATATGCCTAAAACGTTTAGACCTGTTACACCTGGACAAAGAAATCTAGTTCTACCAAGTAATGAAGAGTTAACAAAAAGAGACCCTTCAAAAAAAGCTTTAGTAAAACCAACTAAAAGCCTTCTTTCTCCTAAGCGAAGAATGAGTGGTAGAAATAATAATGGACATATTTGTTGTCGACATAAAGGTGGCGGCCATAAAAAACATTATAGAATAGTTGATTTTAAAAGAGATAAAGAAAACATCCCAGCAAAAGTTGCCTCTATCGAATATGATCCAAATAGATCAACTCATATTGCTTTACTGAATTATGTAGATGGTGAAAAGAGATATATTTTAGCACCACAAGGTCTCGAAGTTGGCGCTACAGTTGCCACACAAACAGATGCTCCTTTTAATGTGGGATGTTGCCTTAAGCTTAAAGATATGCCACTAGGCACAGTTGTTCATAATATTGAAATGTATCCTGGTAAAGGTGGGCAGCTAGTTCGATCTGCTGGATCTTCTGCACAATTGATGGCAACAACAACGGACTATGCAACTTTAAAAATGCCTTCAGGTGAAGTAAGAATGGTTCCTGTCAATTGTAAAGCAACGATTGGAAGCCTTTCAAATGCGGAACACTCTTTAAGAGTAGAAGGAAAAGCTGGAAGAAAGCGATGGAAAGGAATACGTCCTACAGTTCGTGGAACTGCAATGAACCCTGTTGATCACCCACACGGTGGTGGTGAAGGGAAGCAAAACGGTTATATTCCTAGATCTCCTTGGGGAGTTCAAGCTAAAGGATATAAAACACGTGGTAAGAGAAAATCTTTAAAGCTAATTGTCAAAGATCGTAGGAAAAAATAAGGATAAATAAAGTAATGGCAAGATCACTAAAAAAAGGTCCTTTTGTTGATCATCATTTGTTTAAAAAAATTAAAGAACAAAATGCTGCTTCAGCGAAAAAAGCAATTAAAACTTGGTCAAGACGCTCAATGATTATACCTGAAATGGTCGGGCATACTTTTGAAGTGCATAATGGTAAAAAGTTTTTAGCAGTATTTGTATCTGAGAATATGGTTGGACATCGCTTAGGTGAATTTTCTCCAACGCGTGTGTTTAAAGGACACCAAAAAAAATAAGTAAAAGAGAGTGAAAATGCAACAAGCAAGAGCAGTAACAAAATACTTAAGAATAAGCCCTCAGAAAGCTAGGCTTATAGCAGATGTGATTCGTGGAATGCCAGTCATTGAAGCGAAAGCTCAATTAGAATTTAGTGGTTTGAAAGCTGGAAGAATGTTTAAAAAAACTTTGGATAGTGCTGTTGCTAACATGGAAATGCAACACGAAGTAAAACGTGAAGAATTGAAGATTGTTGAAGTAAAAGTAGATGAAGGTCCAAGGCTTAAAAGAGCTAAAGCAAGAAATAAAGGCGGTCGCTCTCCGATTTTAAAAAGAATGAGCCACTTTACGATTGTAGTAGGAACGAATAAGGAGTAACTAAATGGGTCAGAAAGTCTGTCCAATTGGATTTAGATTGGTTCGCAATAAAAAATGGCGTTCAGTTTGGTACGCGAATAAGCAAGAATATGGCAATCTTCTTATCGAAGATTTCAGAATTAGAGAGTTTCTAGGAAAAAAAAGTTCTTGTGAAGGTGCTTCTAAGTTTCAAATCAAACGAATGAGTGGAAAAGTTGAAGTTACAATTCATACAGCTAGACCAGGATTGGTAATTGGAAAAAAAGGTACAGAAATTGATGTACTGAAAAAAGAATTAAGCCAATTAACAGGTAAAGAAGTTTGGATTGAAATTGAAGAAATTAAAAGACCAGACTTAGATGCTAAGCTTGTCGCAGAAGGCATTGCAAAGCAAATTGAAAGACGAGTTGCTTATAGAAAGGTCTTAAAAAAAGCTATTCAGACTTCTAGAGAATCTGGATGCAATGGAATTAAAGTTCAAATCTCTGGGAGAATTGGCGGAGCAGAGATCGCTCGAACAGAGTGGTATAAAGAAGGTTGTATTCCATTACATACCTTAAAGGTGGATATTGATTATTCAACTGCAAGAGCTGAAACAACTTATGGGACAATTGGGATTAAAGTGTGGATTAATCGTGGAGAAGAAATTCTCATCGAGAAAACGGGAGCATCATAATGGCTTTACTACCTAAGAAAACAAAATTTAGAAAGCAACAAAAAGGAAATCTAACTGGAATAAGTAAAGGTGGTAATTTCGTTGATTTCGGAGACTTTGGAATCCAAGTCTTAGAAAGAGGGCAAATTACAAATACTCAGTTAGAAGCATGCAGAATTGCAATTAATAGATTTTTCCAAAGACGTGGAAAAGTGTGGATTAGAATATTTCCAGATAAACCTATTACAAAAAAGCCAGCTGAAGTTCGTATGGGTAAAGGTAAAGGATCTGTTGAAAAGTGGGTTGCTGTTGTAAGACCAGGAAGAATATTATTTGAAGTTGCTAACGTTTCAAAGGAAATTGCCCAGCAAGCACTCGGAAGAGCAGCTGCAAAGTTGGGAATTAAGACAAGATTCGTTGAAAGAGTTGAGCGAGTGTAAGTGAGGAATAATGGCTAAAAAACAAGAAAAAAAGATCGAAGAACAAACGAGTACTGAATTAAATCTCAGTTACAACGAACTTGCAAGAAAGCTGTATGAATTGAAAAATGAATACAGAATAAATAGAAAATTAGACAAACCTCATTTGTTAAGAAAATACCGTAAAGATATGGCTCGAGCGCTCACGGTTATTAACATGAAAAAAACAGAAAAAGAAGGATCATAAAGCATGCAAAATCAAGAAGAGATTAGCAGAGCTCCTAGAAGAGAAAGAATCGGAATCGTTTTATCTGATAAAATGGAAAAAACCGTTGTTGTAAAAGTAGAAAGGACATTTCCTCATCCAATTTATAAAAAAGTAGTTACTCGATCAACGAAATATTATGCTCATGACGAATCTAATGAAATTAAATCGGGTGATAAAGTTTTAATTAAAGAATGTAGACCTTACTCCAAAACAAAAAAATGGTTTGTTGCAAAAAAATTAGAAGGAAAGAACTAAAATGCTACAGCAAGAATCTGAATTAAAAGTTGCAGATAATACAGGTGCAAAACGGGTAAAGTGTTTTAAGGTACTTGGTGGATCTAGAAGAAGATATGCCAAAGTGGGTGATGTTATTATTTGTTCAGTTAAAGAAGCTCAACCTGGTGCAACCGCTAAAAAGGGAAGCGTGGTAAAAGCAGTCGTTGTCAGATCAAAACGTTATATTATTCGCAATGATGGATCAAAACTAAGATTTGATACTAATAGCTGCGTCATTATCGACGATAAAGGCAACCCAAAAGGGACACGTATATTTGGCCCAGTGGCTCGAGAAGTTCGAGAAAAAGGTTATTTAAAAATAAGTTCACTAGCTCCAGAAGTGATTTAAGAAGAGGTTGATTTATGAGTAAATGGATAAGATCAGGCGACAAGGTTTTTATTACAGCTGGTAATGATAAAGGGAAAACGGGTGAAGTTATTGCAAAAAGCGAAGATAGAATCTTGGTTAAAGGAATCAATGTTCGAAAAAAACATATGAAGCCTCAAGGCCAAAATAAAATGGGCCAGATTTTAGAAATTGAAAAGCCCATTCATATTTCAAATGTTAAACTTTATGTAGAAGATGATCCTAAAATTAAAGTGAAGTTAAGTGTTACAGAAAAAGGTAACAAAGAACTTGTATACCAAGTTGGCGGCAAATCAAAAGTTTATAGAAACATTTTAAAGCAGACGAAGTCTAAAAAGAAGTAGATAGAGAGTTATGACAACTTTACAAGAAACGTACAAAACCCAGATTGTTAAAAAGCTCCAAGAAAGATTTGGCTATAAGAACGTAATGCAAATCCCAAAAATGAAAAAAATCATTATTAATATGGGAATTGCAGAAGCTCTTAAAGATAAAAATGCAGTTCAAGATTGCATCAACGAGCTGACAATGATTTCTGGACAGAAACCAGTTATTACAAAATCAACAAAATCTATTTCAAACTTCAAATTGCGTGAAGGCCAGTCTGTTGGGCTTAAGGTAACAATGAGAGGAGAAAGGATGTATGATTTTATATACCGATTTGTCCATATCATTGCGCCAAGAATAAGAGACTTCAGAGGGTTTAAAACAAATTGCGATGGAAGAGGAAATTACTCTCTTGGTATTGATGACCAACAAATTTTCCCTGAAATTGATTTGGATAAAGTAAAGCGTACACAAGGTATGCATATTACATTTGTTACATCTGCAACAACTGATGCAGAATGTTTAGAATTATTAAAAGAATTGGGCATGCCCTTCAAAAAAAGTAAATAATTTGGGAATTAATTATGAGTGATCCGATTGCAGATTTGTTAACAAGAATAAGAAATGCTTCTCAAGCGCAAAAAAAATATACCATTGCACCTTATTCAAAGTTAAAAGAACAAATTTTAAATGTTTTACAAGAAAATGGTTTTATTGAGAGTTTCAAGCTTGCTAAAGATACTGAAGGAGCCAGAGCACATTTAAAAATAATGCTAAAATATGATGAAAGAAGAAATTCGATCATTAAAAATTTAGTTAGAAGTTCAAAGCCGGGTCAACGTAAGTATATAAAAGCTGCTAAGATACCTACTGTTTTAGGTGGAATTGGTGTGAGTATTGTATCTACATCCAAAGGAATTATGGATGGTGAAACTGCAAAGAAAAAAAATGTCGGTGGCGAGCTGATTTGCTTAGCTTGGTAAAGAATAGGAGAATCATTAGAGATGTCAAAAATCGGAAAGCAACAGATTACTTTACCAAAAGGTGTGGAATGCACTGTCAGTAATAAAGTAGTCACTGTTAAAGGGCCTAAAGGACAATTAGAGCTTGTACTAGAAAAAGATATTAAGATTATGCAAGAAAATGGAATACTTTCTCTTGTCATAGAAAATCCAGAAACATGCCCAACTATGTTTCAAGGTTTGTACAGAGCATTAATTAACAATATGGTTCTAGGTGTTACGACAGGCTTTAATAAAAAATTAGAGCTCAAAGGAGTCGGTTTTAGAGCTGCAGTACAGGGTAGCAACTTGAATTTACAACTTGGTTATTCACACCCAACTGGCAAAGTGATACCTAAGGGAATTGAAGTAAAAGTCGATAATAACGTTTTGATTACAATAAGTGGTATTGATAAGCAACTTGTAGGCCAATTTGCTGCAGAAGTTCACCATATGAGAAAACCTGAACCATACAAAGGCAAAGGTGTTCATTATCTTGGTCAATACCTTAGAAAAAAAGCGGGCAAGTCCGCTGCTAAAAAATAATTAGGATAAGAAGAGCTATATGGAAAGCAGTCAACAGCAAGCCGTCGAAAGAAAGAAAAAACGAGTGTTAAGAATACGGAAGCGTATTTTTGGAACAGCGGAAAGACCTAGAGTTTGTGTAACTAAAACAAATATACAATTGTATATTCAGCTTATTGACGATGTAGAAGGAAAAACCTTAGTGAGCATGAGTTCTTTAAGCAAAGAGTTGAAAAAGCCAAATTTAAAATCGGCTAATATCGAAAGTGCAAAAAAATTGGGTGAACATATTGCAGCTAAATGTTCTGAGTTAGGCATTAAACAAGCAGTTTTGGATCGTAGAGGCAATAAGTATCACGGGCAAATAGCATCTCTTGCTGATGCTCTGCGCGAGAACGGCATTCAAATATAAATAAAAGAAGAGCAGTATGAATTTTAAAAAAAGTGTAAAAAAATCAGTAGATGATTTTTCATCAGAGTTTGAAGAGAAGGTTCTTTTTATCAATCGATGTGCGAAAGTGCTCAAGGGAGGAAGAAAATTTAGTTTTTCAGCTCTCATTCTTGTCGGAGATGGGGAAGGTCACATTGGTTATGGCTTTGCTAAGGCAAATGAATTGTCAGATTCAATTCGTAAAGGTGCAGAATCTGCAAAGAGAAATGTTGTAACAATTAAAATGAAGGGAACTACAATCCCTCATGAAATCATTGCAAGATGGGATGGAGCAGTCATACTGCTTAAACCAGCTCCTCCAGGAACAGGTATTATTGCAGGTTCAAAAGTTCGAGCTGTTCTAGAATTAGCAGGAATTAAAGATGTCGTTGCAAAAAGCCTAGGATGTAACAACCCTATTAATCTAGTACACGCGACATTTAAAGCCCTTGAACAAATTAGAATGAAAGATGAGTGCTTACAAATGAGAGGAGTAGCATAAATGAAACTTAACACGCTATCTCAAAGATTAAAAAGAAAAAGAACTAGAGTTGGAAGAGGTCCAGGTAGTGGTTTAGGTAAGACTTCAGGACGTGGTGAAAAAGGAGCAGGCTCAAGGTCTGGCTACAAAAGAAGACATACTTACGAAGGTGGTGGTATGCGCTTTTTCATGAAACTTCCTACTAGAGGTTTTACAAATGCTGAGTTTCAAAAGAAGCTTGACTCTATCAACTTAAAGCAGATTGATGACGTTTTTAATGATGGTGATGTCGTCAATATTGAAACTTTAAAAGGAAAAGGTTTTATTTCAGGACCTACTTACGGAGTAAAACTCTTAGCTCACGGGGAACTTACTAAAAAAGTGACTATTGAGCTTGATGCATATTCCCAAGCTGCTATCGAAAAACTTGAAGCCGCAAAAATCGCATACAAAATAACAAAGTAAGTTTGGACTGGCAATGATTCAAGGATTTAAAAGGGTTTTTTCAATTCCCGACCTGAAAAAAAAGATTATTTTTACAGCAGTTTTAATAATTGTTGTTCGAATTGGGTCTTATATTCCTGTGCCTGGAATCGATGGAGAACTTGCAGTTAAGTATTTTAAATTTGTCACTAAAGGTGGACAAAATCTTTTTCAGATGATGGATATCTTTTCCGGTGGTGCTTTTGGCCAAATGACAGTCGTGGCCTTGAGCATTATGCCATACATCACAGCATCCATTGTAATTCAGTTATTAGTAGCATTGATTCCGAGCCTTCAACGAGATGTTAAAGAAAATTATGAAGCTGGAAAAAGAAAATTAGGTAAGTGGACTCGTTTACTTGCTTCAGGGTTATCAATATTTCAAGCTGCTACATTTGCAAGATATGCTCTGCAAATGAACCAATCTTATCCTGGAATTGTTGTTTATGAATTATACAAAATACAGGCATTTGGATTTCCTTGGTTATTTTACTTGATCGTTGTTTTAACTATGACAACTGGAACCTTATTTCTAATATGGATAGGGGAGCAGATAACTGAAAAAGGAATTGGTAATGGAATTAGTTTAATCATTGCGATTGGAATTGTCTCGCATATACCTAGCGCTATAGGGCTAATCATTAAGCACCTTAATCTGCAATCTCAGCAAGCTGGAAACATGAGTATTACATCGCTTATTATGCTGTCGATCGTGTTTGTGGCAGTCATTATGGCAACGGTTTTAATTATTCAAGGTCAACGCAAGATTTCTTTGCAATATGCACGAAGAATATCTAACCAAGTGAGTGAAGGGTCAGAAGAACCACATATTCCATTAAAGATTAATCATGCCGGTGTTATCCCTGTTATTTTTGCTTCAGCCATACTAATGGTGCCAGCAACCATTTTTCAAATGATAGGTTCTTCTTCAGCGGGATGGCTTTCTGCAGTGTCAAGAAACTTGTTCCCTGGATCAATTGTTTATACCAGTATTTATGTAGTGTTAATTTTGTTGTTTACGTTCTATTGGACCTCTATTCAATTTCATCCCGATCAGATTGCTTCCGACATGAAAAAGAATGGCGCATTCATACCTGGAATACGACAAGGAATGCCAACACAAAATTTTCTTGAAACAACAATGAATAGAATAACGTTTATTGGAGCTATTTTTTTAGCATTAGTTGCTGTTCTTCCGACGATTGTAAGCAAAATTTTAAACGTAGATATGACAATTAGCCACTTTTTTGGTGGTACATCCTTATTGATCCTTGTTGGGGTTATATTGGATACGATGCAACAGGTTGATTCTCAGCTCCTTACGAAGAAGTATGATGGACTGTTAAAAAGAAGTAGATCAAGAATAAGATAACAATTTTCACAAAAGTAAACTTGTGCTAGTATAGTTTAGCTTTTTTTAAATTAATAAAAGTATTGAAGATTTGGAGAAATAATGACACGCATTTTAGGTGTAGATATTCCTGATAATAAGAGACTGGAGATCAGTTTAACTTACATTTACGGAATTGGTAAAAAATTATCAAATGATATAATTGAAAAATTGAAATTAGATCCAAATATTCGAACACACAGATTAAAGTCCGAAGATGTTGCGAATATTACAACACTTATTCAAAAAGAGTATATTGTTGAAGGAGATTTAAGAAGAGAAGTACAAAATAATATTAAACGCCTTATTTCGATTAACTGTTATCGTGGAACAAGGCACAGACTTGGACTGCCAGTAAGAGGGCAAAGAACTCAAACTAACGCTAGAACGAGAAAGGGTAAAAAGAAAACTATTGCCGGAAAGAAAAAAGCGCCAGGCCCTAAATAATCAGATCTAAAAAGGAGTTAAGTTGTGGCTAAGCAACAACCAAAAGTTCAACAACAACAAAAGAAAAAAGTTAAAAAGAAAATTATTAAATCTGTTCCATCTGGAATAGCAAATGTAAAAGCAACGTTTAACAATACAATCGTGTCTATTTGCGATCCACTTGGCAACGTAATATCTTGGGCATCAGCTGGACGTGCAAATTTTACAGGTTCAAAGAAGTCCTCGGCTTTCGCGGCAACTGTAGCAGCTCAAAATGCTGCTAAATCGGCTATCTCTAGAGGGATGAAAGAAGTTGAAGTGAATTTAAAAGGACCTGGAGCTGGCAGAGAATCTGCTGTTAGAGGGTTACAAAGCGCCGGACTATTGATTACGATCATAAGAGACAAAACACCAGTACCACATAACGGTTGTCGTCCACGCAAAAGAAGAAGAGCATAAATTTAATTTAAAGATCTAAAGGAGATCCTTTCATGGCAGTCCTATATAATAAGTTCGAAATGCCTGAGAAAATAACAGTTGAAGAAGCTACCGATAATTATGGTAAGTTTATAACTGAACCATTCGAAAGAGGGTTTGGTCATACAATAGGAAACTCACTCAGAAGAATGCTTCTTACATCTATAGAATCACCTGCTATAGTATCTGTTGTTATTGAAGGCGTGCCACATGAATATATGGCCATTAATGGCATTTTGGAAGATATGACAACAATCATATTAAATATTAAAGGAATTAAGCTCCGCAGAGTTCCAACTGAAGAAAATGATGATAGAATTAGCAAACACCTTAAACTCGTTCATGAATTAGTTATTACAGAGAAAGATCTCAATGAGAATAACGGTGAGTATATTGTAAAAGTTAAAGATGTTATCAATACACAAATGTTTGAAATTGTGAACCCTGAGCATGAAATCTTTACAGCAACGCTACCTCTTAAAAAGAAGATCATATTTAGAGTTGCTCATGGAAGAGGTTATGTTTCATCTGAAAGACATGTAATTGATGATAAAGTAGCTGGCGAAATCGTTATCGATTCTATTTTCTCTCCGGTAAGACTAGTGAACTACTTTGTAGAAAATACTCGAGTGGGCCAAGATACCGATTATGATAAATTGATCTTAGAAATCACAACGGATGGCAGAATTTCTCCTAAAGAAGCGCTTTCATTCTCAGCTCAAATCGGAATTAAGCATTTAGAAGCTTTCTTAAATTTAGACACTTATGCTCTTAAATTTCAAGAAGAGTCACAATCTGAAGATTCAGACAGAGATGAAATTCTACAAAAGCTTGCGCTTAAGATTAATGAAATTGAACTTTCAGTACGTTCAACGAATTGCTTAAATTCAGCTCAAATTCAAACGATTGGTGAACTTGTAGTGAACCATGAATCTGAAATGCTGAAGTACAGAAATTTTGGTAAAAAATCACTTAATGAAATTAAAGATAAACTTAGTGAAATGGGATTATCTTTAGGAATGGATCTATCACGTTATGGAATTACGAAAGATAACGTGAAAGATATTGTTAGTAGTTATGAAAAAGAAGAAAAAATTGTTTAAGGTGAAATTGTGAGACATAGAAAAGATACATTTAAAATTGGAAGAGATTCTGCTCACAGAAGATGTTTAATTGCTAATATGCTTAAGGCTTTAGTTATTAATGAGAGAATTGAAACTACAGTAGCAAAAGCAAAAGAGCTAAGAAGACATGCAGATAAACTGATTACTATCGCTAAATTGCAAAGTCTAGCGGCTAGACGTAATGCTATTGCTAAGTTGATGATTCATTTTAATCCATTAACAACTAAAGAACAGAGAGCGGCTAAAGAAGGAAAAACTTTTGCTTATAATGATGACAGACAAGTTATTTCAAAATTGTTTGATCAACTAGCAACAAGATTTACTGCTCGTAATGGTGGGTATACAAGAATTCTAAAGCTCGGAAATAGAGTGGGTGACAATGCTCCATTGTGCCTAATCGAATATCTACCTGAATAATTTAAACCATTCTTAAAAGACTAGTTTTATAAGTTATACTTAAAGCTAGTCTTTTTGCTATAACAAACTAATCTACAAGAAACTATACTAGATACAAGTTGCCAATTTTTGCTGCTTGCCAACCTGAACTTGTGTGATTAGCGCTTTGATAATTAATCTTATAAATATTTTTTGTTTTGAGATATGAAATGTGGACCTTATCTCCTACATGCGGGTTTGGAGAGTTGATTTGATGTAAGGGTACGTGTATTTCATTTCCATTTTTGCAAAAAAGGATCATTTCTGATTCTTGGCAATCCCAAGCATTGTGATAATATACAATACGTTTAATGTGGGTATTGACTTCGAGACCTTTATTAGGTGCATCAGACTTTGTTGCTTTTAAAGTATTAGCCAAATGCTCTGTCTGGGGAGTAAGGTAATTGAATAAAGTTGATGTAATAGACATCTATAATCCTCTGGCTCGTGGAGTTTTGATGATAGTTGCATTCTTTAGGGCCGGAATGCTGTCTTTAAGAGCTTCCACTCTCTCAGGTAAGCCTTGCTCTTGCTGCTCGCCAATGCTGTTTAGAATGGGATCTAAAGCTTTTAATTTTTTGTTCATATAATCATTAAATGAGTCTTCTAGGCAAAATTGATGGTAAGCTAAATCTGCCCCTGTATAGCCTATACCTAATCCTAAAATCAGTGGATTGTTGGACATAAATTTTATAATTTTAGGTATCTTAACAAGGACTGTTAGTGGAAAGGTCAGTCGGAAGGTACCTATTTGCATACAAACATTAAAAAATTTGTTTATTTTTGAGAGAAGGGGATTTCCTGCTATGAATTCTCCTAAATAGGCTGGATAGAAAGCATAAGGTGGTCGTGTTGTTCCTACTAATGCAGCGTTAGCAAAAAGATTTCCCACTGCCCAGGTTAATCCTAGACGCCATGTTACGGATTCTATTTGAGGAACTGCTTCCCAAGCTTTTTGGTATAATTCGGTGTTACTGACAGATTCATGCAATTGGCTGAGTTGATGCCAAACATTATTTAAAAGGTCTGTAGGTAAATTTAAAGCTGTTTCAAGCCCAGCACAAAATGAACCCGCTGGAAATCTTTCCAAAGGACAATATTGAAGAGCCGTAGAATTCGTCATTTTTATTCTCCTAGTAATTCGGAATAACGCCTATTTTAGCTTTTGAGTATTAAGAGATCATTAAGGTTCTTTTTATTAGTGTATGTCTATGTTAATGTATTATTAATAAGTAACTTATGGAAGTAAAAAACTGGGATTAAATGGCTACAATAAAAGGTTTGAATCAAAAATTCTTTGAGCCCATAATACTTCAGTTTTATAAGAAAAATTTTAAAAATGACTAAAGAGACCCTTCTAAAAGTAAAAGATTTAAGTAGATTTGACATTCAGGCTAAGCGGTTTCTTGTCTCTAAGATTAACTTAGAGGTGATAAGCGGGGAACGAATTGCTCTTGTAGGGCCCTCTGGATCTGGGAAAACGACGCTGGGAAGGCTTATAAAGGGCTACAGTGACTTTACAGAGGGGACTATTGAATACTGTGGGCTTTCAAAAAGCTCGAAGGATTTGCTACAGGATAAATCAATCCAGCTCGTCTTCCAAAATCCCTATGAGTCATTTACCCCTCATAAACGGGTTCTTGATCTCTTACAAGAGTATTTAATCAAATACCAGAAATCCTCCTTAGCGAAGGCTAATGACTATATAAACTACTACTGTAAGTATTTAAATATATACCCATCCCAATTAAAGACCCTTCCCCATCAACTTAGCGGAGGAGAATTGCAACGTATCGCATTACTGAGAGCTTTGCTTGCTAAGCCAAAGCTTTTAATTTGTGATGAAATTCTTTCTGCTTTAGATTACCCGCTGCGAGCGGAAATACTCCAACTTCTTTTAGATTACCAAAAAAAAACAGACTTGAGCATTCTTTTTATTACTCATGATCTCACTGCTGTTGCTAATTCTTTTAATAAATTAATTGTGCTTGCTGAAGGAAAAGTTGTTGAGACGGGCAATGCTAAAGAAATAATTTCAGAGAAGAAGAGTCCTTTTATTCAAAAGTCGTTTGAAGCATTAGCGTGGTTATCAAAATAAAAAACCCCTAAAACTTAATAAGTTTTAAGGGTTTTCTTGAACTAGGTCTGAGTTATTTATTCTTGCTTAACATCTAAAACGTAATAGGCAGGAAATGCAAAATTATGATTTTCTCTTTCTGTAACTTTAAGAGATACATTCTTGTCTATAAAATCACTTAAGTTGATATGTGTGCTATATAGATAGCCTACAGTTTGACCATCTTTAGTTAAAAGATGTGAGCCTGGTTTGCTCTTAACAACTGTGCTAAATGGCTCTATAAGGCCGCTCAACGTTTTAGCATCCAAAAACTCTGCTTGGTAAAAGTCTTGCAAAGTTGCATCATTTTTTTCATTTCTAAAAGCCCAGCTTTGAAATTTTGCATACTCAATCGGTTGCCAAATTTTCATCTTATCAGTAGCACCTTGGTTATCTAGAATATTAGCAAAGGGGCTATCCATAGAAAGTTTAGCTTCTGAACTAATATCTGGGGTCTTAAGGTGAGTTAATTTAGCGTTTAATGATTTTACTTCTAGAGCTGCTCTGCCGGCTTTATTTTCTAAAAATTCAATCTTCCTATCGCAATATTCTTTCTGAAGACTTTGAATAGCTTGTTTAGCTTGCAGATGAATATCATCAAGGTCACTGTAATCTTTTAAAACACGTTCATAATTACGAGTAATGCGATCTAAGTCCACTTCTTGAAACGATTTTCTAAATTCAGCTTGGCTAATTAGAGTAGCTGTTGCTAGTAATTGAGTCGCTTCATTGACTCTCTCACTATATTTTTCAGCATATTCAAGAGGGCCAACTTTTTCTACATAATCTTTTGCCACCCAGAGATGAACATTTTTAGGAACTTCAATTTGATACCATTTTCCTTTGGATCCATTGGGATCAATATTCACCTTTTCTCCCGCATTCAATTGAGCAAGAACAGGAGCATCTAAGCTTGCAGCTGTGCGAATATTAACCTTTTCTCCTTCAACATGATTGTCTAATACATGTGTTCGAAAGATATAAGCTTTGACATCTTTTTTAGGAGTTACGCCGTAATATTCATTGTTTTCAGCAACAACAGCGTAAATTTCTCCCCTTTCAAGTTCTCGAATGATTTGCCCTTCTAGATTAGGTGAAAGCCTTAAGCGAACTTTATTGCCAATAATTTTGCCTGTAAATGGAGCAAATGTTTGTTGCTTTTCTAAAGTTTGTGGAGCTTTAGCCCATAATGCATGTGAAAAGGTAATTGAAAGTGAAATTGTAAGAAACAGAAGACGTTTCATAACTTGAAAACTCCTAAAAGTCTAAAATGTTGTTATTAGCACTCAATTTATGACTATTGGAATTTTTTCACAATGATATTTTTAAGTGTTTAAAACGGCTTTAATATGTTCACAATTTTTTTCACCACAAGTGCAGCCGATAGGGTTACCTAGAAAGACATTGTAATGTTCATCATTTTCTAATGGATTAGAAACAGTGTATAAATTGTCTCCTGATTGGACGACATCCCACGTTCTAAATTTTAAATCTTCATCAGAAACTTCTTCTTCAATTTCACGCTCTTTTAAAGGAGCTTCACCGGTGATGGCTCTGGAAATTTGGCAATGAACACAGTTGCAATGAGGTTCTGCTTTTAAAGCATTGTTCAATGTTTGATCACTATCCATAATTTTGGCAACAGCAGAAATCTTTTCCAAAACTTCTTTGGGAAGATCTGGAGCGTTTGCTTGTTCAGGATTGTGCTGCATAGCAGCTCCTAATCCTTCTAGTGTGCCACCAAAACGCATTGGAAAACCAAGGTTAATTACATTGTCCATGTTAAAAAGTTGTGATGTCGCCTCATTAGATTGTTTTTGCTTAGCTTTTGAACTAATAAACTCTGAATGAGTTTGGAAAATTTTAGTCAGAATATCTGGACTTAGATTTGGAATATGAATGCTTGTTCCATTATTTAAAGAAATGACAAGAGCAACGCCGCTAACATGTAATGAAGCAATGCTCTCCCAGGTTGTCGATATATAAGGGGGTAGGCTCAAAATTTTTTCATTGATTACAAAGTGCATTTTTGACCTCCTTGGACTTAGAGTTTGCTCTACTTAAACTAGAACATATTCTAATATTAATTTGATTTTATTATAAAGGATTTTAAAATTAGTTTCAATATTTTTAGCAGACAGCCAGCTTGATTGCAACTTATCTTGGTAAGTCGCTCTTTTTTAGGTGTTTACAAAAACACAAAGGAGTTTGTTTTTTCTTGGCAGGAATCTCAAGATATCTTAAGTTGCGCATTTAGACTTTGGTAAAAAAGGATAGGGGATGAGTCGAAGAACTTTTGTATTAGATACTAATGTATTATTATATGATCCAAAAGCCTTAGAAGGCTTTGAAAATTGTGACTTGATAGTGCCGCTAGCAGTGATAGAAGAGCTAGATAATATGAAAAGACTGCCTAATGATTTGGGAAGAAATGCAAGGCTAGTTATGAGAGCCTTTGATAAAATCAAAAAAAGATATAATCAATTAGACCTTGTTGCCAATGGCTCGGTCATTATGAGTGAAGAAAGGGCCTATTCCAATCATTCATCTGATTTAGTATCCGGAGTACACCTTGAGAATGGTTCAACCTTAAAGATTTACTCAAAATATAAAAATGATCTTCATACAGAGTTAAACTTTGATAAAGCTTTGGCCAAGAATCAAATTTTGCAAGCCGCTCACATGCTCTCCAAAGAGCACCCTTCATTGACGCTCTTATCTAAAGACTTTGCGGTTAGGCTTAAAGCTCAAATGATAGGTCTCAATGCGCAAGATTACAAAAATACCTCTATTTCCCATAAAAACCTTTATACGGGAATTAAGAGTTTAGATGTGTCTAAAAAAGAGATAGATCTTTTTCTTAAAAATGGAGTCATGGACTATGAAGATCCGCACTTGTCTACGAATGAGTACTGCATTTTAAATGCCAATGACCACACTCAAATTGTGGGTCGCTATGATAGCCAGCAAAAAAGATTATTAGCACTTAAAGCGTTACCTCAAGATTTATGGGGAATTAAACCTCGTAATATGCAACAAAGATGTGCTTTAGATCTTTTACTTAAAGATGACATAAAATTAGTCACTTTAGTAGGTCAAGCAGGAACCGGTAAAACTTTACTTGCTTTGGCTTGCGCTCTTAAAAAAGTGTTTGATGATGCTCAATATTCCAAAATACTGGTCAGTCGTCCAATTATGCCACTCGGAAAAGATATAGGATATTTACCGGGGACCAAGGAAGAGAAACTCTATCATTGGATGCAACCTATCTATGATAACTTAGAGTATCTTTGCCATTCATCTGGAGATGAAGAGGGCACTCAAGAAAGTCTAAGATGGATTAAAGAAAGCCAAAGGCTAGAACTAGAGGCTGTGACCTATATCAGAGGAAGAACTCTCCCTAATATGTTTATTATTATTGATGAGGCCCAAAACTTAACGCCTCATGAGATTAAAACGGTTATTTCAAGAGCTGGAGAAGGGACCAAAGTCATTTTAGCAGGGGACCCCACTCAGATAGACAATCCTTATTTAGATGAGGATACCAATGGATTAACTTTTGCAATCTCTAAATTTTGCAATAATAAGATTTTTGGACATATGACTTTTGAAGTTACTGAGCGCTCAGAATTGTCTTCGTTGGCTGCAACGGTGCTTTAAAAGAGCAGTTGTAGACAAAAGCCGGAGGCAAGTTAAGAAAGGCAAAGCTTTTTAAGACATGGTTAAACCGTGTCTTAAAGAACTGGTCAAGCTTCATTGTGTATTGAAACTGAACAAAACGGCCCCCTGGGGAGAGAACAGTCTCAACCTCATTAAAAATTTCTTTGATTTCTGATTTTTGAAAGTTAGCAAGAGGAAGCCCTGAAATCACATAGTCTACGGGCTGTCCTTCAAGGCAAGATTTAAAATTTAAAGCAGAGGCTTGATAGAGTTTAAAGCGCTGATCTGGACTAAATCTTTCGAGGCTTTTACAAAATTGAGGGTTAATTTCGATGCAAGAAAGCCTAGACTTGGGGTGCATCTTGGAAAGTATTATCGAGGTCATACTGCCTGTGCCCGGCCCGAGCTCTACAATATGGACGGGGTTAGAGAAATCAATTCCTTGAAGCATCTTCTTAGTGAGTCCTTTTGAGCTAGGGCAGACAGCCCCTGTATGCTTAAAATCTTTAAAAAACTGCTTTAGGAAAAAGGACCTGTTCATTATCATTCTTCTTGATGGATTTTCAAAATGGGAATAATAGTTCTTTTAGTAATAAAAGACTAATTAAAGTAAAATTTTGTCAAAAAAGTCCTTTTTTGTTATAATTTTTATCGGGGGTGTACAGGTTTCGACTAGGGTTCGAAGCACCGATTGCATGCGGAGGACGTCAGTTGGCCTCCTAAATCATCTGGCAAAAACATAATTGCTAACAAGCAAAGAAAGTCAAAAGTTGTAGCAGGTGACTTCGGTTATTCTGATGCAGCTCTTGAAATGGCTGCCTAAACCTAACCGTTTAGAAAGCTCGATAACCTAACGCTGGACCGAGGGTTTTAGAATTATCGTCAGTTTACTTGGTATGGGATTTTGAGTTTTGTTTTTTATAGAAATTTCCGAGACTCAAAAAAGCCGATTTACTTCTGATGGGGCATCTCACATTGGAGTAAGTTGTAAAATTGAGATGATAAGCATGTAGATATCGATGTGGAGTACGCTTAGGACGAGAGTTCGATTCTCTCCACCTCCAATTGGTTGGATGATCTTTACAATCCAACATCGTTAAGAATGGTTCTTGCTCTGAAACTGAGAGGTTTAAGCCTCTCAGTTGCAAGTTCTGAAATACTAAATTCAAAAGTTGTCGTTTTTCACCCACTTCAGAACTCTCAAAGATTTCTCGAGCGCGAGTTGCTAAATTCAAGACCATGTTCGCCGTTACATAAAAATTTTGCATGAGCTTAGACAGAATCACCTAAAATCAAGAAAATCAGCGCTTGACTAACGCGATGCCCTTCCCTTAATGGGTTTCGCGAACTGAACGTCCTGAGTTGATCCATTCCTGAATTCCTTCGTCGTATTTCAAGATATTTGAATAGCCAAGTTCGGAAAGGTGTCTTGCAAGATTATTGCTCGCAGGACATTGGATATTGCTACAATAGACTACAACTAATGAGTTCTTGGTTGGGATAAGTTTTCCTGCCTGCTTTACTGTTGCTTTATCAGACAACGCTTGAGCAGTTGCAATCCGTTTCCCATCGTCCCATTTACCACTGCGTGCATCTAGAATAACAAGAGGAGCTCCAGATGAAATCAGCGATTTTATATATCCAAAGCAAAAAGACGTAACAGCCTAAAAACTAGCTTGCTATGAACGAGATTAATGGGGGTTAGTAGACTGTGACTAGGGAAATGAGCTTCCAGAAAATAGGATCAGGGATCGAGAGAGAGCAAGATGGCTTGTTATGCTAAAGCAGATCGATGTCTTGCACAAGCAGTGAGTGCAGCTAGAAGTTCTGCAATTTTTTGACGAGTTTTAGGGTCGGTCAGGCTTCCTTTAGCATCGAACCTATCTTGTGCGGAACCAACCATCACCTCAGTAGGAATTTTATCCCAGTCAAAAGTTCTGAATGCGTCTCTCCACCTCCAACTGGTTGGATGATCTTCAAAATTCATTGCCTAAATCGCAACATCGACCTATGATTAATAGCTAGTGGTCATTGCAGTTCGAAGACAAAATCTTATTCGAGCTGAAAAATCAATCAATCCATGTTGCTTTGTTTTTTGTTAGGCAGAGGGGTTTCGATATCTATGGAACAGTATGATGATGTGTGGAAAAACGATAGCGTTGATGGGCATTTCAAGGCTGATATCCCTCAAAAAATGCTGGAGTTTTTTAAGCAGGAGAATGTCCAAACTGTCCTTGATCTTGGCTCTGGCGATGGAACTGTTGCTGTTGCTTTGGCAAAACAAGGGAAGATTGTGCATGCACTGGAAATCTCCAATGAGGGCATTGAAAAGACAAAAGCAAAAGCACAAAAAGCTCAGGTATCTCTTAACGTCCTTGAACAGGATATGTACCAGTCATTGCCATTTAAGGACGGGTCATTGGATGCAGCCATTGCATTTCAATCATTGAATCACAATACCTTGCCGAAGATAGAGGAGCTTTTTGTTGAGATCACGCGGATCTTGAAGCATGGGGGCTTGTTTATTGTGAAGACTGCAAACTTTAATTCACTTGATCTCAAAGATCTTGGAGACGGCTTGTATGAGGACTCACATGGCGGCATTTGCTGTACCCTACGATTCTATGATAAGCAGACCTATGTGCCTCAAAATGGCCCTGAAAAAGGATTAACACACTACGCTTTTCTGCCAGAGCAATTGACAGAGAAAATAGAAGCGTTGGGATATACCCAGATTTATGCTGAAATACTAAAGTGGCATATCTTGGCAATGTTCAAAAAGAATTAGCTGAATATACACATTTGCTCGAAGTGATTGCTTTTACAAGCACTCACTTGCTACTCAAAAGTTCTGAATGGCTCTTTTCTTCCATTGAGATATAAAAAATGAAACAATAGCTATCTCTTTTTTTCATGAACTTCAAATTCTTCCACTCGCTTCACCTGTTGAACATTCCAGGCATCGTTTCCGAAAGGAGTTTTAAACCAAGCATCCAGGATTTCTTTCAGTGTTCCAGGGGAGATCAAACGTAAACTGAGGGCCAGCACATTGGCATGATTATAAGTTCTTGCCCCTTTTGCCGTTTCGGCATCAAAACAGAGAGCTGCGCGTATGCCCTTGACTTTGTTTGCAATGATGGAACAACCAGTTCCTGTCCAACAAAGGATAATTGCTTCGTCAGCAGTTTTGTTTCTAACTTCTTCTACAGCTTGAACAGTTACTTTTGGCCAATCAACAGCCTGATCTTTTGCATTTCGAGGCCCAAAGTAATGAACTTCATGATTTCTTTTTTGAATATCTTCAATAAGTACGTCAATAATAGGGTAATATTCATCAGAGCTAATGGCAATTTTCATGAGGATTCCTCTTTCTTATTCAGGTCTTGTATTTAGAAAAAAGAATAGCTAGCAGTGAGATCTTTTTCCATTTGAGAGTTTCAAATGCCTCTCTTTCCACTCCTTCAATTGTTCTGGCGTGATGCCTAGACCAGCCAACCTGCTTTCATCCATCTGGTCTAAGTCTTCTAGGACATCTTCCACAAAGTCTGCCCGTGCTGTTGTTGGAATCTGCTCATTTGCCTCTGTATCTACAAACTTTTTTATTTCCTCTCCGATTAATCTTTGTAAGATTACGTTCCTAACCACTATTTTTCTTTCTTGTCGATACCGCACGCGTACCTCATCAAAGCCCATTGCTTTAACTGTCGAATCATAGGCTGCGCAGGTACGTAGATAGGAATAAACATATAGGTCTACCAGCGGCTTCACGTTTTGAAGTTCATAGATTGCAATCATTGCTGACATATAGTCTTCGACTCTGACATCACTAAATGCGAGCGGCACAAGGTTTCCTCGAATCAACGATATGTTAGCTGATAGCCGAGCAGTTCGTTTGTTCACGTCTGCAAAGGCTTGCAAATAACTAATATGAATCAATAGAAAAATACTCTGTTCGTAAGGGTCTCTAATTTGCATTGCCTTATGAGCAATCTTCTCCAGTTGCTGCTCTAATCTTTTTGGATCTTCAAATGGGATATAGGTTGACCCTCCAACGCGAACGCCATGCCTTCGTACCTTGCCCGCTTCCGTTGACTGCACAAGTCCATCAGATAGCAAAAAGTGTAGTGTACATATGACATTACGATTAACTTCGATTTTTGGTGCATTATCAACAAGATAACGAATAGCTTCCTTGTGATTTAAAATCATCGCCTTCTCTTCATCGAGCTTTCCTT
Source organism: Pterothamnion heteromorphum (assembly GCA_032358295.1). NCBI lineage: Eukaryota > Rhodophyta > Florideophyceae > Ceramiales > Ceramiaceae > Pterothamnion > Pterothamnion heteromorphum. The sequence goes on along the minus strand of JAULBV010111107.1, from coordinate 140,813 downwards.
CGGCAGTATCGCCATGAAGCAGCAAACGTTCAGTATCTAACAAGGAATAGGTATTTCCCTCTAAGCGCGAGGAGTTATATGACAGATCAATGATCAGCCTATTAAAAATTTGATGAGCGTAAGTGCCTGCTGGATCTTTGGCATTAGATCGCTCCCCTGATGCTTGCAACTGCCGTCGCAACACCTCTGATAAATAGTAGCTAGAATTAGGCTGATAGCTATCAAACCAATCGTCAGCATAGGCAACAGGTTGTCGCTCAAACAAGGGCCTCTTCACGAACTCAATAACTTTCAGACTTGCCGAACTAAAACAACTGCTTATTTCGTCTTTAGCCTCTTCCGATCGACCTACTACAATATATTTAGTTCCGCGCTTTTGACCTATTTTCTTAACAGCTCCCTCTCTAACTAGAAGCTGCAACCATCTCCTGACTAATCTTTCCTTAAAATCTTCTCCCAATCTATTCATCAGCTCTGGCAGACCGATCGGTTCGAATTCCAAACCTAGTGCCCTCAATACAATCATTTTATTGTCACGTAAGCTCATTACGGCCACCTTTGTCTTATACGGCCATTTTAACTGAAATACGGCCATTTTTTCAAGTTATTTGGCCTTATTTAAAGAAGAATGGCCGTATTTGAAAAAATACGGCCATTCTTTGCTTAGTGTATTCCAATCAAAAGTTTCAAATGCTTCTCTCCTCTTCCAATTATTCGAAGGCTTTGCTTTCATGAATGAGGGCGGAGATTATGAAAATACAGAGCTGCACTCTCAGATTCTTGAACCGCAACTTTAACTCTAGCAAACATCTCTCTTTCAAATTTCTCAATCGAGCTTGGCCAATCTATAGGCTTTAGAGAAGAAGCTAGTAAAGTTGATAATAATCTGGCGTCTTCAAATACATTATTTCCACCTAGCCCTCGGTCTGGAGGCATGGCATGGGCTGAATCGCCAACAAGAGTCACCCTACCTGAAGGAACTATAGGAAATAGGTTAGAGTCAGGAAATTGAGTCGTGCGTAAAAGCCAAGGGGCCATTATTGCTTCTGCTGGAGTATCGTAGACTAGCTTTTTCAAATTCTCATGCCAAGGTTCATTTTTCATCAACTGCTTACAATGATCTAATATTCGCTTACGACATTCTAATCCTTGATCAAACCGATACCAAGGAGCATTGCGATCTCCTATGTCTTCTACAAATACCCAGTAAATGGTAGGACTTCTATCTGCTCGTTCTGAAAAACATACACCGATGGAATGCGAATTAGGTCCCACAAAACGAACCATTCCCGTTTTATTTAATGGAAGCAGCGCGTCCCATTCTGGGGTGCGGTCAATCTGTCCGCCCAAAATAGCGCGATTATGATCAATTACTTTTGGAATCGATCCAAGACGATTTCCGTACACTGATGGCAAAAGTTCTCTTACGATAGATTTTGCTCCATCGCACCCAACAAGCAAGTCTCCGGCGGCAGATGATCCATCCTCAAAATGGGCCATCACTTGATTCCCATCATCTTCAAGCATGACAAGACGCTTGTTCCATTGAATATGGACTCCTTCCGACAATAGACTTCTTAACTCTGAGCGAAGAAACTGGATAGCTTCATCCTGTCCTTGCGGAAGACTGAAAAGAGGTTTCATTTGTTCATTTGCGCAGATAAATCCATTGCCAACATCAGCAACCTTGGCCAAGGATAAACGACTCATTTTTTCATTGGGCAATAATGCAGACAATGCATTTATACCCAATGATCTAATTGAAATCCGGTATCCTTGAGGTCGACTTGTAGGGCTTTCATCTCTTTCAAAAACTGTGACATCAAATCCAGTCTTGATAAGGCCTTGAGCTAAAGCCAATCCGCCAAGTCCCGCGCCAATAATTAATATTTTGTTTTGTATTTTATTTACCGTTTTCATCATTCAACCATTTAATTTCAGACTCAAGATGAGCTAATCCGTATCTCAATGCTGTGAGACGGATCGCTTTATGAGGTGAGTCAGTTATACTTTCTAGTCTCTCTTCAATTTTTTTATATTCTTCATAGATCTTTTCAATTTTCTCTAATCTCTCCTGAAACAGTCGAATCATCTCACGGCGATCTGTTACAAAAAAGAGTTTGAGAAGAAACTCATTACGCGGGGTTTCCTCGCTTGTCGGACTTTTAAGCCAAGCCTTAAATTCCATCCGTCCAGCTTCAGTAATAGAAAATACTTCTTTCTTTTTCTTTCCCACATTGACCACTTTCGAAAAAGTTTTTCCTTCCTCAGACAAAATCTTCAACATTGGATAGATGGTCGAATCAGATTCACGCCAGAAATAAACGGTTGATCTCTTCATAAGAGATTTAATCTCATAGCCAGTGCTTGGGGCATCAAGAAGGATTCCCAAAATCGCATATCTTGTTTTGTTGGGTGATTTCATTAAAAATACCTAGTTGCTGGGTATTTTAAAGGGGTAAGTAATTTATATACAATTATAAATAATTTTTACTGAGCACGCCTAATAATCTGATCTGCTTTCAAAAAAAACAAAACAATTGACCGATCGGTCAATTTTTGTTATTCTTTCCATTTTGATTATCGAAACCCGTCATCTTATAGGGGCATATGAAACAACTCAGTGACTTAAAAAATGTTGGAAGAGCAACACTTGAAGATTTGCATCTTTTAGGCATCCATACTGTGGAGGAACTGTCAAATAAAAATCCCACCGTCTTGTTTCACGAACTGGAAAGATGTACACAAACAAGACAAGACCCCTGTGTATGGGATGTATTTGCAGCGATCATTCATGAAGCTTCTGGTGGAGAGCCTGCTGCCTGGTGGAAATGGACAAGTAAACGCAAGATCCTTCAAAAAAAGGGTCTGCTAAATCATATAGTTCAAAATCCCAAAAAATGAGACGAGATGGATACAAAGGAAAAACTTCTCACCGCAGCTCTTAAGGTTTTTGCAGCTAATGGCTATCATGGCAGTAGCGTAGCTGATATTGCTAAGCAAGCAAAGGTTTCAAAAGCTCTTTTTTATCACTATTTTGATAGTAAAAAAGAGCTGCTAATCATCTTTGCAAAACAAAGATTAGAAGAGTGGACGCCTCTCATAGAAAACCTAGAAACAATCAAAGACCCTAAAGAACGTATCGTGTTTTTAATCGATTTTGTCTTAAGCGAGCTAGAAATAAGATCAGATTGGCTGCGCTTTCTCTATATGCTCTATTTGTCAACAGAAGGTACCGCTGCTATTAGAGAAGCCATGCAAAAATATAAGATGTGGTTTGACCGTCTTTTCACTGCAGAACGACAACTCTACAAAGACCTTGGCTATGCTGATCCTGATGATGAAGCAACTTATCTCCGCTCAGTTCTTCAGGGTATTAGCTTAGAATATCTGTTAAGTGGGAAAAATTATCCCCTAAAAACTATGAAAGAAAAAATCATCATGAGGTACCTATGATCAGTTCATTGGCAGCTAAAACTACTAGCCCTAAAATCTCCATCTACATTGCCTCAAGCATTGATGGCTATATTGCCCGTAAAGATGGTGGTCTTGATTGGCTAGAGTATGGTCATGTAGGTGATGAGGACTACGGCTTTAAGAAATTTATTAATAGCATTGATGCATTAGTTCTTGGTAGAAACACGTATGAAGTAGTCTCTTCCTTTGGTGAATGGCCCTATAAGGGCAAAAGGGTGATCGTGCTTAGTAATACATTAAAAGAAGTTAGGGAAGAAGCAGAGTTGTTTTGTGGACAACTGACCGATCTAGTAGCTATGCTTTGTTCTAAAGGTATCAAGCATGTGTGGGTTGATGGGGGGATTACTGTATCTAAATTTTTGGAGTTAGGACTCGTAGATGATATCACAATATCTGTAATAGCTACCGTTTTAGGATCAGGAATCCCACTCTTTAGCACCATGAATAGAGAACATAAATGTCGTCTTCTATCTACTGAATCTTATCCAAGCGGTTTAGTGCAGTTGAAATATGAGGTAGTTAAGTGATCCGTATTCGATTCTCTCCACATCTAATTTTTGGATGCTTTTTGTAGCTCATCAAGGTATAAGTGTTGCCATTATCATAGGGTTCATTTTGTAATTATGCGTACTGAGTTTAGAGGATTTTCTGCTGCAGAACCTTCAAGTCTTAATGACAAGGTTTGTATCACTATAGAGGAAAGTAATATGTCATTGTCGGAAAAAGAAGTTTTGACCAAGGCTACTAATAATTATATTAAGATACTTAATCAAATTGGAACATTACAAACAGATTACCAGTCAAAGGACATAGAACCTCTCTGCTCGACAAACTGCAAGAAAGTGCGTAATGGAAAAGTGCTTTTTGAAGGAAAAGAACATTTTGCTGCTCAACTTGATGCAGGCAAAGAATGGCTTGGGGCTTGGTCGATGAATGTGCAAGAAGTGCTCATAATGACCGATAACCGAACAGCGGTTATTCGCTATGAGCTTGCCACAGAAAAAGAAGACGATTTGGTCATTATTGTTATCCTTCGCTTTGATTCAAATTATCTGATTAGTGAGATAAATGAAGTTCATAATAAAGTGGAAAAATAGAGAGTATTCTCCTTGCATGTTATTTTGAATTTTTTGAAGAACAATTGCTTTTGATCGCAGTTTGTAGCCATTGCTTCCTCTGTTATTCAAATTTGTCTAGTTAGAATGCTGACTTTCTTCTTAATCAGCGAGTAGCTGGCTTGCTAAATCCTTAGCTAGCTTGCCATCTGCAGAGCTATTGAGTTTCATGACCGCTTTCATAACTAATCCTAAATCTTTTTTGGTTTTAGCTCCCTATTCCAAAATAGCCCGTTCAACGAGCTTTTTTGTTTCTTCAGCAGAAAGTGGTTTTGGTAAAAACTCTTGAATGATTTTTAGCTCACTTCTTAGCTGTTCAGCAGCTTCTGGGCGATTGACTGCTTGCGCTTGTTCCATGGCCTCGTGAATACTTCCATAGTATGTTTTGAATAGCTTTAAGACCTCTGTGTCAGGCAGTGAGCAACGAGCATCCACAGTCATAATTTTTGATTTAAGCATTCGCAAAGTGGATAGTCGAATTTGATCTCTGCTTCTCATTGCATCTTTGATGCCTTCATTTAGTTGCTCAATAATTGTCATGGGTGCCTTCGCTTTTAGACACGATATTTGAAAAAAGAATCATTTTTTGCCAGTAAAAAATTTTGAATATACCTTTCACTTCCAAATCTCAAAAAGCTAAATGCTAAAAACTTGCCTTTATTCTTTTAATATCTATAAAATCTTCCCTCCGAAACTGAGACTGTTCAAAAGAGATATTTTTATAAGTCGATTATTCAAAGGTTGTTGTTATGATTATTTTTAGCTGTGTGCTTTTGTTTTTTATGTTAACTCTTTCTTTTAGCTTATTTTTAGTTCATCAACAAACAGCTGTTGTTGTTGAAAGATTTGGGCGCTTCTCTCGCATCGCCAAGCCAGGGTTAAATTTTAAAATGCCTTTTATAGAAAAAATAGCGGGGAAAGTAAATTTAAAAATCAAACAATTAGATGTGCATATTGAGACAAAGACTCAAGACAATGTTTTTGTCAAAATCACATGCGCTGTTCAATATGGTGCGATGCCATCTGCCATCTATGACGCTTTTTATCGCCTTGAATCTCCTTCTCAGCAGATTCAAGCCTTCGTTTTTGATGTCGTGCGAGCAAAAGTACCAACGATTGAATTGGACGATGTTTTTTCAAAAAAAGATGAGATTGCCAAAGAAGTCAAAGATGAGCTTCGAGAGATTATGGCAGAATTTGGATATGAAATCATCAAGGCACTTGTTACCGATATTGAACCGAATCAAAACATCAAAGATGCAATGAATGAAATTAATACAGCTCAAAGACTGCGTATTGCAGCCAATGAAAAAGGGGAAGCAGAGAAGATTTTACGTGTTAAACAAGCAGAAGGGGAAGCTGAGGCTAATATATTGCATGGAAAAGGGGTTGCTGGGCAAAGACAGGCCATTATAGAAGGATTAAGCCAATCATTAGAAGAGATGCATAAACAGATTCCTACGATGCACGTTGAAAAAGCAACAGAGATGATTTTGATGATTCAGTATTTTGATATGCTTCGAGAGCTGGGGTCATCTTCCAAAACAAATACAATCTTTGTTCCTCATTCTCCTTCAAATGCCAATGCAATCGCAGATCAAATTCGAGAAACCATGTTTTCATCTTCTAAAATTTCAGAAACATTAAAAGAGATGCACAGTAGTCAAAAAAATTAGTAAATCTTTATTCTTTCTCTGCCTGAGTATCGAGAGATAAATGCTGCTTTCTTACATGTAAAGCAGCATAAAGTAGTAAGCTTATAGCTGTACAAACAATAGCAAGAATACTCATAGGTCGTATGGTTCCATCAAACCCTCTTGCTGCAACCCATACTAAACCCGATGATAAGAATAATCTAAGGGATTGGGTTAACGACATAGCCGAACCTTTTAGACCATCCCCTAGATGAGTCATAGAGTAGGTAAAATAGATGGTCACTGCAAGAGCGCATCCAAAACTGGCCGTAGACATCGCAACGATTACTAATAAAGGTGAAGATATGGTTAAAAACGACAAGACTGCAAGAAGCACAACTCCTAATATGTAAAGCATGCTTCCCAAAGCTTTTGTAGAAATCATTCCAGTTTTTTTGATTAAATAAGCTCCACTCATGCTACCTACAAAAAAAACTCCCATAATTGCCGTTTGATAGTATCCAAAAACTTCTTTAGGCACCTCTAAGTAATCAACAAAAATTAATGAAAGATTAGCAATGAAAACAATCACCATACTAAAGGCCAAGCACCATATGAAAGTATGAGCCATAAATGGAAAGTTTTTGAGAATGGAGTAATAGCTTTTCAAAACATTAGGCAAACTCAGTTTGACTCTTTTGTCTATAGGCAGAGTTTCTTTAATAAAAAACCAAATTGAAAGGCACGAAAGGGTTGCAAGAACGGCGATTAAATAAAAATTCGCTCTCCATCCTACAGAAAGACTGATCCAATTGCCAAGCATGGGGGCCAACGCCATCATTCCACCCACAGTTCCATTACACATAGATACGAGTCGTGATGATTGACTAGGGGGATAAACATCGAAGAATAAAGTGAGTCCGGCGCTTGTAATGGATCCACATCCTATACCTTGTAGGAAACGGAAGGCAATCATCCAATTTAGTGAATGAGTCATTGCGCAACCCACGCTTCCTAACATAAAAATAGATAACCCAATGCAAAGAATGGGTTTTCTTCCATATGCATCTGAAGCGGGCCCAAAGAATAAACAAGATAAACATAATCCCAAGAAATTCATGCTTAAAAGCATTTGGATAGTGTCTTCATTGGTTCCAAAATAGTTCATCATTTGAGGAAAGCTTGGAGTGTAGATATCTGTTTCGATATAGAACGCAATAAAGGCAAAAAGGATGATAACTATAAATGAAAATTCTTGGATCTTACTCTTGAAAAAAGCGCTCATCTTTTAACTACTCTTTGATATATTTGTGTTTTTCATAAACAAGCATGTTATTTTAAATTTTGAATTTTACTCATTTAAAACTTCAAAATGGAGCTCTCCATTTTCATTTGAATAGAAGCAAAAATAGATATCAAATCCAACATCTTAAGTCCATTATCTATGTGAGGTTTTATTTTGCTACTAATAAATCTAATTTAATGTAGGCAGAAGTTGGTATCATGCGCTCTACAGATTTTGTAGGGGTGAAAGAAATATAATAGGAGTCTACCTCTCCAAGTTCTAGTACATCATCAACGTCAAAATCCATCGGATTACTAACCTGATCTAGCACGACAACATCATCTTTATGAATAGTGTGAAGTCCTTGGCATAATTCTGATTTTGCACGTCTTATCGCATCTGGAGCAGAATCTGCGATATAAAAGGCACTTTGATGGTATTCTGTGAATTCTCCAAATTTATAAGCACCCAGATTGATAAAATATAACTTCTTTAAAGAGTCTTCTTGGATAGGGGATTGGGAAAGGTTAATTTTGTAGCCGTCGATATTTTGTAGCTCAACATAAGAATCAATATGAAAGCCTTTTAAATTGCCAAACCATTTTTTAGCTAGTAATGGGTAAGTTTCCTCGATCGATGTGCCTACAACAAAAACCACGTCATGTAATTCGATATTGGATCTATCGGCTCGTCCACCTAAATAAACTGCAAATAATTTTTTTTCATTTGATTTGCTCATAGCTCTCCAAAACTGATCATTTTCAGTCCTCCAGCGTAAGACAATTTCTAAATTTTTCTCAATCAAAAGTTAAGGATTTAAAAATCCTATGATGTGTTATAAGTTAAAAGGAAAAAAGGAGACTATTATGTTAGTATGGGCGATCGTTTTCTTAGTGATTGCAATTGTTGCCGGTCTTTTCGGTTTTAGAAAAGTAGAGGGTGTCGCAATTAAAATTGCTAAAGTTCTATTTTTTATCTTTATTGTGCTGTTCATTGTTTCTCTCATTTTTGGATTAATAACGCTTTAATTCGTTAGAAAACAAATGAAGCCTCTGCTGAGAGGGTGCTTTAGTTGATTTTATTAGGTGCAGTGAGAGAAGATGCCCTGTTAAACCATATCCTTACAGTAATGCATGGATGTCTCAACTGGGCGTTCTTGGCCTTCTACATGGAGAAAACAAGTTGGAATTGCTCCAATTAGTTTTCCAAAATAAGAGGTTGGTTGTTGCAATATTCTAGTGATGGTTGCTTCTTGCTCATTCTTTAAACAGCCGTCTTCATCTTGTCCTGGACACTCTTTATCAGCTTTTATGATCTCTTTAGCTCTGGCTAAAGCGATCATCGCCTTTTCGGCTAGTGTTCTTTCAGCTTGGCAATTATTGAATTTATCGGGATGAAATTTTAAAGCCTTTTGAATATAAACCTTATTATGCTCTGCTAATGCGGTTGCATTAAGATGGCAAGTTTGCAAAATTTCTGCGCAAGAAATGTCTTCAAAATTTTGATAATCATTATTTTCAGTTAAGCTTGCTAAACGCTCCATTTCCTCAAAGTCAGAATATCCCCTTATCCATTCACCTAATGATTGTGTTGTTACATCTGTTTTTTCAGTAAAAGCCGTTTTATAATATAAATCTTGACCTGTTTTATAAGCGTTTTCAGGACCTACATAGAGAATGCTTAGATATGCAAGTGCAGCCATTGAGAGGGACGCTATGCCTAGCTTGTTTGTTTTTGAAGTATTTTGCCATTTTCGATACGTGTTAGAAAATAGGGAGTTAATACTTTGAAATGTCCACTTAGTAGCGGCTGCGATTTTATTTGTAAGTATTGTGCCTTTTGATTTGGTTACTTGAAAAATACTTTGCGCTCCGATGCTAAGCGCAGTTGAAAAAAGTACGCCTAGGCCCATATCCACAAGATCTATGCTGAGATTTTTTGCAATAGCACCAGCCAGAAAAATGAGGCCAGAGCTGTAATATGCAACAGGCAGTAAATTAATGACTTTTGTTCGAATTCTGTTCTTTGAATCAATAGCTTGCGAGCTAGAATAATAGTGCTCGATACTACTTGCTAGGGCCGTCATCAGCGACAAAGCAACGATCGCCTCCTCTGCTTTTATCCTGGTGTGATACGGTGTTAACATTCCCCCTAATTCTACAATTGCGCAAACGGAAAGAAAAGATAAAATTCCTTTGCCTAGCGCTTGAAAAATGCTAGAGAGACGATTTTGCGTGCTAGGGGGTTGTTCTTGGTCCGATTCTTTCTTAAGCTGGTTCAAATAACTATAAACAGCAGGGCCTAAAATCGATATCGGTACAGCAGCAAGGAGCAGCTCATTATAAATGGCGGCTCTGTGAGTCGTTATTGCAGTAAATAATGTTATTAACCCTGAACCCAAAGTAACCGCGCCATCTTCCGCCCCTTGGAATACGGATTTAGCAACAGTTTGGATTTTACCTGTTGGTTTCTGATCTTGATCTGAAGAGGGGTTTTGAATAAGGTGCTGAATGGCTCGGCTCGTTCCAAAAAGTGCAGAAGTTGTAACAAGCACCACCCCCAGCTCGGGCGAAGGGCGAAAAAGACCTACGGCATCTAACAAATGAAAAGAGACGCCGCTTGTTACTAGAGAGACGCAAAATCCTTTCCATCCAGCAACAAGTGAACCACCCAACGTATCAGCTGCATTTTTTGCATAGGATGCAAAAGAGCTTTTTTTCAAGCTTACCGGATCTGTTTGAAGAGCGGCGCTGGCTATCGAAGATTCCACGTTAGAGATCATTCTTACAACTCTGTTTTATCTTTGCCTGCAGGAAGAGCAAGAATCGTTCTTTCCTCAGCAGTGATGTGTAGTTTTTTCCCTTTAATGGCACTTTGGATTTTGCTATCGATCAAATTGATGGCTTTTTCTACATTGCCTTCGCCAAAAATAGCAGCTCGATCTTTTGAAATACCTATTTCTTCAGCAATTGCTGGGGTCGAGGAAAGAGCGCCGAGTAATAAATATTGCCATCCTTCTTTTGCTTTTCTTTCGATAAGCTCTTTTATTTCACGAGCCGATCTTCTGCATCCTGTATCTTCTCCATCAGTCATAATGGCAATAACTACTTTAGCCTTTGCAGCAGCTTTTGTAGCAGCAGAGGCTATTTTATTTTCGATGTTCTCTGTCATTTGAGCAATTGCATCATATAAGCAGGTGCCGCCATTAGGATAGTAATTGTAGCGAAAGGATGACTTGATCTCGCTAAATTTACTGTCTAAAACAGTTCTATAACCATCAGAAAATTCAGCTAAGTTAAAAAAGCCTTCTTTTTTGCACTGAGCTTGACTTTTTATGAGCTGAGTTACGCCTTTGATTACATCATCCATATAGGGGATCATTGAACCAGACTTATCTACCACAACCCCGACCATTGGAACGTTATAGGTTGCTGCAGATGAACTTAAAACTTTTGCAATTGACATAGTACCCTCGATTTATTTTTTAACTTTCTTGATCGATAATGCAAATAGGATAACAATTTTATGTTAAGATCAGATTAATAGTTAAGCAGATCTTTCAAGTATGCTTAGAAAAAGGATCATAAAGAAGCTTGTTGTAAGTGTTCAGTTGAGCAAAATTAAAAAAAAGATTTAAACGGGGGTAATTATTCAAATCTGGGTTTATTCTGATTAACTATTATCTGAAAATAGGCTATCCTATTAGTGCTATCTTTTAAAATAAAGGTTTACAACTGGAACAGAAATATTACGGCATCCATGCCTCTTTAGCTATTTGGGAAAAAAGACCTCAGGATATCATTCGTATCTACATTCATGAGTCTAATATTAAAACTTTTAAAGATGTTCTTAAGTGGTGCGCTGGGCAAAAAAAAGTTTATCATATAGTTTCCAATGAAGAGTTAACGCGAGTTTCCGACTCGGTTCATCATGAGGGTATCTGCGTGCTTGCAAAGGAGCTGTTGCCCATCAGTCTCTCAGAATGCCTCTCATCTTTGAAGAAACCTAAAATTTGTCTGCTCTATCTTGATGGGGTACAAAATCCTCATAACATTGGGTCCATCATGAGAACTTGCGCTCACTTTGGTATCCCATACATCCTCGGAGATAAACTCCCTATATTGAGTCCCTCTGCTTGCCGCATTGCCAAAGGTGGGGCAGAAATTGTTCGACTCGTTAGGCTGGATAAGCCGATCATAGCCATAAATAGTTTGAAAAAAGAAGGCTTTTCTTTTGTCGGCACTTCTAGCCATGGGGGAACCTCTCTTTATCGTTATCAATATTCTCCTCGCACGATTTTAGCTTTTGGCGCTGAAGCAGAAGGAATGAGTCCAGCATTACTTAAATTGACAGATCAAAAACTGCAAATTCCAGGGACAGGCTTTGTTGAAAGCCTCAATGTTTCAGTAGCAACCAGTCTTTGTCTAGGAGAATACAAGCGGCAGCATTCACAATGAAAAGAACAGGTTATTTAGCAGCTGAAGGTCTTGAAAAAGCCCTCTTAAGAGAATTAAAAAATGTCGAACAACAGATTGATAGACTCATCATCACTGAAGGTGATGAACAAGAGGTCTATTGGGCGCAAAATGTTTGGCGTGATTTAAAAATAATTCCCTTTGATTCCATCAGTGATGGAGCAAAAAAATTACGTTCATTGCAAGGTCTCTGGGTGCATTATCCACACACCCATTTACGAAGAGCTGCTTTGATACAAGAAAAGCTTCCTTATTTTTCCCCAAAACCTCTTTCTTTTCTCGCAGCACAGCCAAAATCTTCTCTAGGATCTTGGACATTACTGGATGCAAATACATTAGTTGCATCAGCTCATTGCTCAAGCCCTCTTCCAAACGGGGAGTACCATTTTAATGAAACAAAATTGCCTCCATCGAGAGCTTATCTCAAACTTTGGGAAGCCTTCACCCGATTAGGGTGTAGACCAAAACCGGGCGATTTATGCCTTGAACTTGGAGCCAGCCCCGGCAGTTGGTCATGGGTTCTTTCTAGTCTCGGGGCTAGCGTGATTGCCGTTGACAAAGCACCCTTAGCGCAATCTTTTCCAGGCGTAACATTTTTAAAAAAAGATGCCTTTCAAATCAATCCTCATGATTTTAAAGAAGTGAGTTGGGTTTTTAGTGATCTCATTTGTTTTCCTGAAAAGCTTCTCTCTTGGATCCACCTTTGGCTTGAAATGGGCAGTAAGGCTAATTTCATCTGTACCTTGAAATTTCAAGGAGATGAGCAATATGCAATCATTGAAGAATTTAAAAAAATCCCAGGAATTAAACTCATGCATCTCTTTCACAATAAGCATGAGCTAACGATGGCTCTACTAAGAGATGCTTAAATTGTTTTTTTTTAATTCTGAATACTTTTTTCAATCTCTATTTTAATCAAATCAAAAGCTTGTATTAAAACTTCATCAGGTTTAAATTTTCTTATCTTAAGTGGATTAGTTTTCCTTCAACATAAGGAGATTTGAATTCTTATGAACTAACGATGACAGGGCTGTAAATAAGGTTGAATAACTGGCTTATTGGGCCCCATATCGTTTTTTTAATCATCGATGATACAAGAAGGGATCAATGCGAATTTTTATATACAGCCTAATAATAGTTTTCCTAACTTTAAATCAAGAGTTACTGAATTCATCAGAGCCACCCGAAAAAGCTTCTACTTCTATTGAATTTAATCAATTAGCCTTTCCGCCTACGGCGAAAGTTATTTCTAAAAATCAAGGTTGCTTCCAAAAAGAAATTATTGAAGATGAGACAGCTTTGCTTTCTGCAGATATAAATTATGCTTTAGAAAATGGGGGGCCGATAACCCGCTATTTTTTAACGAAATTTCTTGAAGACCCCTACTTAAGGGATGTTTATTCTGGAGTCATTCCAGGTTTGCATATTATTGTAGATAGTAGAATCCATGCGTTAAAACAAGGAGAATATCCGGGTCTTCCTGGATGGCATACTGACTTTATAGAGCGTGTTTCTCCAACAAATATGGAACTAGATTACTCCAAATTCAACCCCGCTGTAAAAATTTATATTGTTAACTTTAGTGACCATCCCAAAGGGGTAAGTAACACAGAATATTTAACAGATGGAGTAAGCTTAACATTACCCGAAAAGCACGTCTATAAATCTCTTAATACACAAATCAGTTCTATGCCTCGCATTAACTCTCGGCAAGTTGCTGATGGAGAGATTCTATCAATGGATCAATATTCTTTGCACCGCATAAGTCCGGCCCATCAAGATGGGCTGAGGGGATTCATACGATTGGCAGTTTTTCATGATCTTACTACAACTATTTTTCAAGATAGAGCTCAAAATTGTACGAGAAATTATGTCCAAACTTTTCTTACAATGCCGGGGGCAATAAGCTTAAAAAACAGCTCCCAAAATCAAACTCTTAAAAAGGCTTATTATTTTGTTCCCAAGATTAAATCGGTGGACTCTGATGAACTAACTGAAATCCAAAGAGTATTGACCGTCTCAGAGATCAACAAGGAGCCCATGCTTGTTAATTGCGACTTAGATTATGCCTTGCAAGTGGGCGGACCCATTACAAGAAAATTTATCAAGGCGATTCAACAACAAATAGAAGAAAAAGATCTTGGGAAAGTAAAGGTCAATACGCGAATTCACATGCTCATGAAAGATCAATATTCTGATATCCCTCTTTATACAGATGTATCTTTATGGCGTAGCGGCGCCCCTTTTGCAGAGATCATTCATCCAGGTGAAAAAGGAGTTCATTTTTTACTTTTACTAAGTAGTAATGAAAACGGTGTGAGTGAGATTGAGTTTTGTAAAGAAGATCATGATTTGACAATGGAGCTATCTCCTTCTCTAGATTCTATGGAAAATTTAATTAATGGAGCTGCAAAAGCGACAGAAAGATTAAAAGATAATAAGGTCGTATGTTTTGAAAATGGAACGCTACATCGCGCTTTGCCAGCTCATGCTTCAGGTTGGAGACTTTCTTTATTGGTCAGTGTTGATTCCAGTCCGGCGGAAAATAAAATAGTGAGACAAATTTATACCTACGCCGATGGAGTTTGAGCTAGAGAAAGAAGAAAATATTTACACTCTTTTTCAAAGCCGAGCTTTTTTGCAATCGCTGCTGACGAAAAATTGTCGGCATCGCAGCTCCATACCGGTTCTATATGATGTTGATAGCAGTGATTTAGCATTATCGCACAAATGCTTGTTCCTAAATTTTGGCCGCGATAGCTTGGATCAGTAACGACTCCGATTTCTGCTTTATTAGCTGCGATGAGCCCATAAGATTCACTAATGATTTTGCCTTGATCCATTAAGCAAAATCCCATTCCATTAGCAAAAAAGTGATTACTGTCTCCATAGCAACTTAAAATAAACGAGTGCCAATTGCATCGAGGGAAGTTTTCTGGATTAATTCTATGTATAGAATATGGGATGGGTAGCTTGCTTTCCCAAAAATCTAAATTAAAAGAATCTGTGTGTCTTTTAAATTGAATCCGATCAAGAGCAGTAAAGCCTGCTTCTAAAAAAAAGCTTTTAAATTTCCAGTCTAGTGGGCTGACTAAAGATACGCTAGGAAGATTCTTTAAATATGCTGCGATCTGTTTTAATGAAGCTTGGTCAGGATTACCTCCTAAAAACGCATAGCCAGAAGGACTGTAAACGAACATAAAAGATGGATTTATTTTATCATCGGTAAAAATCATCCTTGCGCTTTTGGCTTCTAACATTGAATGTAAAATAGGTTGATTAATTTTAAAGTCTATAAAGAAGGGTTTGGCGATCGTATACTCAGCTGCGCTAAGAAGTTTCAGGGTACTTTCTTCATTTTCTACTGGAAAAGCCATTGTATTTATCGATGGTTAAATATTGGAAAATTCGAAGTTCATTTTTTTAAGCCAAGCAGCCATATGTGCTTTATGTGTTTTACGTTCACATTCCCAAGCAATATTAACACTTTCACGTGAAGCTTGTGGCGAACTTTTTATAAACGTTTGTACAAAATTGATATAAGCCCATTCTTCTTTAGGAGCTACAGGCATGCTTTGACGTTTCTTGTATTCCTCTTGCCACATCTTGGCAAATTCATGATAGGTTGGCGGTTTCCCTTCCATCCATCGATCGTTTAACCAATCAATGCCAAAGGCGGTAAAATGAAAATGATCACCAACAAGCCTTTTAAAAAACAGGCGGGTTTTTAAATCATTTTTATAAGAGCCTTTCAACATGAGTGTCGTGGGGCTAAGAGAATAGATCTCTCCTCGCTTGGCAAGTGAGGCGTCAGGAATTTTGGGAGTAATGAGCTTTTGTCCAGTATGCAAGAAATGTATAATGCGCATAATCATTGCCATCTTAGCTCCTTTGTCTACAAGGGCAAGCAATCTAGATAAGTCTTTTAATTCGCTCACATGGAAAAATGTTAGGGACTTCTTTATATCTGTAAATTCTTGATCTGTTAACAAAGGAGCCCTCTTTGAAGTTATTAAAAGGAACCTATTCTACAAGAATTTAGACAGAATTTCAATGTTTGAAAGCTTAAAATTCAAGCCTCCTTGTTTACCTTCATTATAGACAATCCATAGGATCCGTGTCTATGAAAGAACGGGTAGGTCACTTGCGGTGATTGAGTCAATAACTTTTTGAATCCTTGATGATAAAGCCAACGCTCACAAAGTTTTAAGAATTGGCTTCCAAAACCAAGTTTACAATAACGCTCATCAATGACAATCATCCTTAAGAAGGCTCTGTTTTCAGACCAAAGCTCAAGATGTGCATAGCCAATGATGCCAACATTGTTGTAAAAGACAAAATGGATGTGCTCTTTTTATGTAAGCGCCCAGGTATACGGAAGGGATAGAAGTTGATCCGATATGGTGAATCTCTATGCAATTATGTCCCAACGCTTGCCTAATCAGCTGTGCCTCTAATTCAAATAATTTAGGCCAGCTTGGATCATATTCAATAACTTCTATTTTTCTTAGCGTATCAGAGGGTTTATCAGAAGGGGACATTGTAGACTTCTTTACTAGAAATTTTTTCTATGAATCTTCAAGAAACTGACCATCCCACCATCGTTTGCGCCAGAGGTGAATAGATGTCTGAGCTCGTATACCAGCTTTAGCATAAGGATCTTCGTAAGCAAAGCGCTCGGCTTCGGCTAAGCTATTGCCATCAAACAGAGAGATTCCCCCAATGACTGTTTTGTCATCATTTGCAAGAAGTGCTCCGGCGGCAAGAACTTTTTTCCCATGGAATTGAAGAAAGTCTCGATGCGCTTGTCTAGTAGTTTCTCGTTTTTGCTCCATATGGGGAAAGTCGATTGCGTAAATTAAATAAGGCACCCTTTTTCTCCTATACTAAAAGTATAAATTTGATGGTTGATCATTTCTAAATTTTTTTGAAGCAACCAAACAATTAAGAATTACTTTTTCCAACGCTTCACTTACTTTAGAGTAATGGCTAACAATGGCTGCATGAATGATGTACAAGCTCACAGAGTTGGAAGCAATTTCCATCATTATCAATCACCGTCTGCATTTTGACATGCCCTGGGACTTCAATAATGTCTCCTTGGCACTTGGCGCCTTTTTTAAGGAGTTCTTGCTTTGCTTCTTCAAGATCTGCCACTGTAAATGTAATCACTGCATTTGTTCCTGCTTTTACATGTTCCTGAGGATTTTCTTGAGCAATTCCAAGGCGAGTTCCACCTTCGTAGCCTTCTAGTTCTGCCCAGCCAAATTCCTCATGGAATTCAACCAGCTTTAAACCTACAACATTTGTATAGTAAGAGACTGCATTTTTAATATCTTTAACGACAATCCAGCTAAGTCCTATTTCTGTTACTTTCATAAATACCTATAGTGTAATGATAGGATCAGTATAAAAAAGAGGGTAAAATTAAGCAAATTAAACTAGGAAGCATAATAGGGAGTTACAACTGCCCATACTCTGTCAATTTTATTTTCTTGGTTAAGATGCCAGATCCCGCAAACCCAACGATGTCGTTTTTCTTCCGTTTTTTTGTCGATAGAAGAAGAATAGAAATTTACAGAGATATGATGATCATCACTATGTACAATTTTTTTTATATCTAAGGTAATGCTTGTGCATTCTTCTTTCTGCCTCTTTGCCTGCTGCAGTAATTCTTGGTAGTTCATGCAGAGCTCAATGGGTTGGTTCGTCTTATCTGCAACGCTGATTGTCTCGGTAAAATCAGGAGAATAAAACTCATCAAATCTGCTCAAATCTTGACTTTGCCAAATGCAGCGAAACATTTCTTTAAAAAACTGTTCACTTTTCATTCTATTTCTCTTAGCACATGGGGTTGGTATAGTGGTTAGTGGTTAGTGGTTAAATATAGTTAATTATATTTTTAATTTCCTATCAATTGTTAAATAATTTTTATTATTTTCTTAATAATGACTTAATACTCTTTTAGTATCATTATTGCTAAATAAGTTTTAATTATTTAATTTTCATTTAAGGAGCAATATGAAAGTACAAGAAATTCCTTTATCGGCTGGTCCCTTAACCGAAGAAACGCCAAAAATACAAACAAAAGCGTCTTCATCTTCTTGGATGAGGCCTATTATTTATATGAGTATGGGTGGGGTGATTACGTTGGTAGCATTGAAAGTACTGCAAAAACAAAGTAATCCTGAGCCTTCTGACGATTCTTTAGAATCTAAACAATTAGGTTTAGCAAAAGAAGTCTTAAAGTTCATGAATTCTTTTTACTCTGATCTATCAATTCCAACTTTTCAAGAAATGCTAAATATTACTAAGGCATTCTTTTCTTTTGCGCAAGAAACAGCCAAAGAGTTTGAAAAAGACAGTAAGGCAAAAGGTGAAGAGTTTTGGAAGAATGCAAAAGCAAATAGCGAAGAGTTCTTTAATAATGCAAAAACAGGTGGCGAAGAGTTTCTTAATAATGCTAGAAAAAATAGCGAAGAGTTCTTTAATAATGCAAAAGCAGGCAGTGAAAACTTTTTCAATAAACCATAAGAATAAAGTTGAATCTTCAGTCCTGACTTTGAAAAGTTAAACCAAAGTTTTAAAGAAGTAGATAAGTAATCTTCTATCTACTTCTTTACAAAATTCTATCTCAAGAATGTCATTTTATTTTAAAGTTTACTTTTACTAATTGCTGCTAGAAATTTAATGCATGTATAGCCAGCGCAAAATCGATACTATTCTAATAACAGGTTCCTCTGGACGAATAGGCAGAGCTATTGCAGCGTTGCTGCAAGATGATTATATCGTCATTGGCATTGACATTAGCCCAGGGCCCTATACCACTCATCTTATAGATATTCAAAGTCCAAAAATTGCTGAGCTTGTTGAAAAAGCTCATGCTGTTATCCATACGGCAGCCCTTCATGCCCCACACGTAGGGGTCTATGATAAGCAGCAATTTTGGGATGTAAATGTTTTGGGTACAGAGAGCTTGCTCAATGCATGTTTGAAAAGTAAGGTAGCTCGATTTATTTTTACAAGTTCCACATCGATCTATGGTCATGCAATGAGTTGTCCTCAAAAAGCTGTTTGGGTCACAGAAGAGTTGCTTCCTCAGCCTAGAGATATTTATGATGAAACAAAACTAGCAGCAGAAGAATTATGCCGGAAGGCCGTCAATAGGGGCTTACCTTCTTGTTTGTGCCTAAGGATGTCTAGATGCTTCCCTGAAGAAGAGAGACTGATGGCTATTTATCGCCTTTATCGGGGTATTGCTCTTGAGGATGTGGTGCTAGCGCATCAATTAGCTTTAACTTCAGATGTCAAGGGCTTTGAAATACTGAATATTTCTAGCCAAACGCCCTTTACTTCATTTGAGCTTCATGATCTTTATCATCAAGCTGATCGTGTGATCTGTAAACATTATCCCGAGGCGAGAAATATCTTTCAGGATAGAGGGTGGTCTTTGCCCAAATCAATTGATCGAGTTTATGTCATCGAAAAAGCTAGAAAGGTATTGGGGTTTAATCCGTCTTACAATTTCAAAGAATCTTTAGTGGGGGCAGAGACGTTAAAGTTATAGCTATTTCCTTCATGGATTTTTTTCATTATGATCGCAGTGCGCTCTTCTATAGATCCTGCAGAGATTGGAACGACGCGAAATCCCAAAGCCTCATAGCTCGCAGCTAAAAAGTTGCCAACCCTTCTTGCTTCCTGAGGCGATTCACTTCGGATTTGAGTTTCCTCATAATTATCTAGAGGCTCTACAAGGAAAACGGTAGGGGCGTAGAGACAATGAATTACAATATTTCGCACCGCTTCTACTAAAGCAGCCAAAGGAGTTTCGCCGAGATATAAAGCAAAGCATAGAGTATCTATTTGAGAGCGATCAAAAATAGCTTCCATGGGTGAGAAGTTCTTTGCTTCTTGGTACCGTTCTTCTTGTTTATGGAGTACTTTTTTCCGAAAACCTGGCTGAGCCCAAGGATGTTTAATATTCTTTTCAAGATCTTCCTGGATAACATCTGTAGCAGCTTCAGCAACTGTGAATATTCCTTTTTCTTTTAATTGATTGACAAGAGTTGTTTTGCCAACTCCTGGACCACCTGTAATAATATAAAAACGAGAATTGGAGGGGGGACTATGGTGATCAGATAGTCGTGGAATCAGAGAAAGTAAAGTGTTGATCTCAGGGGAGAAGGTTTCTGCTTTAAATGAGGCGCCTAAGTTTACTTGCGGCGCAATTGTTACTGTAGTTATTTTGCACATATGAGGCATCATTAAATTAACCCAAGCTGATAGATAAAGACACTATTTAATTAACCTAAGGTTTAGCTCTATTTCGAAGTAAAATTGTAACTTGGTTTTGAAAATTTAACCAATCAAAAGTTCTGATGCATTTTTCTGCGATCTCAATTAAATTAACTTAAGTCAAAATTAATAAAGATGAAGGGGGATAGGGTGTTTGAAAACAAGTTAGTAGCAGTCATGAACGAGAAAGTGGAACCAGGCTTGATTATGAATGCCTTGGCTCACATGTGTATAGGGTTTGGGTCTGAGATAGGAAAAGGGCCATTACAGCTGACTAACTATCTTGATGGAGATGGTGGTAGTCACCCAAATATTTCAGAGATGCCATTTATGATTTTAAAAGCAAATTCAAATAAGATTCGAACTCTTCGACAGGCAGCTTTAGAAGCTAAAATTAGCTGCGTAGACTTTACCGACACGATGACAGTAGGGACATACCTTGAGCAAATAGAGAGAACCAAGCAAACCAAAGAAGTTGACTTGATTTATTATGGTATTGTCTTATTTGGCAAGTGGGATAAGGTGTCAGAGCTGACAAGAAAATTTTCCTTATGGAAATAAGACCTTATGAATAAACCGGGTACTTTAATAGATGCCTCACTCGTGCATCGCCTTGTGGCTTCACAGTTCCCTCAATGGAGTGGATTACCTATTGATCCTGTAGCAATAGAAGGATGGGATAATCGAACTTTTCATTTAGGTCAAAATATGTTGGTTCGCTTACCAAGTGCTGTTAAATATGAATTGCAAGTAGAAAAAGAACATCGGTGGTTGCCAAAATTAGCTCCTGGTCTACCTCTGCCGATTCCTGTTCCATTAGCAATGGGAAAACCTGAGTATCATTATCCCTGGAAGTGGTCTGTTTATCAATGGCTCGAAGGTGAAACCGCTGCATTTGCTCCAATTGCTGATCTAGTTACATTTGCAGCTGATTTGGCACAATTTTTAATTGCTTTGCATAAAGTTGATATAAAAGATGGACCATTGCCAGGATTACATAGTTTTTATCGAGGTGGATCGCTATCGGTTTATGATAAGGAAATTCGCCACGCAATCTCTCTTTTAAAAGGTCAAGTGGATGAAAACGCTGCGACTCAACTCTGGGAAAGAGCTCTAGAGACGACTTGGAATCATTCAAAAGTTTGGGTTCATGATGATGTTAGCGCTGGTAATCTTCTAGTACAAGGAGGAAAGCTTTGTGCTGTGATTGATTTTGGTCAGCTGGTAGTGGGCGATCCTGCTTGCGATCTTACTATTAATTGGACGCTGTTTCATGGGAAAAGTCGGGAAACTTTTCAAGAGATGCTTTCATTTGATTCGGGAACATGGGCGCGTGCTCGCGCCTGGACTTTATGGAAAGCCTTAATAACAGCTGCTGGCTTTACAAATCCAAATAATTTTGAATCTAGGCAATCTTGGGCTATTATTGAAGAAGTGTTGATTGATCACAAAAATTTCACATGATGCTGTGCAAACTAGAGTCAATAAAACAGCCAGAAATATCCGGCTGTTTGTTTTTTTATTTATTAGTTCAATTCTTTTTCAGCAAAGATTTTTATCCCTTGAGAAAAAAATAGAGCAAGCTTAGGGTGCTCAGGATCGTATTGTTTAAATACATCCTTCCATTCAAAACCTGCATAACCTTCACCCATTTCAGCATAAGAATGGCGATCTGGAGTCCAATATTTTTTCAGCAATTCATAGTGCCTACGGATGATTTTTTGAACTTCAGAAGAACTAGCAGAAGAGTTGTTTTTCCACTGCTTTGCTAGATCATCTAGAATGTCTTGCCAGTCTTGCTTTTGTTTTTCAAAATCATTTTTAGTCATATTTTTGACATTTTGATTGGATTCTCTGATGGAATCTTTCACTTTATCTCCAAAGCGATTGATTAAATAGTTTTGATATTCATCTTGTTTTTCCTTGGTAAATCCAAGGTAAATTTCATGATCTTTCATTTTCTTAGTTCCATTTAAATGTTCGATTGTTTTGTCAATGGTCTTAATCAATTTTTTGGTATGTTCTAGATTCTTTTTGAGCACCTTGCGGTGAGAACTTAGAGCGACCACTTGATCAAAATCGCCCCTCCCTAAAACTTTTTGAATCTGCTTTAACTCAAACCCCAGCTCTTTAAAAAATAAAATTTGCTGAAGGATTAAAAGCTGCTCTTCTTCGTAGTATCGATACCCATTGGAGCCATGATAAGCTGGTTTAAGAAGACCCACCTCGTCATACCAATGGAGCGTTCGAACACTCACTCCTGAAAGTTGAGCTAATTTTGTAACTGTATAAGCCATTGACGATCCCTCTAATATCCCTTTGATTTTAAAGGATGCAATAATAATAGAGAATAACGCAACGTGAGGGTCAAGAGGGTTTCTAAAAAATTTAGATTTAATAAATATATTTACAGTTTGTTGCAGAAGGTTTCTTTTTGAAAGCTTTTGCATTTAATAGATAATCTTAATTAATCTTTGAGTGGCTCCTTTAGTTCATGAAGAAAAAGCTATAAATAATGGATAAATTTCAAATAAATCCGATGCAAAATAAGATAAAACTAATCCTTGCTTCTTTAGCAGACTACCCTATTATTCAAAATATGGGTCGTTTTTATGTCTATGATATGAGCCAATATATGGGAGGTGAGGAAGGCTGGGCAATTCCTGAAAATGGCCTTTATGAATGCATTGATTTTAAAAAGTATTGGGAAGATGACAATACATTTCCTTTTCTTGTCCATGTTGATGGGGAGCTTGCTGGTTTTGTCATCGTTGATAAAAAAGGAAGCAATTCAAAAATCGACTTTAATATTGCTCAATTTTTTATTCTTCGCAAATTTAAGAATAGGGGAATAGGGCGACAAGTAGCCAAGATGTGTTTTGATAAGTTTCAAGGCAATTGGGAAGTCATGGTTATGCCTAAAAATATCGGTGCGTATAAATTTTGGAAGCGTGTTATAGAAGGCTATACTGATAACCATTTCAAAGAGTATAATAAGGTTATTCCTCATTTAGACAATTGTGAGAAAGTTATCTTTAATTTTCAAAATGCAAAATATTAAATAGATATGAATTTTTCTTCTGATAAAATTTTTTCAATACCACATTCTCATCAAGAAATTAATTGGACTCATTCTCTTTATCCAATCATGAAACCTAGAGAAGAGGGTTATCTTAAAGTCTCCGATCTTCACACTCTTTATTATGCCACTTACGGTAATCCCAAAGGGATTCCAGTGGTTGTTTTACACGGTGGTCCTGGAGCAGGTTGCTGTGATAGCATGACTCAATTTTTCGATTTAAATCGATGGAATGTAGTTATGTTTGATCAAAGAGGAGCGATGCGATCTCTCCCTTTTTGCTCAATGGAGGAAAATAATCCACATCACTCTGTCAGTGATATGGAAATACTGCGAAAACATTTAAAGATCGACAAATGGGTTGTTTTTGGTGGCTCTTGGGGCTCTTCGTTAGGATTGTTATATGGACAAGCGCATTCCAAACACTGCCTGGGATTTATCCTTAGAGGAATATGGCTTTGTCGCAAGCCTGATTACTTGCATCTGTTTTATGATATGGGGAAAATTTTTCCAGAGGCTTATGACAGCGTTGTAAGTCATATTCCAGGAAAAGAGCGATTTGATTTAGTTTCTGCTTACTATGATAGAGTCTTTCATCCAGATCCGGCTATTCATCTACCTGCTGCTCGCATTTTTATTGAGTTTGATATGATTTGTGCAACTAGCCGACCCAATAGAGCGTTTGTTGATTCGATGCTCCGTAATGAAAATCAGGTGCTGAGCGTGATGAGAGCCTTCTGTTTTTATGCAAAAAATCAATTTTTTCTGGAGCCTAATCACATCTTATCGAGGATGTCAAAAATAGAGCATTTACCAGCCATTATTGTACAAGGTCGTTGGGATGCAATATGTCTTCCAGCGATGGCTTATTCTCTATATCAACATTGGCCTAATAGTGCTTTATGGATGGTTCCAGATGGGGGGCATTCTGTCGTTGACTTAGGTATTGCGAGAGCTTTAAGCTGCGCAACAGATCTTTTTGCAGAAAAATGGACTAACAATGATGAAAAGTAGTTATGAAATATAAAATATCTATTAGAAATTATCAACCTGAAGATGTAGAGGCGCTAGCTCATATTTACTTTAATACGGTTCATCAGATTAATATTAAACATTATACTCAAGAGCAAGTCGATGTTTGGGCTCCAACGTCAAGCCTAGAAGTAAAGGGTTGGGAAAAAAAGTTTTTAAAAACCAAACCGATAGTAGCCCTTGTAGGGGACGCCATTGTTGGCTTTGCTGAATTTGAGCCTAATGGCCATATTGATTGCTTTTACTGTCATCATGAATGGATCGGTAAAGGGGTTGGCTTTGCTCTTATGAAAGAAATCTTTAAAAGAGCTAAAAGCTCTCATATAGAGACCATTTTTGCAGAGGTCAGCATTACAGCTAAAAGCTTCTTTGAAAAGCAGGGCTTTACAGTATTGGTTGAGCAGAAAATTGTTAAAGAGGGCATTGAACTGATCAATTATAAAATGGAAAAAAAGTTACACTAAATCAGAGGCTTTTTCATTTTGCTACGTATTTAGCTGCAAAGGCAAGTGCTTGATCAATATGAGTAAAGAGATGGTCATTCCCGATTTCTTGATTAAGTTCAAATTTGATCAACATCTTTTTCAATGAAGGGCTTACACCTGAAAGTAAAAGAAGAGTTCCTTGCTTTTTACATTTATAGAAGAATTCTTTAAGGGCATACATACCGCTTGCATCAATAGCAGGAACTTTTCTCATTCGAAGAATGAAAACTTTTGGTGGACGCTCAATGTTTGTTAAAGTAGTTTTCAGATTATCTGCAATTCCAAAGAAAAAAGGTCCTGTAATTTCATAGACTTCAACATGAGGTGGTATTTGCTTTTTCTCAATAGCATCCATATCATAGGCTTCTTCTTTAGCATCCGCTTTTTGTAGATCTGCGATGGAAACCACTTTTGAAATATCACTTACTCTTTTCATAAAGAGAAAAGAAGCTAAAATCATCCCGACAGCAACAGCAATCGTTAAATCGGCAAGGATCGTGAGTAAAAAAGTGGTTAAAAGGACACCGATATCTCCCAGAGGGGCCTTAAAAAGATGCAGAAAATGACCAATTTCGCTCATATTCCAAGCAATCATTAATAGAACTGCTGAAAGAGCTGCTAAAGAAATTTGACTGACGATAGGAGCAAAAGCGACCAGGATCAAAAGAAGTGTTAAAGCATGGATCATTCCTGCAAGGGGGGTTTTAGCGCCAGATTTGACATTAGTGGCTGTTCGTGCAATAGCGCCTGTGGCAGGAATTCCCCCAAAAGTGCAAGAGGCAATATTGGCAATACCTTGAGCTAGCAGTTCACAGTTAGATCGATGTTTAGAGCCAGCCATTCCATCAGCAACAATGGCGGAAAGAAGTGATTCAATTCCAGCTAAAAAAGCAATAGTGAAAGCATCGGCCAATAGGGGAAGCCAAGAGGCATCAGCTAATAAGAAACGCCAATTATTAAAATGACCTGCAGAAGATAAGAAGATGGGAGTGGGAAGTGTTCTTTTAAGCTCCCCAAACTTCGTATAGATGGTTTCAACAGGAAGATGAAAGCCCCAAGTAATTGCGGTGACTAAAGCTACTGAAACAATGCCCCAAGGTAAAAATGGGAAAAATTTGCGAATGACTAAAATCAGTGTAAGTGTTCCTGCAGCGACACAAAATGAAGGCCACTGGATGGTATTTAGTGAGGAGAAAATAACGCCCCATTTTGCGATAAAGTCCGCAGGAAGATGGCTAATGTCAAGTCCTAGAAAATCTTTGATTTGTGAAGAAAAGATAAGAACGGCGATGCCTGCTGTAAATCCAGTAATTAATGGATAGGGGATGTACTTAATCCAATCTCCCAGCTTACAAAGGGAGGCAATAATGAGAATAACACCAGCTATTAAAGAGGCAAAGACGAGGCCTTCATAACCATTTCTTTGGATGATGTCAAAAATGATAACAACAAAAGCGCCTGTTGGACCTCCGATCTGATATCGGCTACCTCCAAGTAAAGAAATTAAAAACCCTGCAATAATCGCTGTATAAATGCCTCTTTCTGGAGAGGCTCCTGAGGCAATTGCAAATGCCATTGCCAGGGGAAGTGCTACTAGTCCTACGGTAATCCCAGCAAAAAGATCATGCTTTAAATAAGCCCATTTATAATTATGGAAAACAAAATCCCATGACTTGGGAACTAAAAAAGCACACGCATAAAGATATCCATTTGCTAAATAGAAAATGACAAAATCAACCATTCTCTTCAAGCAAATTTTATAACTTAATTTTGAAAGGATTAAATCGCTTTACAAAGGATACATAACCAAGCCTTACTAGGACTTGGAGCTACTTTACTGAGATCATCATATTGCCAAATATCAATCACATGAAAATAATCTTCTATAAAGGGAAGAATTTTTTCTTCATCCATATCAAAAAAAGTGCGATCACTTATTTCTCTCATGGTATTGCCGTATTTAAATGAAGCAAAAAAGATACCTTTTTTTTTAAGAGCTCGGTGAAGTTTGCTGAGTACTAATTGGAGTTCGTTATAGGGGGTATGAAGCAAAGCAGCTTTTGCCCAGATAGCATCAAATTCATCCTTATAATGGATATTTTGGAAAGAGTCTTGCAAAACTGGTTGATTAGTCTCTTGAGATGCTTTTTTGACCATTTCGATCGATGCATCAAAAGCGACGACTTCATAACCCAAATGAAGAAAATGTTTTGTATCCTTACCAATTCCACACCCTGCATCTAAAATTTTAGCCGGTTTAGGAACGTAGGGGAGAAACTTTTGATATAGATGAGAAACATCAATAGCCATCGTGTGATTATAAAATGCATCAGCATTTTTATCGTAATATTGAGAAGAACTCATTAGTCCCTCTATTTATTTCGATAAAAGATGTTTTTTGACTTCCGTGACTGCTTGAGTGGGGATATAGCCATTGTAGAGGTGATAATATTTATTTTCGCCACCAGGATTGGCTTCAAAAACTAATTGACCGAGAAGTTTTTTGGGATCGATTTTTAAAACAACATAATCTCGATCTTGCCAGTATTTTGTCAAAATACGAGAAAGCTGATTCTCTGTTGAAAAATGAATAAATAGATCATCATCAGAGTCTAAAACCAAAGACTCTTTATATTGAGAACTTTCCCAATTTGCAATTGAGAGTATTTTATATAAAGAGTCTGGTGAGTGAGTGACTGTCATAAAAAGCTCCTTCGTTGAAAAAAGAGATTTATTATGCAGGTTGCATGTAGCCTTGTAAACGAGAAAGTCGCTCATAAGCAACACCAAGTCCTGTCAATGTGCCAACAGCGCCTACAAAGACACCCGCAATACGTCGACCAGCAGAGATAGAGTCTTTATGGGCAGCTCTATGTGCAAACTTGGCGCTATGGAGGGCTAAAAGTATACCAGCTCCTGCAGGAACAAAGATATTGAGTGTAATATTATTGAACTTGTTAAGGTAATCGTTGATGTCCAAAGATGGCTGTTCTGTAGAACTTTGATTTACAGGTGTAGCAAGTTGAAGAAACTCTTTACCACCTTCAACAGTTCTATTAGTAAACGGGACGCCAATGAAGTTAAAAAGTTGTCTATAGTTGCTTACCGTAGCTGGGCTACTTGCTGAGATATAAACTTCGCTTTTTTTCAAATTACCAATAGTTTGCCATACTCTTTGATGCCAAGGCACGATTTCATCACCTGTCGACTTCATTTCAAATTGGCAAAAAGTATCACCTATTTCTGTTCCATTCTGGATTTTGCGATTACAATTAGTTGAAAATTCCATTTTAGGAGCGAAAGCCTCTAAAGTTTCTTTACTAAGGCATGGTTGCTGAGAAACTTCGAGGGGATCGAACACTTGATGAGCTGCCTCTTTTACGTAAGAGGGTTTAATGGTGTTTCCTTCAAACTTCTCAATAAAATGAACCCCTTGTTGATTTAGAGCATATTGCAGAGCGATTTGACTCGCATTGGAAAAGGCAGGGTTAAAACTGAGTTTGGGAAAATTTTGCTGTATCAGCGCGTTTAGCGCCTCTGTATCGCTAGGCAAAGTATATCGACGAGTTGCTTGAGCTCCTTCTTTGGAAGTAAGGGTCATATCGCAATAAGTGTCTTCTCCAGCACTATAAAGCAATCCTGGGGTTGCTTTTGTTTCACAATCAATTTTTGTAGATGCAAGCTGAGGAAAAAAACACTGCTGGGCTAAAACTTTTTGCTCTGTGCATTTTCCCTGTGCATTAAATGATTGTATTGCCTCTGAAGTGGGGTCTAATTGGAAAGAAAATGTATGAGTAGATTCTGCAAAATTGGGATCGGTTACACTTTTAAAGAAAGCTTTAGCGCCAGCTGGGGTAAAAGCTTCAAAAGGGCGGCCTGATACAAATAAAGGGGCAAACTGGTTATGTGGGTTTATATTATTCTTCAAGATTTTCTCTAGAGCAGCTTGACGATCTTGAGGCGATAAAGAGGCTAGAAATGCGGCCTGAACCCCTTGCTGATTTTCAATATTTAAATTGAAAAATAGCCCACTTTTGTTTCCTTGAATGTTTGCTCCAAATATTCCCTGTTTCCAATCTTGGGGAAGACCATTAAAAATTTGATTGGGTTGATCTACTATTTCTTTACCGAAGATGTGTTGATGGAGAAAGGCTGTTTCAAAGGCCTTAAAGCGTTCTTGATCATTCAAATCAGCGAGCCTTTTAATAAAATATTGTTCATCGAAGAAAGTTCCTCCGCTAGGATGATACAGAAATGCATTTTGGCAGAGTTCTTTGGCTGTCTGAACTTTTAAGAATGGCTGTGAAAGAGGGGGTTTTGCAAAGCATGTATCTGAAGAAGAATAGTTTGTGAAAGTTGAATCGGTCATATTATTACCCTAAAAGTTATATTTTGATCTCAAATAATAACATAATAACGAATAAACATTAAGATTTTTTAAAGGAGAGAGAGTTTAGTAAAAATTTAAAAAAAAGATTTAAATTTTTTACTTCAGCCTAAGGGGTAGACTTTTTCAATCGATTTAAGCTAAACTTTTCTTTCAATTTAACCCCCCATACAACGAATGTTTGATTCACTTGAAGGCCAATCCTTAGTCGAACTAGAAGAAAAAGTTTTAAAAGAATGGAAAGATCAAGATATTTTTTTAAAATCAGTTCAACAACGCAAAAAAAAGCCCCTCTACTCTTTTTTTGATGGGCCTCCTTTTGCCACAGGGCTACCTCATTATGGCCATATTCTTGCCAGCACCATTAAAGACGTGGTGGCTCGCTATAAGACCATGCAAGGGTACTATGTCCCTAGGCGCTTTGGCTGGGACTGTCATGGGTTGCCCGTTGAAAACGAGATTGAAAAAGCTCATAACATCAAGGGGGCTCATGACGTTATTAATTTTGGAATTGGTCGTTTTAATGAAGAATGTCGCAAAATTGTCTTGAGATACGTTAAAGAGTGGGAAGTGATTATTTCTAGGCTAGGTCGTTGGGTTGATTTTGATCAAACCTATCTGACCATGGATCCTTCATACATGGAGAGCATCTGGTGGGTATTCTCTGAGCTATATAAGCAAGATCTAATTTATCAAGGCTTTAAAGTGATGCCCTACTCTGCACAATTAGGAACACCGCTATCTAACTTTGAAGCAAACCTCAATTATAAAGAGGTGGATGACCCCTCGATTGTCATCACATTCCCATTGAAAAAGGACCCGAATACTCAACTTCTTGTTTGGACAACGACTCCTTGGACACTTGTCTCTAACCTGGCAGCCTGCGTGGGTACTCATATTACTTATGTCAAAGTAAAAGAGATCAAATCAGGTATCATCTATATCCTAGCTCAGTCTCGACTGCACCATTATTTTAACGATCAGAGTCAGTATTCTATTGAGGGAGAAGTCAAATCAGAAGAGCTTGTAGGGCTAGAATATATCCCTCCTTTTGACTACTTTAACGATAAGAGCGCCTTCAAAGTATTATCTGCAGATTTTGTTAGCACAGAGGATGGGACAGGGATTGTTCATATGGCGCCAGGATTTGGCGAAGATGACTTTTATACTTGTAAAGCGGCCCAAATTGATCCTGTTTGTCCTATTGATGCTAATTGTAAATTTACAGAGGTTATTCCAGAATACCAAGGGCAGTTTGTTAAAGAAGCCGATAAAGATATTATCGCACGCTTAAAAGCAAAGGGTCGTCTTTTTTATCGGGGAACGATTCATCACCGTTATCCATTTTGTTGGCGAACAGATACGCCATTAATTTATCGTGTGACAACATCTTGGTTTGTAGCCGTTGAAAAAATTAAAGATAAGATTTTGGCAGCCAATCAAAGCATTTACTGGATGCCAGGGCATCTCAAACAGGGGCGTTTTGGAAAATGGCTTGAAAATGCCCGCGATTGGGCGATTAGTCGCAATCGTTACTGGGGAACTCCTATTCCAATTTGGGAAGCGGAAGATGGAGAGCGCATTGTTGTTGGTAGCTTGGATGAATTCAAAAAATATACGGGTGAGAAGGTCAATGACTTGCATAGGCACTTTATTGATGAGCTGGTCTTCAAAGACAAAAGTGGTAAAGTTTTTAAACGTACTGAAGGTGTTTTTGATTGTTGGTTTGAATCCGGATCGATGCCTTATGCTCAAAACCATTATCCTTTTGAGAATAAGGGTTTATTGAATAAAATTTTTCCAGCTGATTTTATTGCTGAGGGGTTAGATCAAACTCGAGGTTGGTTTTACACTCTCACAGTGCTGGGAGCTGCCCTCTTTGATAGCCCTGCTTTTAAAAATGCGATAGTCAATGGCATTATTTTAGCTGAAGACGGGCAAAAAATGTCTAAACGCCTTAAAAACTACCCAGATCCTATGGAAGTGGTTCACCAATATGGTGCCGATGCTCTGAGGCTCTATCTATTAAGTACTCCTGTTGTCAAAGGAGAAGATATGCGTTTTAAAGAAAAGGGAGTAGAGCAAATTTTTAGACAAACTCTCTTGCCTTTTTGGAATGCTCACAACTTCTTTGTTACCTATGCCCGTATCTATCAATGGGACCCTGTTAAAGAATTTAGAAAGCCTCATGCACTTTTAGACAGTTGGATTATTTCTAAGCTAAATCAATTGATTAACTCCATTGAAAAAGCCATGGATATTTATGATTTAAGCGCTGCTATTGAGCCTATTATTCAATTTATGGATGAGTTAACCAATTGGTATATTCGCAGATCGCGTCGTCGATTTTGGAGTAGTGAGACAACAGATGATCGCAAAGAAGCTTTTTCAACGCTATATGTTGTCCTTGTCGAAACATGTAAAATCATTGCCCCTTTTATGCCATTTTTGAGTGATATCATTTACAAAAATCTAGTCAATCCTGACAAGGAATTTGAATCTGTCCACCTCTGTGATTCTTCGATTTATCGCACAGATTGGCGCAACATCTGGCTTGAAAAGCAAATGAAGGCGCTTCAATCTGCTGTGAGTTTAGGGCACAGCATCAGAAAAGAGCACCGCATCAAAGTTCGTCAGCCACTTTCCAAACTGCATATTGCGATTGGGGATGCTTCTGAAAAAGAATTTTTAGAGAGCCAAGTGCATCTAATCCGCGATGAGCTTAATGTGAAAGAGGTTGTTTTTTATGAAGACGAGAATCAACTAGTTAACCTTAAATTGACTCCTAATTTTAGAGTTCTAGGTAAAAAAGTTGGACCTCTTATGCGATTTGTTCAAGCAAAAGTTCAAGAACTCGACCAAGCTCTTTTACAAGATTTATTGAATGATAAGCCAATATCGATTGAAGTCGAAGGGCAAACGATAGAATTAACTAAAGAAGATATTCAAATACAGCGAGATGTTAAAGATGGGATGGTTGCTGCAAACCTAGGCAATATCACTTTAGCACTTGATGTTGAATTAACAGAAGAGTTGATTGATGAGGGTTTTGCCAGAGAGCTTGTCAATAAAATTCAAACGATGAGAAGAGATGCAAGATTGGAAAAAACCGATCGCATCCGTTTAAAAATAGCGACGAGTGAAAAAGTTCAACATGCTTTCCATCAGTTTAAAGATTATGTGCAGAGTGAAGTCTTAGCTACAGAAGTGGTTTTTGAAAGCTCTCTAGAAGGGGCTGAGTGGGATATTAACGGAGAGTCTGCTGTCATCCTCTTAGAGAAAGCGAGTTAATAAAGCTCTCAAAATTAAAGAGCTTTTCCTCGATGCTTTCTGGAATAGAGCGTTGCTGTTACTAAAGCTGTAGCTGCAATGCTCCAGACAATGAGATTAGGCAAATTCCACCAATTCAGTTTTGTTTGGTTTAAAAGACCAAAACGTGAACTAGAAGGCCAAATAATAATAGCTGGAGATCCTTGGATATTCTTTTCAGGGATGAAACCAAAGTCTCGGCAATCTCTACTTCCTGCATGATTATCACCTAAGAAAAGATAATAACCACTTGGGATATGCAGGCCATAATTGACAATGAGTTCTTTATCGAGTTTTCCATCAACCATTGGAGAACCATAATCAAAAAAGCCTCTAGCTTTAGATTTTTCATTAGCAACAAAAGTAGTTAAGATCGGGTCGTCTTTAGAGAAGATCTTGTGATTGAGTAGGTATAGATCTCCTTCACGAAAGTAGGCATAACGATGCGGGATAAAATCGGTATGAGATTTATCAGGTTCATAAAGGGTAATCATCTCCATCCCTAAATTAAAAAGCTTTTGGGTCATGTAAGGATCTGAGCTATTTAATAAATGGTCTGCAGCTAATTTCTTCTGTGTCCCAGATCGACCGATTTGATAAGCAGTTCCATCAATAAATTCGTAGGTTCCATCGGCTAAATTAGCAAAAAAAGGGCTATACGAATGGGCTTTGAAAGAATGTTGCATGGCATAATTGCCGCCATATTCACCTTTGATGACAAATCTTGCTGTGTAGATGCTATTTTTAATCGCTTTAAGGTGCTCCTCAGATAAAGGAAGCAATGATTTTTCAGGGGTCATCATAGGACGAAAGCGACCTAAAAGATCAACGCCTAGGTGAGGACGTGGGTAGTTTGTATGAGGAGAGTGGTGTAGTTCTAAGAAAAAAGACTGATCAAATCCTTTAAGGTCATAGCCGAGTTCCTGGGCTTGTTTGCGATCGAGCATTTTCACCATCGCATAATTTTTAATGCCCCAAAGATCTTGATATTCTAATTTAGGGGATTCTTCAATCCATTGATGCCCGTTGGAGAATTTGCCATGCAATGTTCCTTGAGAACTCACATAGAGTTTAGCCACTTCTTGTCCCATTTGAGAGATAAATACAGGGGATGCAATTCGGCGATTTTTTTTGGGTTCGTCAATCGTTACTTTCCCTTCAAAGCTGCTGAAAGGCACGTGTTCAAGATTTTGAAAAATTTTTGAATCTTGAAATTCTTTTATTTCTTTTCCGTGTTGATCAACGCCATATATTTTTCCTCCGTAAAAGTAGAGGGTGTCTCCAGATTTTCCAATGAGTCTCTTAACCATTTGTTTTTTCGTATTAAAAAGAAATAAATAGCGAGATTTGTTTTCTTCAGGAGGTAAATTATCGACTGTAAAAATGGCTATATTGCCGCGGTTTAAATTAGAAGAATCAAAGTAGAGATGGGATTGTTTAAAGGGAAAATTAATTCCAAAGCATGTTTTAGTGGCAATGACGCGATCTTTTTCCAGAAGTGTGGGCCTCATTGATCCTGAAGGTATCTGATAATGTTGAAACCACAATTGATTAATCAGTGTAACTGTCAGCAGGGTAAAACCAATACCAATAACCCATTCGTTAAAGTAATCATACGGCGTTTTTTTTACGTTTAATTTGGTATAGTTGAGAAGCTTTTTAGAAATAGCATACGCATTAGCAGATTCTTTTTGATCAATCGCTTCTTTTAATTGAGAGAGAAGCTGCTTGATCATGGCATAAGCTTCATCAGAAAGTTTTCTCTTTTTCTTGATTAAAAGATCGCGAACATGATGAAAGGTCTTTCTTGATTTTCTTAGAGAATATTTGTAGTTTTGCACTAGTTTACTGATGAACATATGGTTTTGCTATACTTATGGGTTTGGTCGTTTCAACGCTCATTTGCGGATGCTCTTGAGGTTCAAAAATAAAGTAATAAAGCTTATCAGCTTTTAACTTATTATTTAAATTATCATTTACAATAGTGAACATTGCGTGACGATGCGCTTTGTCTTGTTGGAGAGAAAATGGGATTGGGGTGCAATGCAAATCATCTTTAAGCCGGATATAAACCTGATACCCTAGAAAGTTAGGATGTGTTTTAAGTTCAAATTGCAGATCTCCAGTAGCAGTATACTGATGAGAGATTAATTCTAGAGGAGGGATGGGCAGGCTTGTGTGAATCGATTTAAGACCTCGTCCAGAATCGATAATTCTCATTTTTACTTGTGAAAATTGATTAGCGACTTGAATCCAAAATGGAAAGTAACTAGGAACCTTTTCCCCTTCTTGAGGTAGGTAAATTTCAATTTTTTTATTAGCGAGTTCTGAGCCATCTTGAGGCCAGTGGGTCTGGTAGGCGTTGCAAGCTGCTGACTTCACTTTTTTCCCATCAAAGACGATGGGGGGATTCCACGTCAAGCGGTTATCAGGCATCTCTAAAGGGGGAGGGGGCCCTGCTTTTTTACGAAGGCTTTCGGGGATTAATTTAAATTGTAAGCTAATAAGTGTTGGGAATATTTGCTCTTGGGGATAAATCTTTTGCCAGCTTTTTTGAGAAAATGAATACATCTGCTCAATGTTTTTTACATTTAGATCTAGCTCATACATAACCCAAGAGAGATGCCCTGGAGCCTGACTATTGACCCATTCTTGCCAGAGGCCTTTGATTTTTTTTACTTCATTAATAGGAGCTGAGATTTCTTCGATAACGAGGGTTTCCCCTTTGGTGTCAAAAATATGAAATAAAGTAAAACTCTTGCCATGGCTGCTAACCAAATAGTCACCCTTTTTTGCCTTTTTTAAGCCTTGAGCTATAGCAAAGTCCTGGCAGACAAGCTGATGGCTAAGAAAAAGGATGGCAAATACAAAGAGAGGAAGTTTTTTTAAAGAAAGATTTTTTTTCATAATATTATGGGCAAAATTATATTATTTTTAGGGTTTTTTAGCATTAGAGAATTAGGGAGTGGAAAAGAACGGAAGGTAGAGAGCCAGCTACTAAACCCAGGGTTTAAAGAAAGATAAACTTTTTTTGAATAAAGGAAAATCTTTAAAAAAAAATTGCATAAAAGGATATTTATTCAAATTGTAGAGGCAATGATTTTGGTAGAATAGAATTGTGATTTGTAATAATTTAAAACTAAAATAAAAAAGTTAGTCCTATGAGTTTTATGAAAAAACGAGTTCATTTTATTCTTTGTCTTTTCTTGCTTTTTCCTTTAGCTTGGGTAAGCCCCATGAGCGCTCAGCTTCATGCTAAAGAGTCCAAAGCTTCAAATACTGCCGATGAGCCTAGCTGGCAAGAGCAAGTTCAAGAGCTGAATGAGAAAATTACATTATTGAAGCGATGGCAAGAAGGGTATAAAATGACAGCGGAGCAAGCCGAGTTTAAGGCAGATCGCCTCCAGTTTGAAGAAGATCAATTAATTGATGCTAAAAGACTTTGGAAGGTAGCTGAAAATGCTAATCAAAAAGCCGAAGACTTACAAGTCATTATTGACAAGTTGGTCAATCAGCGTAATATCATCTTAAAACGCCACAATCAACCTATCCCAAAAAAATGAGATGAAAAGATTTTTTTTAATCATTCCATTGGCTCTCCACAGTGTATTTGCTCCGATGTTGTTTTCGGAAAATCAAGATCAAACAAACCAAGACACTTTAGAGCAAATAGCAGATATTGAAAAAAGCATCCAGATGCTAAAAAAATGGCAGAGTCAGTATTTGAAAAAGAAATCATATTATGAATCGGAGCGCAAGCGAGTTTTATTTCGAAATAAAAGTCCCAAAGATGCTCAAAAAGCAGATCGCCTAGCAAGAGAGGCCTATGCAAACGTTGAAGAAATTCAAGTTCAGATTAACTCTTTAGAAGAGCGTAAAAATAGCTTAAAAGAATCAAAGCTTTAAAATGTCGTGTATTTCCCATAGTTTATCTCCTTCTCTATTGACAGACTTTTATCAGTTAACCATGGCTTATGGCTTTTGGAAAGCAAAAATTGATAATCATCAAGCTGTGTTTCATATGAACTTTCGCAGGCCTCCCTTTAATGGAAGTTTAGCTGTTGCAGCAGGTCTTGATACTTTGATAGAGGTGTTAAAAAACTATCGCTTTAAAGATGAAGATATTGCCTTTTTAAAAGATCTTAAAAATGATCAAGGGAACCCTTATTTTTGTTTAGACTTCCTTAAGCATTTGCAAGATCTTGAATTTAGCTGGGACATTGATGCTGTTGAAGAGGGAGAGTTTGTTTTTCCCTACGAACCTTTAGTGCGAGTAAAAGGGCCTCTTTTACAATGCCAGCTTTTAGAAAGCTTGCTGTTAAATATTATTAATTTTCAAACCTTAATCGCTACTAAAGCAGCGCGCATTTATATTGCTGCTCAAGGTGCTCCAGTCATCGAATTTGGATTTAGAAGAGCTCAAGGCATTGATGGAGCGGTTTCGGCCTCTAGAGCAGCATACATTGGTGGATGCAGCGCCACTTCTAATATCATGGCAAGTAAGCTTTTTAAGATTCCATTGCGTGGCACTCAAGCCCATAGCTGGATTTTAGCCTTTGATGATGAATTGGAAGCTTTTGAAGTTTTTGCACAAACACAACCCGATAATTGTTTATTCTTAGTCGATACTTATAATTCCTTAAAAGGGATTAAGCATGCCATCACTGTTGGCAAAAAATTACAAGAGAATGGAAAGAAATTCTTAGGAATACGTTTAGATTCTGGAGACTTAGCTTATTTAAGCATTGAAGGGAGAAAGATGCTTGATGATGCTGGATTTAAAGATGCTCTTATTTTAGCTAGTAATGAACTAGATGAAATGATTATTCGCGATCTTTTACAACAAGAAGCTCAAATTTGCGTTTGGGGTGTTGGTACCAACTTAGTGACTTCTCAAGGGCAATCTGCTTTAGATGGTGTTTATAAAATTTCGGCTATTAAAGCTCCTCATGAAGATTGGAAATATCGCCTTAAAATCTCTGAGCAAATGAGAAAGACAACGAATCCAGGCATCTTACAAATCAAACGTTTTACATCTGAAAAACGCTATTTAGGAGATGTTATTTATAATGAACTAGCTCCTCCTCCATCTAAGTGGGAAATGATCGATCCTTTAGATCCTACCAAGAAGAAAGAGTTTCCACTTCATCATCCAATGCAAGATTTATTAGTGCCGATTTTTAGAAATGGTAAAGCAGTCTATCGCTCTCCAGAACTTTCTCTCATCCGTCATAAAATGATTTCTCATCTGTCTTATTTTCACAGTGGTTTGAAAAGATTTGTATTTCCACATCAATATCCTGTGGGATTAGAAGCAGGGCTTTATCAAACAAAAACAAAGCTCATAGAAAAAATTAGGCAATCAAAATGACAAAAGCACTTTTAATTGTAGACGTTCAGAATGATTTTTTACCTGGTGGAGCGCTTGCTGTAGCTTATTCAGATCAAGTTCTTCCTGTTATCAATAAATTAATCGACCAGTTTGATTATGTTTTTGCTACTAAAGATTACCATCCTAAAAACCATATTAGTTTTGCAAGTCGTTGGCAGAAATCAGTGGGCTTTAAAATGAAGATAGGGGTTATGGAGCAGGTGTTGTGGCCAGATCATTGCGTTGCAGGTGAGTGGGGCAGTCAATTGTCAGATAAACTCAATAAGAAGAAAATTAAACTGGAGTTTATCAAAGGAACCCAATCAGAGATTGATAGTTATAGCATTTTTTTTGATCAAAATCATAACCCAGCTAGTGAAATAGATTCCTATTTTAAAAAGCATGAGATTTCTGATTTATATATTGTGGGATTAGCTACAGATTACTGCGTTAAACAAACAGCGCTTGATGCTCTTAGCTTGGGCTACAATGTCTTTATTGTTGTTGATGGATGCAAGGCTGTGAATGTCCATAAAAATGATGGCGCGGCGGCTTTGAATGAAATGCAAAAAAAAGGAGCCCATCTGATTTATTCCGATGAGCTCATTAAGCATCCTCATTTGAAAGTTCAAAAGAGAACAAAATAATCATTTATTTCTGAAAAAGTGGCTCTACCGCGATATCGTAAACCCCTCTTTCAATCCCTTCTTGTTTAAAAGAATTAAAGGAGACATCTTTTAAGAAATCAGGAAGAGACTCATGCTGAGCACTGCTCATCAATTCATAAGCGCTACTTTCAATTTGAGCATTTAAAAGCTCTAAATGGGGTAGAATTTCTGTGTTAAAATCTTTAACACTTTCAAACTTGTCGATCCCTTCTTTTTTGAAGAGCTCAAAATCTTGTTCTTGCATTTTTAAAGCTGCATTATTTTGAGCAGTTAAAAAAGAGGCGAGAGCTTGGTCATCTTGGTTTACGGCAAATAGTTCGCCCTTCAATGTTTCTAAATTTTGTTCCTGGTTCCATTTATAGCGTGCTAAATCATGCATCAGTACTAAGCGCTCTTGCATTAGCACAAAAAGGAGCTCAAGCTCATGAATGGTAGAGTGTAAATCTTTGCTGGAATTGACAGCTTCTTCTTTAAGAATAGGAGAGCTTGCTTCTGCTTTGGTGAAAGAAGATACCATTAAGCAGCCTCCGATTAAAGCTCCACATAAGGTCATTTTTAGTAATTTCATTTTTCTCTCTTTGTTTAGTTACAATTTATATATTAAATTGATTCCATTGCGAATGGGAATCAGTAAGTTTTCAACTTTGGGGTCCTCATAAATAGTCGTATTAAACTCATCCATTGCTTGCAAACGAGGATTATTGGGATGGGTTATTTCACCCTTCCATAGTGCGTCATCAATTACAATGATCCCACCTGATTTTGTTTTTTCAACCAATTTTTTATAGTTGGAAAGATATGATTGTTTGTGACCATCCAGAAATGAAAATTCTATACCGCTAGGTAATGCATCTATAAATTCATCAGCATCTTGCAAACTAAGTTGAACTTTCCATCCATCTGGATGTTGGTCGATATTTTTTCTTGCGATTTCAAAACTTCTGGGGTCCTTTTCACAACTAAATACTTTTCCTTCTTTGCAGCTTGCCTCTGCTAAAACCAACGCTGAAAACCCAATAAAGGTTCCAACATCAACGATATATTTGGCATTGGCTAATTTGACTAAGATAGATAAAAGAGCCGCAATTTGTGGCCCACAAATCATATGAGCCCCTTCACCGTGAAGGTGGGCATTTTCCATTAAGCTGTTTAAATAATTAGAAAGTGGCTTGGAGTGCTTTTCTAAATAATTATTTAAAGGAGCAGAAATCATAAAATATTTTGTTTAATCTTTTTATCACATATGATACCAGGTGTTTAGCTTAAAATCAAATATTGAGAAGATATTTATGGCGTTTGGTGCCTTTCCCCCTCAGCCGGTATTTCTAGGCCCAAAAGCCTCTTTAGTGGATGTTTTTAAGGCCAATGTTCAAGCAAACCCAGTTTTGCTATACTCATTAATAATCTTTATTTTAGCTATTATTCATACCCTTGTCGCTTATCAAATTACAAAATATGCCCATGCGTTAGCTGACAGAAAAGCTAAAAAACACCCCATGGGACAATATGAGCACTCTTTTAAAATTGAAATTTTACACTTTTTGGGAGAAGTAGAGGTTATATTTGCTATTTGGGTGATTCCTCTTTTGATCGTTATTACCATTTTTTATGATTGGCATGTGGCTTTAGGGTATTTGAACACCGTTCGCTTTAATGAGCCGCTTTTTGTGGTTGTGATTATGGTTATAGCCTCAACAAAGCCGATTCTTAAATTTGCTGAATGGTGTTTGCATCTTCTTGCCAAGATATTTGGGGGGGGACCCGCTGCTTGGTGGTTAATTATTTTAACAGTGTGCCCTATTTTAGGATCTTTTATTACCGAGCCAGGAGCTATGACTTTAGGAGCACTCTTATTAAAGAGACAAATATATGAAAAAAAACCTTCAAAAACGTTAGCTTATGCGACCCTTGGGCTGCTGTTTGTCAATATCTCTATTGGGGGAGTACTGACCAATTTTGCAGCTCCTCCAGTGCTCATGGTTGCAGAAAAGTGGTGTTGGACCAATGGCTATATGTTTAGATATTTTGGGCTCAAATCGATTGCATCTATTCTATTATCAAACATGGTTTATTTTATCTTTTTTTATAAGCAGCTTAAAAGTCTTAAAAAAACAACCCATAGTGAACAAGGGGAGCTTGTTCCTGTCTGGATTACTTGTGTCCATATTCTTTTTTTGATAGGGACTATCTTTTTTCTCCACTATCAAATCCTTTTGATCGGACTCCTTCTCTTATTCATCGCCTTTCAGAAAGCAACAGCCCCCCATCAGGATCAGCTGTCTTTAAGAGGTCCCTTGTTAGTAGGTACATTCTTGGCGGGGCTCGTTGTTCATGGAACTTTTCAGGGATGGTGGATAGAGCCCGTCATTACTGGCCTTTCCCCAACTCCTCTATTATTGGTTACCACTATTTTAACTGGCTTTAATGATAATGCTCTCATTACCTACTTAAGCGGGCTTATTCCAAATCTTTCTCCAATATTAAAATATATGGTGATGAGTGGAGCTGTGGCTGGTGGAGGATTAACAATTATCGCCAACGCACCCAACCCGGCAGGTCAATTCCTCCTTAGAGAACATTTTGAAGATGGGGTTGCTCCTTTGAACTTGTTTCTAGCTGCCCTTTTCCCAACGGCTCTTATTGTCCTCCTGTCTTGGCTAGTGCTTAAGTTCATGGGGTGTTTTACCGGTTTATGCCTCATTTGAGTTTCAATAAATATATTGACTTATAAATCAGATTCTGATAAACTTATTCATATCGAGTAGGTTACGTATAGAGTCATTATGAGTTTCACAAGTCATATAGTTAGGATTGGAGAAGGCTGGGAAGGACCTGGTAAACTGGAAGAAGATCCTTCAACAGTCTACACTGTCCACAACATCGATGCCGCAGCCGTTGGGGCTGAAGGGTCTTCAGATGATTCTAAATCTTTGTTCACAGACACTTATGTTGACATGGCCAAAGAGGTTTCTCAAGAAGCTGAACGTGAAGAGCAACCACCTAAGCGGTTTTTCAAACGCAAGAAAAAATTTTACAATTAATCATTCTTTTTCATTTCAATGATCAAGAGAGCGATACCATATCTTTTTGTTTGGATAATATGGCGATCATTTTTCATGAATACTTAAATTTTAAGTACTACTTTTAAGCCCGAAAATGCGTTCTTTAGTTTAATGGGATTTTTCAGTTAATATGTTTGGGAAGATATGGGGCAAGTAGGACTTGAACCTACGACCAACGGGTTATGAGTCCGTTGCTCTAACCGACTGAGCTATTGCCCCGATTGAAAATGAGAAGTAAGATACTCCATTAAATAAGATAAATCAAGCTCTTTATTAAGATGTTCACTAGTCATTCAAAAGAAGAAATCGCTAAGCTAACTCCAAAAGAAGCTCAAATAAAGTCTGCTATTTTAATTAATCAGCTACTAGGGGAGCCGCTTTTACTTATATTTAGTTTGGTGGGATTTATTTTATGCAAGAGTCTAAATGGGACTGCGTTTCAGGTCTCTATTCTCACCATGTTAAATCCAAGTTTGGGATTGTTAATTTTATACTGGAGTTCTTCGATACACTTAAATCCTAAGCGATTAAGTAGTAATTTAACTTGGTCAGGCATTTTAGCTAGAGTTCCTTTTTTGTTCTTTCCTTGGATTGAAAACCCTTGGTTATTCATCGCTTGTGCGGCTATTTACATGTTTTTTTATCGAGCGAGCAGCCCTGCTTGGATGGAAGTCATTAAAGTCAGCTTGCCAACAGTTCATCGCAATAAAATATATTCACTGGCTTCTGCTTTGGGTTATGCTGAAGGATTATTCATTTCACTGTGGATTATTCCGTGGCTTCAAAGAGATGAAATGGCGTGGAGATGGTGCTTTCCAATGGCAGCCATTGTTGGTATGACGTCTGTTTTTGTGCAGAATAAAATTATTCCACTAAGCTATAAACAACCTTTTAGAAATACCAAGAAAGAGCCCTTTTCTCTTAAAGACAAGCTGACTCGTCCATGGAAAGAGGCCTATTTGGTAATGTCTAAAAGACCCGACTTTAGCCGCTTTCAAATTGGTTTTTTTCTCTGCGGTTTTGGCTTAGTGATGAGCAGTGCTGTTTTGCCTCTCTATTGCGCGAAGGTTCTCAATATTTCTCTCAGTGAGTATGCTACAGCCAGGCTCATTTGTATGTGTATAGGTTATGTCCTTTTCTCTAATTTTTGGAGTCGCAAAATTAGCTCTCTGAACATTTTTGAGTTCATGGTCTATGTCATGATTTGCTTCATCCTTTTTGCAATTTTTATTGTGATTGCCTCTATTGATACCCGTTT
The DNA here is from genome assembly GCA_032358295.1 of Pterothamnion heteromorphum. Taxonomy (NCBI): domain Eukaryota; phylum Rhodophyta; class Florideophyceae; order Ceramiales; family Ceramiaceae; genus Pterothamnion; species Pterothamnion heteromorphum. Next base: position 97,881 of record JAULBV010111107.1, on the reverse strand, counting down.
CTTATATATGGCATTTTTTATTTATGGAATTGCTCAAGCGGGGAGCCATTTAAGCTGGAATCTTTCAGGGCCTATTTTTGCCAAAGAGGAAAATAGTTCGGTTTTTACAAGTATAAACGTGCTGATGGTGGGTATTCGCGGGTGCGTAGCCCCTGTTGTTGGAGCATTATTATATCTTTATTTTAGCGCTTATATTGTTTACACAGTAATCATTTTGCTTTCATTTTTAGCTATTTGGGTAATGATTCGAGGTTTGAGCAAGCATTCTTTTGCATCCTATTAATTTTTTTCTTGTTTTTTCATTCCAAAGAAAATAGAAAAGAGATTTTTAGATTTAGCAAACAATAGAAGCTGTGTGTGCTTATTTTAAAATTTCGCCAATTTTTTCAAGTTTTAGTCATTGCTTTATTCATCTTTGCAGGGCACTTAATCGCCGATGAAGCCTCTTTAGAAGAGCGACCTGTCAAAGAAAAAGCTGCAGAAAAATATTCTGAAGGAGAGTGTTTGACGCTCAATGATCAGTATATTGAAGGATATGTACAGTCCAAGCTAGACCAATTATATCCAAGTCATTCAGTCAGAGTCATTGTTCGCAATCGAGTGGCTTATCTCTATCGAGTTCCTGAAGATCCTTTAGTTCGTAGAGGAGTTGTTAAAACAGCCTCGACAACTCCAGGAGTGCGAGCGATTAAAATTAAGGAAGGGTTAGAGCCACCTCTTCCTAAAAAAGTAGCCTGCCCTACGCCGCCAAGAAAACCTCGAATTAAAGGGATCTGGTTTCCTCAAAATACGGTCCTTTTTCCCCCTTTGATTGCAAATCCAAGAGCCGTATTGAACTCCATCAGTTATCGTTGGCAATGGCAAGAAGCTTCAGAGTGGTTAGGGAAAACAGCTGTCGCTGTTTCATTTGGTGATATCTTCCCTCTTTACCGATTTATTGATATTGGAAAGATTCATTTAAAGTTACAATTCTCCTTAGAAGCAGCAGCTTGGGCTCTCTTTAGAATAGACCATCATGAGCCCAATGACTGGAGTGAGTTTGTCAATGCGGATTACTTTTTAGGAATTCCAATTACAATGGCTTTAGGCAATTGGTCTTCTCGTCTTTGTCTTTATCATATGTCTACTCACTTAGGTGATGAATTATTGGTAAATAATCCATCCTTATTAAGATTGAACCCAAGTTATGAAGGGGTAGACCTCTTTGTGGCCTATCAAGTTTTAGAAAACTTAAAACCATATTTGGGGCTAGGGGTTATTTTTCGCACAGATAAGACCTATGTGATGAAGCCCTTTTACGTTGAGTATGGGGCGGAATACCGCTTCTTGCGTCAAGTGGTGCACTATAATCGATTGTATGGACAAGCTTTCGTGGCAGCTAACTTTCAAAATGCTCAAACACGAAATTATGCTTTAGATACAACGCTTGTTGCAGGATATGAGTGGAGTAAGTTAAGAGGAGCAGGTCGCAGATTTAGAATTTTTATGGAATGGCATAACGGTTTTGCACCCGATGGTCAATTCTATAAAGAGCGGCTTTCCTATTTTGGATTTAGAATTTCATATGGTTTTTAAATTTTTTCTAAGAAAATTTAAAACTTTTTTGAGGAAAATTCAAAAAAAAATATTGTTGAGAATTAATTTCAAAGAGTTAAAACTATTTCCTTTTTCGTGGTAAAAGATGAAATATTCATTTGGAACTCATGATGGAACATTCCATGCAGATGAAGTCACAGCTTGTGCCCTTTTACTGCTTTTCAATTTAATTGATCCCGAGACAGTGGTGCGCACACGCGATCTTGAAATTCTAAAAAATTGCGAGTACGTATGTGATGTCGGGGGTATCTATGATGAAAGCATCAAACGTTTTGATCATCATCAGGTAAGCTATCAAGGTGACTTTAGTAGCGCAGGGATGATTTTAAAATATCTCTTAGATAAAAGTTACATTAATGAGGTAGAATATCTCTTATTTAATAATAGCTTGATTCGAGGGGTGGATGCGTTTGATAATGGTAGAGCTACTGCTAGCTTAGGTTATTGCTCTTTTTCAAATGTGATTTCTAACTTTTTGCCTATTCCTCATGATGCTAGTAAAGAAGAAATGAACGAAGCCTTTTTTGAGGCGGTATCGTTAACGCTAGGCCACCTTAAAAGACTCTATGAGCGATTTAAGTATAACCAATCGTGCGCTTATCTTGTTGAAGAGGCAATGAAAAAATATACAGAGTGTCTCATCTTTGAAGAGAGCATCCCATGGATGGACAGTTTCTTTGAACTGGGTGGAGAAGGGCATCCCGCGCGCTTCATTATTATGCCTTCCGGAATGCACTGGAAGCTTCGTTGCATTCCTCCTTCTCAAGAAGAGAAAATTAAAGTGAGAGAAGCTTTGCCTAAAAATTGGGAAGGGCTTTTGGATAAAGAGTTAAAAAGTGTCACAGGGATTGAAGGGGCCATTTTTTGTCACAAAGGGCGTTTTATCTCTGTTTGGGAAACAAAAGAGGCTGCTTTAAAAGCCCTCAAGCTGATACAACAAGAAAGGAAGTAAATATGACTGTTTTTCAAGACATTATTGATCAAAAAATACCGTGTGATAAGGTTTTTGAAAATGAAGAGATCATTGCTTTTAAAGACATTGCTCCACAAGCGCCTGTGCATTTATTAATCGTTCCTAAAAAACCAATTAAGAATTTACAAAGCGTTCATCAAAATGATCTATACCTAATCCAAGAAGTGGTCTTAGTTGCGCAGAAGTTAGCTCAACAATTTAAAATTCAAGATGGCTATCGTTTAGTCACTAATAATGGAATTAAAGGGGGGCAATCCGTTGAGCATCTTCACTTTCATCTTTTAGGGGGAACTTCGCTTTCGGATAATTTGGCATAAAATGATTTCAGAACTCAACACAGCAGCTATTTTAGTCGATGTTCAAGAAAAGCTTTTTGCTAAAATTGCTCATAAAGAAGCTTTGTTAAAAAAATTAGTTTTGCTTATTCAAGCTTTTCAAATCTTAAAGATACCTATTTTGGTCTCTGAACAATACCCTAAAGGATTAGGGCTTACTATCGGCGAGTTAAGGTCACATTTAGGAGCGCAGTATAGCCCTTTTGAAAAAACTGCCTTTTCTGTGATGAAAGAGGGTAGTCTTCAGCAGCATATTAAAAAGATGGCTAAAGAAAACTGGATTCTTTTTGGTATCGAAACTCATGTTTGCGTATTGCAAACAGCACTGGATCTCAAAGCTTCGGGCTATCAAGCAATCACGATTGCCGATGCGGTCAGTTCTAGAGACCTTGAAAATAAACAAATTGCGCTAGAGCAATTACGCTCTGAAAAAGTCGTCGTTACTAGTTCAGAAAGTGTGTTATTTGAACTCTTAAAAGATGCAAAACATCCCCATTTTAAAGAGATCTCTGCTTTATTAAAAGATCACATCTAACGTGCGCTAAACTGCATTTCTAAAAATCTCTTCTTCATGCTGCTCAAGTTTAGCAATTTCACCCTCGATGAGTTCTCTAAATTCACTAGTTATGAACTTCATCTCTTCAAGAGAGACTCCCGCGCTGACGTTTCCTGGGTTGTAAGAAAGAGAAAGCATCGTCCAAAGGAAAGCCGCTGACTTATTCTCTAAAGAGACGACCTGCTCGTGAGTATGGAAAACCGTTTGTCCAACTGAAGCTCCTTGCTGATTATAAAAATAAACATAAAAGTCAGGATATTTTGCTCTTAAAGCATTTGTTAAAGCTCTTTTTAAAAGAGCACCTGCTTTAATTTCCTCATCTGTCAGAGAATAGCTCTTTTCAATGTGCCTTTTTGGGAGAATCAAAAAACTAGTTCCAGGGTAAGCCATTTTTCTAAAGTTATATAAAATTACCATCTCCTTATATTCAAAAACTTGTTGCTTCTCTATGGTTTCAGGGTTGCAAAAGGCACATTTTGCAACGTTCACCGTTTTATAGATCGTTTCAGAGCAATCAGTAGCAAGAGAAAAGCGATGCTGAGAGAAATTTTCTACTTTGGCTCCGGTTTTTGCAAAAAGTTGAATTAAAGATTGGATTAAATATTCTGTGCATGTGTCGAAATAAGAATCTACTAGCTGAGTTGGAAAATTGCGATTCAGCGTTTTTTCTAGCAAAGGCTCTTGATCTATTTGAAGCTCATTTTTCCAAAACGCTATCTGCTCGTCTCGAGATTTTTGAGAAACTTGATAATCAATGGGGGAGATATTTGCATGATCAAAAAGAACGTAGCGATTGGAATCCACTTTATCTAGAAAGTTGCGAGATTCTCCATGGGCTGGGTGATGAGGAATTAACTCTACGATTTCTTTCCCTTCGTGACGAGCTTGTGGCTCTGTATATTGAGCAGTCACAAAGCCTGTGATGTTCAATTTATGAGCATAGATTTCGCTGATTTTATTAATCAACTGGTGAAGTTTGAGCTGTTTGTCTTCTTCAAATCCAATAAATTTATCGGATGGGTTTTTTATTTGAATAACCAGATGGTGATCCATGCGGGGAAACTCTGGATAAAAAACATTAAAATTTTCATCTGAAAATAGAGTAGAGAAAAAAAGATGATATTTTTGAGGGTTATTTAAAGAGAGATGTTTTTGGGGCTCTAAGCTGGGATCAAAAGAAACCTCTATCTGATGAACTTCTTTTAAGAAACCTGCCAATTGCTTGGAATCAAATGGTTTAATCAAATTTTGAAAATCATCTTCTGAGGGAAAAGTAATGTGTGTATGAGAACCCACTTGCATTTTACATTCCATTATGGTTTGGTTGATCTTAAAAACAAGCAAAAATTCTATTGAAAACGAAGAATAAATTCAAAATAAATTATTCTAGAGTAAAGGGTTAGTGTTGAAAGAAGTAAAAATATTTTTTTGGAATAAAAAGCTAAAGCTGGCATTGTTGAGCGCGGCTATTCTGTTTGCTTTTGCACCCCTTCACAGTGAAACTGAATTTAGGGGTCAGCAAGAAAAAAAGTTTAAAGAACATATTCACTACCATCTTCTGATTCGTAATTATACCGAAGCTGCAAAACTCTCTAGTGAAGCCATTGAGGAATTGCCCGATTCTGCAGCGCTAAGGCATCTTTATATCGAATCTTTAGCTCATTTAGGGTCAGAGAAAAAATTATTAAGAGCATGGCAAGATTATGCTCGAGATTTTCCTGAAAATAAATATGAAGATTCTCTGCTTGAATTAGTTGCAAAGGGTGTTTTGAAAAAAGCAGAAGTTTCTGAACCCTATTCTTCCAAATACTATCGCTATGCGGTGGCCAATAGTTTTACAGATGCAAGTAGTGTAGAGTCATTAAAAGAAGCTATGCAAGATTCTAATTTTGCAGTCAGAGACATGGCCTTAAATGCCGCCCTTTCCCATGGGGATGAGGTTTTATGTAATGAAATCCGAGAACTTCTAGAAAGAGAAAACGTTCCTGCTATTAAGCTCAAAGCGATGGAAGTGCTCATGCGCATTAAAGGGGAAGAGGCTTATCCCTTGGCTGATATGATGATTAAAGATCCAAAAATTTCGTCTCAAGAAAGATTGAGACTCGTTTTGATGCGTTTAGATAGACAAAAGTCTATTCCCCGGGAGGAGCTTGAAAAATTAGCTAACAGCTTAAATATGATTGAAAGACTGGTGGCAGGTTACGCTTTTGGTTATTTTCAGCGCGCTCAAGATATTGATATTCTTAAGCAATTGATCCAGGATCCTATTTCGGATGTTCGTTTACAAGCGATTACAAGTTTAGGTCTTCTACGAGCAACTGAAATTGACGGGCAGTCTGTGCAAGAACTCATGCAGCCTATTATGGAAGGGGAAAATGGTGAATTGGCTCTTTTAGCTTCGTGGGTTTCTATGCTTGCAGGTGACGCTCAAGCTAAACAAAAGTTTCGAGATTTTTTATTTCACACCAACGCTAAGCTACGTTTAGAAGCCACCTCTTTAATTTGTTATTCACTACCTCATACTATAGATCTTGCAAAAGAGTTTTTTCAAACTCATAATGACCCTTATGTCCGCCTTAACCTAGCAGTCCAACTATTAGTTCAGCGTCAGCAAATTCAAGAGGCAAGTGATCTTGTCTTTACTTTTTTAAGTAAGCCAGAAAGCTGTCGATTTAAAACCTGCATGCCTTATCCTATGGAAATGATTTGGCCTATGAGTTTAATTGACGAACAAGAAAAAATGATGTCCAATGTCCCCAGCATGGTCCAAAGTGAAATCGTTCACTTTTGCTTGCTCAACTTGCTTGCTATTTTAGAAGATCCTCGGGCAAGTCCTCTTATTTCTAGATTTTTAGAAACACACCACTCTAGTATCGCTTTAGCCTCAATGCCTCAATTTCTTCGAGCCGGAAGTGGCCCTATGCTCGATTTGATTTGTTCTTTTTTTGATCATCCAGACTTAAGTAAGCGTATTCAAGCAGCTGCTTTAGTGGCTTTATTAAAAAAAGAAGAAAAGGCGCTTAAAATTCTTTATGATGCTTACCCTCAAGTAGATCGTCCTTTAAAAGAGATGATTATTACAATAGTAGGTCAAATAGGAGCCAAAGATTCTATTCCCTTTTTAACAGAAGCCCTTTACGAACCCTCACAATCACTACGGATTATAGCAGCAGCCTCCCTCATGCAATGTTTAAGAAATTAACTTAATATTTTTCTCATAAATATCCTTGCAATTTGTTTTTGGTCAATTTATGAAGAAACTTACGTGAAAAAACAAATTACGTTTGTTTTAAGTTAAAAATAGGGTTAGGGGAGACAGTATGGGACCAGGTGTTGTCATTATTACAGGCTGTAGTGGCCGAATTGGAACGCGTGCGATTAAGCGTTTATCTAAAAATTACCAAGTGGTTGGATTTGATATCGTCCCTCCAAAAGGTAATTATGAAAACTTTCACTTCATTAAAATGGACCTCTCTTCAGAAGAGAATATTGCAAAAGGGTTTCAAGAAGTTAAAAGTAAGTTTGGTACTCATGTAGTATCGATGGTGCATCTTGCAGCCTATTATACATTTACAGGAGACAGGCCTGAACTTTATGATCTTATTACTGTGCGTGGATCTGAAAGGATGCTACATCATCTTCAAGAGTTTAACTGTGAGCAATTTATTTTCTCCAGTACTCAACTTTTAATGGCTCCTTGTAAAGTAGGAGATACAATTAATGAAGATTCTCCGGTCGATGCCAATTGGGATTACCCTATTTCTAAGTTAAAGACAGAAAAAATTATCCATACTAAAAGAGGTAATATTCCAGCCGTTATTTTGCGTATTGTGGGGTGTTACGATGATGAATGCCATTCTATACCTATTTCGAATCAGGTCCAACGTATCTTTGAAAAACAATTTCAAAGCAAAGTGTTTCCAGGTAACTTAAAAACAGGTGCCCCTTTTATGCACCTTGAAGATTTAACCGATGCGATTGAGTTGACAGTTCAAAAGCGAAAAGACCTTCCACCAGATCTGACACTTTTAATCGGTGAAGATAAAACGCTGAGCGTCGATGATCTTCAAAGATTGATCTCAAAATGTTGTCATGGAAAGGAAATGAGTACTCTTCGCATCCCTAAAATTGTCGCTAAAATAGGAGCTTGGCTCCAGTGGAAATTGCCGGGAATGCCCGAGACCTTTATTCGTCCTTGGATGATTGATATTGCCGACAACAACTGGACTTTAGATATATCAAAAGCCAAAAAATATTTGGGATGGAAGCCAAAGCACTCTGTAGCTCAAGAAATACCTAAAATGATCAAGGATTTAAAGAATGATCCTCTGAAATGGTATGAGATGAATATGCTTAAAGCACCTCATTGGCTCAAAAAAAAGTATGGTAAACAGTAGAGGAAAAATCATGGCAAGCCACTCAAAAGAAACCTATCATCAGCTTGTTAAACATCATGAGAAAATAATTTGGACTCGTTTTGTCCTTGTTTTTTTAGGTCTTTGGCTCTTTTTTGTCCCTATCGCTTTTGGCTATCAAAGCTCATGTCAGTCTATCATGCTAAGTGATATGATCATGGGGGCTCTTGTGGTATTCTTTGGAGTGCTCAGTTTTTCTCCTACCAGTAAATTTTATCCCTATGTTCTTGCAATCATTGGTGTATGGCTCAATTTTGCCCCATTGGCTTTCTGGGCTCCTGAAAGTATTATGTATCTCAATGATACGTTGGTGGGGAGCTTGATCATTACTTTTTCAATTTTAATCCCCGGCACTCCTGGGGAATCTCTCTATACAGGTCCTGCCACTCCTCCAGGCTGGTCTTACAACCCCTCTTCTTGGCCGCAAAGGTTACCTACCATTGTTCTTGCAGTGATCAGCTGGTTTTTTGCTCGTTATATGGCAGCTTACCAGCTCGGTTATATCGATGTGATGTGGGATCCTTTTTTCGGTGCTGACGGCACAATTAAAGTGATTACTTCTAAGCTTTCAGAATCCTTTCCTATCTCAGATGCTGGAATGGGGGCGATGGCTTATAGCCTAGAGTTCTTGCTTGGAGCAAAAGGGGGAACAAGACGCTGGTATACGATGCCGTGGCTGGTTGTCTGCTTTGGTATTTTAGTGGTACCCTTAGGCGTGGTGAGCATTATTTTAGTTTGTTGCCAACCGATTATTGTGGGTAGTTGGTGTACTTGGTGTTTGGCAGCCGCTGTTTGTTGTATGTTTATGATTACCTTTGCTGTCAATGAAGTGATTGCCGTTTGCCAGTATATTGTGTCTGAATGTAAGCAAGGACGCGGTTGGTGGGAAGTTTTATGGGTGGGAGGGATGCCTAAAGACGCTATTTCTGATGAGCGTACTCCTGGCTTTTTGAATTCAAAGGGAAAAATCTTTTCTTGCATGCGCTGGGGAGTTACCTTGCCCTGGAATTTACTTGTTACAGCCGCCTGTGGTATTTACTTGATGGTTGCCCCTTCTATTTATCAAATGGGTTCCCTAGTGAACGATTTTTGTTATGTGACAGGAGCTTTAACGGTTGTTTGCTCCTTTATTGCTATGGCTGAAGTCATTCGAGCTGTTCGCTATGTCATCGCTGTCTTAGGTATTTGGGTGATTGTTTATGGACTGGTTTTTGCTCTGCCAGAAGGAGCTTCTAGGCCATGGTTTAATTTCTTAGCAGGGGTTTTAATGATCCTCTTTTGCTTGCCTAAAGGGAAGATCCTCGAAAAATATGGTTCTTACGATCGATTTATTGTTTAAAAAAAGAAGATTCTCATTATGAGAATCTTCTTATCTTTGAAAAAACAGAGCAGCCTCTATTTGACAGCTTATTGCCTTTAAAATTAGGTATTTAATATACTTCTTTTTTAGTTAGGTATTTATCATGTCGTTGATCATGGAAAGAAGTTCTCTTTCTTGCAGCCCATCACATCTTCTTCAAGCCTCAATCCAGAACAGGGATTTTGAAATATTGAAGAGATCATATGTTTTTACTCATTGTGTGGAGCTGCCTAAATTGCAATGCATTCTTGAAGAACAGGCCTTAAGAAAGGTCAAAATTACTGAGTTTGCTCAAAATGTTTTAAAACATGGCTATGGGCAGCCTGAATTTGAGGAATATTCTTCAGGTGCTGAGCAAATTCTTGATTCTAAAGGGCTAGATCAAGAGCATCCTTTTATGCTTCATTTTAATAATGAATCTAAAATATTTGTAGCTCTTGCGCATAAAAGTTCTGTGGATGATCCAACCATTCTAAAAGTGAATAAAATGTAGGGTAGTTATGCAGCTTGTTTGGTTTATCGGGCCGATATCCTTCGAGGAAGAGATGATTACTTCATGTCGTGGGGGCAAGCAAATATCCCCTTCGATCGAGACTCTGACTTTATTCCAGGTGAGGGAGAGTTGTTTTTAAACAAAATGTTGGATGTCACTCATCCTGAAAATTTTTATCTAAACTCAGAAGTAAAATTTTTAGATGCTCCAATAGAAAATAAACATATTTTCCAAGTGTATGCAGATGCTCAAAAGAAGGAAGCTTTTTTGAGCGAATTTTCAAAGAAGATCGTGCAAAATGAGAAAGGGTCTTATCAAATTAGAGTGTTAAATGATCACTTTGATGTTCTGGTTCCTTTAAAATTTATCCCTTTTGCCATCGACACTTAATCTATTGTCCGTTTTGCGCGAATGGGCCTGCCATTTGAGGTCTTTGCGAGGTATCCCCAGTGATTTTGATCTTAAACTAGCTTGCTATGAGTGGTCTCAGCTATTTTATAGCTGAATAAAATTCTTGATATTTCCTGTGGAAAAGATGCAATATAAAAAGGTTTAGATGCTTAAGCAGTCTGGAAATGACATCCAGAACAAGATGTCTCAACCTGAAAAAGGCAACTATACTCTCATGGCATTAGGAAGCTTTATGATGGGGTGTTTTGCTCTATATCATATCGCCGATCCTGTTTTAGAACTTTTTCATCGAGTCACTGTTTGGAGATTAGGTTCATTAAATCCTATCGCTAATCTGTTTCCTGGTTTGTTTGTTAATTAAAATAGAATGGTGCTTCTAAAGAGTTTACCGCTTATAAAAGTAAATAGGCGTTCGATATAAATCTTCTGCATAAACAACTGCTTCTGGTTGATACTTTCGCATCGCAAAAGTATGAGTAATAAGCCAAGTACCTGGAGCGGCTTCTTGATAGAATTTCTCAGCAATTTTTGTCATAATCGTCGGATAAAGATAGCAAAATATCAATTTTGCTTCTGATAGATCTTGCTTTAAAAAATCTTCAAATTTTAATTCGATTCGACTCTGAAATTGACCCATGATCCATAATTTTTGAATTATAAAAGGAATGCGGGCTCGCTCAAAGCTAAAAATAGTAGATTCGGGGTAGTGCTTAGCAAAAAAAAGGCTCATTTGCCCAAAACCACTTCCAAGCTCATAAATAGTTCCTTGAATTTCTTGCGGTAAATGCTCCGAGAGTCTTTTTCTCACTTTTTTGGAGGTCGAATTGGGACCTATTTGATAGCGCAGATAATCATAGAGAAAAATAGTCAAAACTAAGGCAACGGTTAAAAGAAGGAAAATAGCCATAAAAAAGTAGGAATTTTACCTTTATTGGATTAAACTTATGCTTTTTTCATCAAATTCTAGCTATGACGATAGAGAACAAATTATTTGAAACCGAACTTTTAATTCAAGTCTCCGATATTAATTATGGGGGACACTTGGGAAACGATCGCTTTTTAACTCTCGCTCAAGAAGTGCGCGTTCGTTGGCTCAGGTCTTTAGGTTGGACTGAAAAAAATATTGGAAACTCTGGCGCTGGATTTATAGTAACAGAAGCGCAAATTCAATTTTTAGCCGAAGCTTTTTTAGGACAGACTTTAATTGGTTCTTTGTTTCTCCAAGAATCTTCTAAATGCAGCTGTGTTTTGCACTGCATATTGGCTGATAAAGAAACACAACAAAAAGTAGGGGTGATTACAACCAAAGTCGCTTTTTTTGATTATAACATACGTAAAATTGCCCGTTGCCCCACTTCATTTTCTCAGCTGCTAGAGGTTCAGGCATATGAGTAATGCGATTGCCAACGAGAAACCTCAATCAGGTCATTTATTAGGAGCAATCCTATTAGTTGCTGGAACGTGTATTGGAGGGGGAATGCTTGCCCTTCCTTTAATGACTGGTTTGTCTGGCTTTTTACCTTCCTCTTTGATGCTCATTGTCTGCTGGATCTTCATGACCTGCACGGGACTTCTTTTTTTAGAGGCCAATATTTGGCTTGGTTCTGGCAAGCACATTATCACCATGGCTCAAGTTCTTTTAGGGCGATGGGGCCAATGGGTTACACTCGCGCTATACTTATTTATTTGTTATGCATCTTTAGTCGCTTATGTTTCTGTGGGTGCCGATTTGTTATTAGAAGCTACTACTCACGGGGGTATTTTACTTAACAAAGCGGGAGCCTGCATCTTGTTTGGTATTTTTTTTGGTGCTTTTATTTATCTTGGCACGAATACAGTGGGACGCATTAATGGCTTATTAGTCATAGGGATGATTATTTCCTATTTTGGAATTGTCTTTCTTGGGCTAAAAGAGGTTCAAGTTCATCATTTAGTGTTCAAAAAATGGGGGAGCTCTATTTTAGCAATCCCAATCTTATTAACATCCTTTAGTTTTCAGACCATGATGCCCAGCTTAACCCCTTATCTAAAGGGAAATGTTAAGCAGCTGCGTTGGTCTATTATCTTAGGTACCGCGATTCCCTTAGTTGCTTATTTAATTTGGGACTGGCTCATTCTAGGGATTATCCCACTGGAGGGTCAAAATGGTCTTAGAATGGCGATGGAAGCTTCTTTGCCTGTCACTCAACCTTTGCAAAAGATGGTTCAAAATAACTGGATTTATTATTTAGCAGGATTTTTTGCCTTTTTTGCTTTGGTTACATCCTTCTTTGGAATTTCTTTGGGCCTCTATGATTTCTTATCGGATGGTTTAAAAATTGCTAAAAGGGGGATGAATAAAGTTTGGTTGACTTTGATTGTTTTTGTTCCAACCATTTTATTTGCGATTTTTATTCCAAACATCTTTTTAGCTGCTTTAGATTCTACAGGGGGTTATGGAGATGCAATTTTAAATGGAATTATTCCAGCGCTCATGGTTTGGAGAGGGCGATACCTTTTTAAGAAAGAAGGAGAGCAAAGATTACCGGGTGGCAAACCTGTTCTTGTTTTGATTATTGCCTTTGCCGCTTTTGTGGTCCTTTTAGAAACGTATATGCGTTTTAAATAGTTGCTGCTAGCTCTTTTAAAGCTGCTTGTTTCATCCGAAGATGAATATGATACAACCCATTGGCTCTGCTAGGAGTTAAAGAGCCTGGGATGTTTAGTTCTTCAAGAAAGGTAGGGGGTGATTTTAAAACGGTCTCGGCACTTTCACCATTAAAATAATGAACTAAAAGCTGAGCAAGCCCCATTGAAATCAAGGCATCCGAATGTGCTTGAAAAAACATCTTTCCTTCTTCTATGTGAGAATAAAGATAGAGCAAACTCTGACAACCCGGAACTAAGTACTCGGGCTTTTGATGTTCAAAAGAATTCTTTTTAGCCTCTTGACCAATAGCAATAATTTGTTTGTAAATGTCTTCAGCTGATTGACAATTTGCAAAAAGTTCTAATATTTTCTTTTTCTTTAATTCTAACATAAAAAATTCTTGATTTAAGAGAAAAGTATAGCACGTTTTTAGCTAAATTTCAACTCATAGATTCTTTCTTAAAAAGCAGGCTGTATTGAGTATGATAACAAGATTTTACTTTAAAAATTCTAAGAATAAGATTGGCAACTAGAATGCCAACAAAAATATTTAAAGAAAGGGTGATATCATGGGTAATTTCAAAACTCAGCAGGGTCATAGTTAAAGGGCCACCGATGATCAAGCTCGTAAAAATAGCAGCAGCAGCTATCGCATAGGTCGGAAACTGAAAGTGGATAACAGGAAAGAGCGTTTTGAGCCCAATGCAGTAAAGAAGACCACTAAGGAGTCCTAGAATAAAAGCAGGGGTGATCACTCCACCGCTAAATCCAAAACCGAGTGAAAAATAGGTGGCTAGAAATTTAAACAATAAGAGTAAACCAATCAATTTTAGAGAGAGTGTTGTCCAAGATTCTGCCTCTTTAATGAAATCAAAGCCCAATCCTAAAGCTGCGGGGCAATAATGGGCAATGATCCCTAAAGCAATACCCCCACCGATAGGCCAAATCCAATTTGGTAATTTACTTTTCAAATGCCATGACAAGGTATATTTTAAGCTTTGTGTGAAAATCATGGCAAAAAAAGCGAGTAGGATTCCTAAAACAAGGTAAAATAAAATGTGGTTTGCCGATGCTTCAATCGGATAGATCCAAAATGCAGGAGGCAGTAGGTCTGGAAGAAATAACCGGATGAGAGCGCCCGCAAAGACCGCAAGAGCAATAGGAATTAAATCGATGGCTTTTAAAGAAAAAGCGACCACTTCTAAAATAAAAAAGATTGCCATGAACGAAGAATGTAATGAAGTGGCCAAAGCTGTTGCTACAGCCGCCGCTAAAAGAATTCGATAATAATGCCCTTTGAAATTAAATAATTGGCAAAACCAACTTGCAATAGCTCCTGCCAAAAACATTACAGGTGCTTCACGTCCTACCGATGCTCCTAAACCAAGGCTAAAGCTACTTGCTGCTGTAGAACCTAATCCTTCGACTAGAGAAATTGGCTTTTGTCTTTTAAAGGCATGCAGGAAGTTAATAAGTCCGTGTCCATAACCATGGAAGGGGATAATGTAGTAAATAAAGAGCCCTAAAAGAGCCCCTCCAACTATAAAAATAGCCAGAGATCCCCAAAGGGGAAGATGCTGATAAATAACAATTAAGCTGATGGATTTAGATAAATAAATCCATTTTCGCAAAAGCAAATAAAATTTAATAAATCCGATCGTAGCAAAAGTGGAAACAATTCCTATGATGAGAGATAAAAGATATAATTTAAAAGGATGAGATTCGTAGACAAAGCCTGTTAAAGTCTTTTGACCATATGAATTATTTTTTGAATCCAAAAGCATGACCCAGTAGCACTATTTGGTTCATCTATACAAGTTTTAATTTTACAGTTAAACCAATAAAATAGTTTTGAAAAAATAAAAACATCAAAAGTTTTGGGGGTTAGGCGAATAGCGATAGTGCTATAAAAATCAAAGCTGTTGGAGCTTGGCAGTGTAAAATTGTTTGTGAAAGATTTTTGGGGGAGACGACGCCATCGTCATTCCGTTCACAACTATGCTAAAATTTAGGTTTGTGGACAGTCTCTTCTCAGCTTTCTTTACAACAGGTTCTATGGCTTCAGAAATTTTTTAACGTCATTACTTACAAATACCTAAAAAAGTATGTTTGCATTGTAACGCGCGTCGTTTTTCTGCCAGCACATTTGAGGCAGTGTTATGGGCTTTGGCTCCATGGTGGATGAGTTCGTGTGCTATTTGTAGAGGCTCTTTAAGGAAAGCTAAGTCCAGAGCCGTTTGGCCCTGTTTATTTACAGCATTAACATTGACTCCAGCATCTATGAGCATTTTTGTCATGGGCGCCAATGCTTCGAAGTCGTTGGAATTGAAAGAAGAAACAAGGAGATGCAAAGGAGTATTGCCATTGTGGTCCAAAGCCTTGGCATTAGCTCCCTCATCTATGAGCACTGCCATCATTTGAGCATTGACCCGTTCTGCAGCTATGTGAAGAGGGATCCTCCCTTGATGATTTGCTGCATTGAGGTTGGCTCCAGCTTTTGTAAGTAGGTCTAGTCCGAAGGCGAAATCATAAGCATTGGAACCCGAAGCTAGGAGATGTAAAGGAGTATTGCCATTGTGGTCCGAGGCCTTGACATTAGATCCCTTATGTATGAGATCAAATATCATTTGAGCATTGACCCGTTCTGCAACTATGTGAAGAGGGATCCTCCCTTGATGATTTGCTGCATTGGCGTTGGCTCCAGCTTTTGTAAGTAGGTCTAGTCCAAGGCCGAAATCATAAGCATTGGAACCCGAAGCTAGGAGATGCAAAGGCGTATTGCCATTATGATCCAAGGCCTTGACATTAGCTCCGGCCTCTGTGAGCACTGCCATTATTTGAGCATTGACCCGTTCTGCAGCTATGTGAAGAGAAGAAGCACCGGCAATCCCACTTTGGTTAAAAGTTTCGTCTGCCCCAAGTTTTAGAAGCAGTTGTAAAACTTTGATGTTAGCTGGTGAAATGGCTTGGCGAAAAAAAGGCGACCCATATTTATTTACTGTATTGGCAATAATCTTTGCTTTTATGAGCTCGTGTATTATTTGTGAATTCCCCCAATCAACAGCAAAGAAAGTTTGTGGTTTTATTTCTGGCTTTTTAGGATCTAACGAGGAAGTTTTGGGTGTTATTTCAGGCGTTTGAGGATCCAATGAGAGAGGTGTAGGCGTTATTTCAGGGCTTTGGGGATCAACGAGCAAGTTTTGGGTGCTATTTCAGGGGTTGTAGGATCCAATGAGAGAGGTGTGGGCGTTATTTCAGGGTTTTGAGGATCTAACGAGAAGCTTTGATTATAAATCATTTTGAGGGCATAAGCACCAGCAGCAAGAGCTAAAGCATAAGCAGCATATTTTGTAATTTTTTGCAGCCAAGGCGTTGGGGTATTTGTAAGGATAGCAACGTTGCTGTTACTTTTTACAAGAGCGGGTTCTTGATTGGGAAGAGAGGCTTGCAAAGCAGGCGTGCCCGTGCTTACAGATCTAAAAGAGGTGTTGAGCATAAAAAATCCTATATTTTTAGTAGAAAGACCTAAGTCTGGCATTTTTGTGTTAAGTTTAGATTAAGATTAAATATTGAAACTTTTAACAATAGATCTGCCTAACGAGGAAAAAGTCTAACCTCCCTTCAGTTTGTTAGCAAGGTCTAGTAGAGGTATTCTATTGAAATGCAATCTTATTTTTTTTAATAACATCATTTTGAACAGCATCTTCTATGCAGCAAAACGGGATGGGATGACGATGGCGTTATCTACCCCAAAAAACTTTATACAAATTATTTTACAATGCCGAACTCCAGTAGCCTTGGGTTATGGTTATCTGAAGATCAAAGATTACATCTTCTTAGACAGTTCTTTTAGATAATCGACGCAAGCCTTAACTAATTGGCTAAAAAGCATTTCGTTTTCGGCACTTCTAGCCATATCGGGATGAAAGTCTTTAAGTACCACCGCGCATTTCTTTTCAAGCTTCTGACACTGTTTTAAACGGTCTTGATTACAGTTTGAAACAAGTGTTTTAACCCCTTTCTCATTTACAAGCGCTTTGACCTCTTTAAGCTTGTTGTTCTTTTCCAACAATGCACGATAATCGCTCGAGAGAGGCTCTGGTTTCATCTTCTCTTGTCTCCCGCTATTTTGCCTCTGATAGCCTGAGTTTCTGAAATTTTCTTGCCACCGCTTGAAGTCTTCTTCAGCCCGCTTTTGCTGCTCTTTCGTTGCTGGGTCATAATCTAGAGGCTTTTTCCCAAAATTATCCTTTATATTAGGGTTTGCATGACCATATTTTTCTAGAATGTTTGAAACCAGGCTATTCCATTGCGTTTTTGAAAAATCACCTAATTTCGAGCCGTAGAGATAAGCAAAATGAAGAAGTGTTCTATTGTGATGTTCCTTGCCACAAGGTTGATTGAAATCCATTTGACGAGGGTATTTTTTTTGAATAGTAAGCAAATCGTCTAATAGCGCATGAGCCGCTTTGCGTATTTCATAATCAGTGGCAACTTTTGAATTAATTATATCGAGAAAAAGTTTACACATTAGAGGAATTGGCTGAGCATTTTCTGAAAGAAAGAGGGGCTTTGAAAAGTCTAAACCTTGATCTAACAAGGTATCTATAAAAGATTCATAACCTTGATTTTTCTCATCATCAAAAAATGTTTTAACAAATACTCCGTAGGTGAGATCTAAAAACCCCGTTTTTATATTTATAGGAAGAATTTTAAATTTTTGGAGCATGTCTTGCTGACTCACAGGTGGCATAGAATTTTTTGTTTCTGTGAAAAAACCTCTCGCATAATTAAATCTCGTATGACGAATTGCTGAATTGCTCTTTTGTTCCTCAACGATTTTTTTTCGTAAGTTAGACTTTTCATAAGAAGGGAGATTGGGTAATACATTCGTTAGATACCAATTTAGATATCTGATTTGTAATTCCCGTGAAGGGGAGTTGGCCACAGAAAAATTGTTTAAAGTGAAAT
This sequence comes from Pterothamnion heteromorphum, assembly GCA_032358295.1. NCBI lineage: Eukaryota > Rhodophyta > Florideophyceae > Ceramiales > Ceramiaceae > Pterothamnion > Pterothamnion heteromorphum. The sequence continues at coordinate 80,142 of JAULBV010111107.1, read as the reverse complement.
CGGTGATAAAAATGTCTTTCGATGGGCTAAATTGAGAAAAATAAGGGTAAAACTTATTTAATAGGGTCAGTTGATCTTCTGTATTCAAGCAACCACTTCTAAAATGGCTAAAAGTGGATAAAAGATCTTTTAAGCAAAGCAAATATTTAGCAGCAAATTGCTCTGAGTTGTAAATGGACTGGATTTTTTCAGGACAAGAATTATAACACGTTTCTTTATCTAGCCGACTGCTGATGTAGTTTAGAATACTTTGATATTTTTTTACAGGTTGAAATGACTTAGCTAAAGCTGTAAATGTTTCAAAATAAGGGGTAAATCTTGCAGGACAATTGCGAAAATCATCGGTTTGCTTGAAATAATCCGTATTTGAACACAAGTTGTTAAATCGCTCCTTGAGCATTTCTTTCATTCGATCAAAATCTAATTGATTGGCAGCTGAAGTAAATCTTTGAGACCAAAGGTGAGGAGAGACTGGTACTTTTGGGTTATTCTTTATATTTTGGCTGCTCTCTGGATTTTGAAGACTATTTTGTATCTCTAATTGTTCTTTAAGCTTTTGCCTTATTTCAGCAAATATTTCAAATGCATCGGCTTGGCCATTGAGTCTTGCTGGTCCTCTGTTGCTTGGTGCACCAGGGTTACTTTGAGATTGTTCAAAATAGTAGTTGATAGCTAAGTACGCGGCTATACTAATTGCTCCTACTGTAATAAGTGGGCGTTTCCATGAGGAAGGGGGAGCCTTTTTAAATTTTTCAAGAGCGGGTTGAAGGGGCTGAGAATCTTCTATGGGGTTTTCTTATGAATGGCTCTACTGGGTCTTTTAGGTCCTTTATCGGATCGTTTAAGTCGTTAAAGAAAGTAGAAGATCTTAAATGATTTATACTCATATTTATAAAAATTATCCTGTTTTTTTAATAAACTATAATAACGTTTGCTTGTTAAGGGTATATTAAGATTTCAAAATTCAAATATTCCATCGCCAGCGTGTAAAATTTTTTTTCTCTACATAGAAATAAGAGGTCTTGCCGGATTCAGTTTTTTGAATTGCTTTTGTAAAAAAATATTTATAAAAAAGCCTCTTTTAGCGTAAAAAATACGAGACTCCTCTCTTTTAGCGTCAATTTGTTGTAATAGATTGACAGAAACCTTTGTTTCTGGAATAAATTCAGTACTTTTTTAATCTAAACTAAATATTTGATGACAAAGGAAGATACGCTTAAGTTAGAGGGTAAGATACAAGAATTATTACCCAATATGACTTTTAAGGTCGAGCTCGAAAATGGAAAGGTTGTTTTAGCACATCTTAGTGGTAAAATGAGACTACGCAATATTCGCGTGTCTATCGGAGACGCTGTAACTGTTGAGATTTCTCCCTATGATCTCTCAAAAGCAAGAATTATTTATAGACAGCGTTAATTGATACTTGATTTATTTTGGATATCCAATTAAACTCATATGCTTTTAAAATAATTTTAGGCTCGTTGCAATTAAATTTCGATTGTCAAGCTTAAGCCTTTGGAAAATAAGGTTTTAAATACGCCCCTTGAATAGGATGATGCCCAGATAGCTCAGGGGTAGAGCACTTGCATGGTAAGCAAGAGGTCGTAGGTTCAAATCCTATTCTGGGCAAAAAAGAATAATGATTAATTAGTTTTCTTCGGAGGATAAGGAACATATGGCTAAGGAAGCTTTTAAACGCGATAAACCCCACGTAAACATTGGAACAATTGGTCACGTTGACCATGGAAAAACCACACTGACTGCTGCAATTACAAAAGTTCTAGCAGAGAAAGGAGGCGGAAAATTTAGAGACTACGCTTCTATCGACAATACTCCTGAAGAAAAAGCTCGAGGAATTACGATTAACTCGTCTCACGTTGAATACGAAACAGCAAGTCGTCACTATGCGCACGTAGACTGCCCAGGCCACGCTGACTATGTTAAAAACATGATCACAGGGGCTGCTCAAATGGATGGAGCAATTTTAGTAGTTGCTGCAACAGACGGTGCGATGCCTCAAACAAAAGAACACATCTTGCTTGCTCACCAAGTTGGGGTGCCTGCGATTGTTGTGTTTCTTAACAAAATTGACCAAATCGGTGCAGAAGATCAAGAGTTAGTGGATCTCGTTGAAATGGAAATCTCAGAGCTTCTTGATGCAAAAGGATATAAAAACTGTCCTATCGTTAAAGGATCTGCTTTAAAAGCACTTGATGGCGACCCAAAATATGTTGCTGCTATTGAAGAGCTTATGAAAGCGGTTGATGAAAACATCCCAACTCCAAAAAGAGAAGTTGACAAGCCTTTCTTGATGCCGATTGAAGACGTGTTCTCAATTTCAGGTCGAGGCACTGTAGCAACTGGACGTGTTGAGCGTGGTGTTGTAAAGATTAACGATAAGCTTCAACTTGTCGGTCTTAAAGATACACGTGAAACAGTAGCAACGGGTCTTGAGATGTTCAATAAAATTCTCGATGAAGCTCGTGCTGGTGAAAACGTAGGAATTCTTCTTCGCAGTATTGATAAAAAAGACATCGAAAGAGGAATGGTTCTAGCGGCTCCTGGAAGTTGTAAACCACATAAAAAATATAAATGTGCAATTTATGTTTTAACAAAAGATGAAGGTGGACGTCACAAGCCTTTCTTCTCAGGTTATAGACCACAATTCTATTTCAGAACGACAGATGTAACTGGAACGGTTCATCTTCCTGAAGGAACTGAAATGGTAATGCCTGGTGATAACATTGAAATCACAGCTGAGCTTATGGTTCCTGTGGCAATGGAAGAAGGTATGAGATTTGCTATCCGTGAAGGTGGTAGAACGATTGGTGCCGGTACTGTTTCAAAAATTATCGAGTAATGTCGATATATATCCTGCAAGAGAAACTTCTTTTGCAGGATATTGAAAAGGACCTCATGGGTGTGTAGCTCAGCTGGTAGAGCAGCGATCTCCAAAGTCGCCGGTCGGGGGTTCGAATCCCTCCGCACTCGAGGGTTAAAAATATAATGAGAAGCTAAAATGTTCATGAATGCAAAAAAAATAGAAGAAGAACAGCCGAAAAAAAACTTTTTTCGCAAGACTGTGGATTTCTTTGGTTCATTGAAACAAGAGTTTAAGCAAATTTCCTGGACAAACAGAAAAGAGTTAAAAAACTATACCAAAATTATACTCCTTTCAACCTTTGTGGTGGGTTTGCTCGTTTACATTGTAGATATTGGGATTCAAAAAATATTGGGCGTTGTTCATTTAATAGTGCAACGTATTTTTGGGTAAGCGTGTATGAAACACTGGTATGTAATTCAAGTTTTGTCGGCAAAAGAAAAACAGGTGAAACAAGCACTTGATGAAAATAAAGCTACAAGTCCACATGGTCAGCATATAGAGGAAATCATCCTTCCAACTGAAAAAGTAATGGAAGTAAAACAGGGACAGCAAAAAATCTCAGAAAGACGTATTTGGCCAGGCTATTTATTGGTTAAAATGGAACTGACAGATGATGTGTGGATGCTGATTCGTAAAACAAACGGCGTGATTGGTTTTCTAGGTGGTGAAAAACCCACTCCTTTGAGCGAACATGAAGTTCAAAGTATTCTAAATGATTTAGAAGAGAAGAAAAAAGGTGTCACTCAAAAGCATCAATTTGAAATTGGTAGTCATGTCAAGATTACAGATGGTGTTTTTGTCAATTTTATTGGAACAGTTACAGCTGTTCAACATGAAAAAGGAAAATTAAGCGTTTCTGTTTCGATCTTTGGTAGAGAAACTCAAGTAGATGATTTGGAATTCTGGCAGGTCGAAGAAATTAGCGAAGATATAGAAGCTGAAAGCTAAGAGGGTAAGGTTACAAGGCTATGGCAAAGAAAAAGGTCGTAAAAGTTATTAAGTTGCAAATTCCCGCAGGGAAAGCAAACCCAGCTCCACCAATTGGATCGTCTTTAGGTGCGGCAGGGGTTAATATTATGGGGTTTTGTAAAGAGTTTAACGCAAAAACTCAAGATAAAGTTGGAGATACTCTTCCTACTATCATTACAGTGTATCAAGATAAAAGTTTTACGTTTGTGACGAAACAACCTCCAATGTCAAATTTAATTAAAAAATCTTTAGGTTTTGAAAAAGGATCAGGCGTTCCAAATCGCGATAAAGTTGCGAAAATAACATTTCAGCAAGCGATTGAAATAGCTAAAGTCAAAATGCAAGACTTAAATGCAAGATCACTAGAAGCAGCAGCCCAAATGGTTATAGGATCAGCAAAATCAATGGGTATTGAATACATTGAAGAGGTTAAATAAATATGGCGCGTGTTAGTAAACGAATGAAAGAAATTTATAAATTTCTTGATAAAGAAAAAGAGTACGACTTAGTAGAAGCTGTTGAATTCTTGCAAAAATGTCCTCAAGTAAAGTTTGATCAAACGCTTGAAATATCTATGAAATTAGGTGTTGACCCTAAAAAAGCCGATCAGATTGTTCGAGGTACAGTAAGTCTTCCTCATGGAACAGGAAAAAAAGTTCGAGTCCTTGTTATCGCCAAAGGCGAAAAAGCTCAAGAAGCATTAGATGCTGGAGCTGATTTTGCAGGTGATGAAGAATATTTTTCTAAAATTACTAGCGGATGGCTTGAATTTGATGCTGTGATCGCAACACCTGATATGATGCGTGAAATTGGAAAATTGGCAAAAATTTTAGGTCCTAGAGGTCTGATGCCAACACCTAAAGCTGGAACTGTAACAACAGATATTAAGAAGGCTGTTACTGAAATTAAAGCTGGTAAAATCGAATATAAAGTCGACAAGAATGGAGTGATTAACAACGGCGTTGGAAAACTTTCATTTAGTAAAGATAAATTAGTTGAAAATTTAAGAGAGCTAATCTCTGCGATTAATAAAGCTAAACCCGCTGCTGCAAAAGGAACATACATTCACTCACTATGCCTATCATCAACTATGGGCCCTGGATGTAAAATTAATCTTAGAGAAGTAGCAAACTAATAAAAGAGTAGTCATGAAAAAAGAAAAGCAATATTTACTAGATGACTTAAAGTCAAAGATTGAAGCTTCTAAAGCATTTATTGTTATGCAATACAAGGCAATGAACGCTAATGATATGGGCGCACTTAGAAAAGGGATCGCTCAAATTGGAGGCGACTTTGAAGTTGTTCCAAAACGAGTTTTTATCAAAGCAGCTAAATCTGCCTATGGCATTGATCTAAAAAAGGAAAGTCTACAAGGACATATTGGAATTGTAATTGCTGACGAAAACTACCTTAATGCTGCTAAAGAAGTTAGAAATTATTGTAAGAATTCAGAGAATCTTCAAATTCTTGCTGGATATATCGAAGGTCAACTTTATGATGAAGCGAGTGTCATCAAATTGTCAGAGTTGCCAAATATTCAAGAAATGAGAGCCCAGTTCCTCGGAACATTGGAAGCCCCAATGGCCGAAACACTTGGTACATTTGATGCATTGCTCACTAGTATTATGCATTGTTTAGAAAACAAAGCTAAAAAAACAAATTAATAAGTAAATATTTCTCCGAAAGGAGAGTTAAATTCTATTTAATCGAAGGATGAGGTAAACCGTGAATAAAGAAAAGTTAGTAGAAGAGTTAAGTAAATTAACAGTCCTTGAACTGTCAGAGCTTAAAACAGCTTTAGAAGAAAAGTGGGGCGTTAAAGCTGCTGCTGCAGCTCAAGTAGTTGCTGCTGCACCCGCTGCTGCAGGTGGAGAAGCTGCACAAGTAGAAGAGTCTACTGATTTTGAAGTAACTTTAGCATCAGTTCCTGCTGACAAGAAAATTGCGGCCATTAAAGTTGTTCGCGAAATTACTGGTCTTGGGCTGAAAGAAGCAAAAGACATCGTTGAAGGTGCTCCAAAAGTCATTAAAGATACAGCACCTAAAGCAGAAGCTGAAGAAATTGTGAAAAAGATACAAGAAACTGGTGCGAAAGCAACACTTAGAGGTCTTTAATTGTTAGTTTCTTTCTAAATTTTTTCAATCGAGTGCAATGGTTGTTGCACTCGATTGTTACCGCATACACATTTTTTAAGGAGTCAAGGGAGCCTTATGTTAAAAAAGCCACCTCTAAGAAAGGGTTTTAAAGAAAAAGAAGAAATTATTGATCTACCAAACCTGATAGAAGTTCAGTTAAAATCCTACAACGAATTTCTCCAAGCAGATAAACTACCAAATGAAAGACAGAATATTGGCCTTCAGGAAGTTTTCACTGAAGTTTTTCCTATAAAAACTTACAATGATAAGACAATTTTAGAATTTCTTTCCTATAGTTTAGGATCACCAAAATATACAGCAGATGAATGCGTAAGACGAGGTATTACTCTAAACGTCGTTCTTAAAGCTCGTTTTAGATTAACTGATGAAACGGGTATTAAAGAAGAAGAAGTCTATATGGGCACTATTCCCATTATGACTGACAAGGGAACATTTATTATAAATGGGGCTGAAAGAGTCGTTGTTTCTCAATTACACCGATCTCCTGGAATTTCTTTTGAACAAGAAAGACATCCCAAAGGAATCAACCTTTATACATTTAAAATTATTCCATATAGAGGAAGTTGGCTTGAGTCTATTTCTGATCCAAGCGATTTTATTTACATCTATATCGACCGCAAAAAAAGAAGACGCAAAATTCTAGCTACTTCATTTGTTCGTACTTTAGGATATTCCTCTGATGCGGATATTTTGGAAGAATTTTTCAGCACGAGAAAAGTTAAAATTAAATCAGACAAGGATTTTGTTCAACTTGTTGGAAAAATTTTAGCAGAAGATGTGATTGACGAAGAGTCAGGTGTTTTCTTTGGAAAAGCTGCAGAAAAATTAACCACTGCAATGCTTAAGAGAATGTGGGATGCAGGTATTAAAATTGTTAGAATTGCAGAAGATGCGGATGAAAATTCTCCCATTATCAAAATGCTAGCAAAAGATACGACGGATTCATACGAGTCTGCATTAAAAGATTTTTACAGAAAAATTAGACCCGGTGAACCAGCCACATTATCGAACGCTCGCTCACTCATGATGCGCTTATTCTTCGATCCTAAACGTTATAACTTAGGTCGAGTTGGACGTTATAAGCTTAATACCAAACTTAACTTTCCTATTAACGACGAAACTTTAGAAAATGTCACGCTGACAAAAGAAGATATCGTTGAAGCTTTGAAATATCTTATTAAATTAAAAGCAGGCAACGAAACCACTTTTGTAGATGATATTGACCATTTAGGAAATAGAAGGGTTCGCTCTGTTGGGGAACTTATTCAAAACCAATGTCGAGTTGGTTTAGCGAAAATGGAAAAAATTATTCGCGAAAGAATGAATCTTTTTGATTTTTCTTCCGACACATTAACGCCAGGTAAAATTGTTTCTGCTAAGGGACTTGCTGGTATTCTAAAGGATTTCTTTGGAAGATCACAGCTTTCTCAATTTATGGACCAAGTGAACCCTGTTGCTGAATTAACTCATAAACGAAGATTATCAGCGCTCGGGCCAGGTGGATTAAATAGAGAAAGAGCAGGTTTTGAAGTTCGTGACGTTCACCCAAGCCATTATGGAAGAATTTGTCCTACAGAAACTCCAGAAGGACCGAACATCGGTTTAATTACTTCTCTTTCTGCCTATGCAAAAATCAATGAATTTGGATTTATTGAAACACCTTATTTAATTGTGAAAGACGGTGTTGTAACGGAAGAAATTGAGTATATGACGGCAGATCAAGAGGAAAAATGTGTGATAGCACAAGCTTCAACACCTCTTGATGAATACAAAATGTTTAAAGAGCCGCTTTGTGGCGCTCGCTTTCGTGGAGAGCCTGTCGAAGTAGAATCTGGCAAAATCACACATATGGATGTATCATCTAAGCAGTTAGTTTCCATTGTGACAAGCTTGATTCCATTCTTAGAGCACGATGACGCCAACCGTGCATTGATGGGAACCAACATGCAACGGCAAGCCGTTCCTCTTCTTAAGACAGAAGCTCCAATTGTAGGTACGGGTGTAGAAATTCGTGCAGCAAGAGATTCAAGAGCTGTTGTTGTTGCAGAAGAAGATGGTATTGTGAAAACAGTGGATGGTTATCAAATTGTCATCGCTCCAAAAAGAAATCCAATAGATATTAAGACCTACTATTTGAAAAAATTCCTACGCTCCAATAACGGTACAGCAATTAATCAAACTCCGATCTGTAGCGTTGGTGATGTGATTAAAGCTGGGGATATTATTGCAGATGGTGCTGCGACAGATCGAGGTGAAATTGCCTTAGGTAAAAACGTTCTTGTTGCGTTCATGCCATGGTGTGGATACAACTACGAAGACGCCATTATTATTTCAGAAAAACTAGTTAAAGAAGATTATTATACCTCTCTTTATCTAGAAGAGTTTGAAGTAACAGCGCGCGATACGAAGCTTGGTAAGGAAGAAATTACTAGAGATATTCCTAACGTTTCTGAAGAAGCTTTAGCTAATTTAGGAGAAGATGGAATTATCCGCATCGGTGCAGAAGTAAAACCCGGTGACATTTTAGTTGGTAAGATTACTCCGAAAACTGAAACAGAGCTTGCTCCTGAAGAAAGATTACTCAGAGCTATTTTTGGTGAAAAAGCCGCTGACGTGAAAGATGCATCCTTGATTGTTCCTCCAGGAACTGAAGGTGTTGTCATGGACGTTAAAGTTTTTAGCCGAAGAGATAGACTTTCTAAAACAGATGATGAACTTGTTGAAGAAACAAACAGGCTTAAAGATATTCATAAAGAATATAAAATGAAGCTTGATCAGCTATATGATGAACGAAGAGATAGACTTGGTGCCTTATTATTAAATGAAAAAGCCCCAGGTGCTATTGTTCATCGCAAAACGGCAGAAATTATCATTAATGATCAAGAGATTATCACTCAAGATAAACTCAGCGTTCTTGAAGAAGAAAGTGTAGAAAACTTGATCATGCAAGAAAATGAAATTTATCGATTACTTCGAGCCATTCTACGTGATTTCGAAGTCAATTTAGAAAAAGTCGAAATGCAGAAGAAAAGCGATCTTGAATATACCCGAAAAGGGGATACAGAACTGGATCCAGGTGTTATCCGTCAAGTTAAGGTTTATATTGCTACTAAGCGTAAGCTTCAAGTCGGTGATAAGATGGCAGGACGTCATGGTAACAAGGGTGTAGTCTCTTGTATTGTACCAGAAGCAGATATGCCATACTTAGATAATGGTCAACCTATTGAGATTATTCTCAATCCATTAGGGGTACCTTCACGTATGAACATTGGTCAGCTTTTAGAAACGCAATTAGGATTTGCTGCGAAGAAAGCGGGGATTTATATCAAGTCTCCGGTATTCGAAGGTTTCCCTGAAAAGAAAATTTGGGAAATGATGCGCGAGCAAAACTTAGAAGAAACAGGTAAATTTAAGTTATCTGATGGTCGAACTGGAGAACTTTATGATGGTAAGGTTGTTGTTGGCTACATTTATATGTTAAAGCTGGCGCACCTTGTTGCAGATAAGATTCACGCTAGATCTATTGGACCTTATTCGCTTGTAACTCAACAACCACTCGGGGGTAAAGCTCAGATGGGAGGACAGCGTTTTGGAGAGATGGAAGTTTGGGCTCTAGAAGCTTATGGAGTAGCTCACTTGCTACAAGAAATGCTAACAGTAAAATCAGATGATGTCGCTGGACGTACAAGGATTTATGAATCCATTGTTAAAGGAGAAAACCTATTACAAGCGGGTACACCAGAATCATTTAATGTACTTGTAAAAGAAATTCAAGGTTTAGCTCTGAATATTCAGGCGAAATCATTAGAAGATTAAAAAGTAAATAAATTATCTTTTCAGGAGATGATAATGCACGAAAATAATCTCCAGGAAACTGGATTTGATAAGATAACTATCGGAATAGCATCGGATGATACTATTCGTAATTCATGGTCCCGTGGTGAAATAAAAAAACCCGAGACGATCAATTATAGAACATTTAAGCCCGAAAAAGGTGGCTTGTTTTGTGAAAAGATTTTTGGTCCTACTAAGGATTGGGAATGCGCTTGTGGCAAGTATAAAAAAATCAAGCACAAAGGGATTGTTTGCGATCGTTGTGGCGTTGAGGTAACTCTTTCAAAAGTTCGACGTGAGCGCATGGCTCATATTGATCTTGCAGTACCTGTTGTCCATATTTGGTTTTTCAAAACAATGCCTTCTCGTATTGGAAACGTTTTAGGACTTTCAGGAAGTGAACTTGAGAAGATTATTTATTATGAAGAATATGTTGTTGTAGATCCAGGTGAGACTGAACTTGAAAGAAAGCAACTTTTAAATGATATTGAATATCGTGAAGCTGTTGAAAGATGGGGACCGGGGTCTTTCCAAGCCAAAATGGGTGGAGATGCTATTCGTGAACTTCTGCAGACAGAAGATTTGAAAGCAGTTCTTTTAGATCTTAAGGGAAAGCTAAGAAAAACTAAGTCGATGCAAGCTCGTATGAAGATTGCAAAGAGATTGAAAATTGTTGAAAGCTTTTTAACTTCAAATAATAATCCAGGCTGGATGGTTCTTTCTTGCGTTCCAGTTATTCCTCCTGATTTAAGACCTCTTGTTCCATTAGATGGTGGTCGTTTTGCAACTTCAGATTTAAATGATCTTTATCGCCGAGTGATCAATAGAAATAATCGTTTAAAATCAATTTTAAAGCTTAAAACACCTGATGTCATTATTAGAAACGAAAAGCGTATGCTTCAAGAAGCTGTCGATGCTCTTTTTGATAATGGTCGTCATGGACATCCTGTTATGGGAGCAGGTAACAGACCCTTAAAATCTTTATCTGAAATGTTAAAAGGTAAAACGGGAAGATTTAGACAGAACTTGCTTGGTAAGCGTGTTGACTACTCTGGACGTTCTGTTATTATGGTAGGGCCTGAGTTGAAATTCAATCAATGTGGTCTTCCAAAGCAAATGGCATTAGAGCTTTTTGAGCCTTTTATCGTAAAACGACTGAAAGATCTAGGTCACGTATACACCATTCGTTCTGCAAAGAAAATGATTCAAAGACAAGATCCTGTTGTTTGGGATGTACTGGAAGATATTATTAAAGGTCACCCAGTGCTTCTAAACCGCGCACCGACACTTCACCGTTTAGGTATTCAAGCGTTTGAGCCTATTTTAATTGAAGGTAAAGCGATTCGTATTCATCCGCTCGTCACTAAAGCGTTTAACGCGGACTTTGACGGGGATATGATGGCTGTGCACGTTCCTCTATCAATTGAGGCACAAATCGAAGCTAAAGTACTCATGATGTCTCCTGACAATATCTTCTTGCCATCATCAGGAAAACCAGTTGCGATTCCTGGTCAAGATATGACCTTAGGTCTTTACTATATCATGTTAGACCCTCTTTATGATCCAGAAGTCTTTGGCAAAAAAGTTAAAGTTTTTTCTGATATGAATGAAGTCATACTGGCTTTAGATGCGGGTGGCAATTTTAGTTTACCTAATGAAGAAGTAAGGCATGCTTCACGTGTATCTAATACGGGAAGAGGTTTGCATATTCATGAGAGAATTAAGCTGCGCCTAAAATCAGGAATCATTGAAACTACGCCGGGACGTGTTCTTTTTAATAGAATTGTTCCAGATGAGCTAGGTTTCCAAAACTATAGTTTACCATCAAAGAGAATGGAACGTTTGATTTTGGACTGCTATAAAAAAGCGGGCCTTGAAAAAACAGTTCGCTTTTTAGACGATCTTAAAAACTTAGGATTTAAAGAAGCGACGAAGTCGGCCATTTCGATGGGCGTCTGTGATATTCCAATTCCTGAAAGCAAACCTAGAATTTTGGCAGCGGGACATAAAAGAGTCGAAACTGTTAAAAAACAATATGAAGATGGTATTATTACTGATGGGGAACGTAAGTCTAAAGTGATTACTACTTGGACTGAAGTAACAGACAAAATTTCAGATGAGCTTTTTGGACGTATTCAAAAAGTTAATAACTGCCAGTTAAACCCTCTGTATATGATGCTAGACTCTGGTGCTAGAGGAAACAAATCTCAGGTTAAGCAGCTTGGTGCATTACGTGGACTAATGGCTAAACCTTCTGGTGAGATTATTGAATCTCCAATTACTTCAAACTTCCGAGAAGGCTTAACGGTTTTAGAGTATTCTATTTCATCTCACGGTGCGCGTAAAGGTCTATCAGATACAGCTTTAAAAACAGCTGACTCTGGTTATTTAACGCGTCGACTCGTAGACGTTGCTCAAGAAGTTATCGTTACAGAGTATGATTGTGAAACTCTAAATGGAATTGAAGTTCTTGCAATTAAGCAAGGTCAAGAAGAGCTTCTTCCATTGCAAGATCGTCTTTATGGAAGAGTTGTTTGTGATGATCTTTACCAACCAGGCGATAAGACAAAATTACTTGCAAAAGCAGGGGATTTAGTATCGTTTATTCAAGCACAAGCTATTGTGGATGCAGGGATTGAAAATGTAAAAATTCGCTCTCCACTAACATGTGAATCTAAGTTGGGAGTTTGTTCTAAATGTTACGGTCTTAACCTAGCCAATGGTAAAGTTGTTGGTGAAGGGGAAGCTGTGGGTATTATTGCAGCTCAGTCAATTGGTGAACCTGGAACGCAGTTAACGATGAGAACGTTCCACCTTGGTGGTATCGCATCAGCTAGTTCGTCTCCAGAGCTTATTGTTGGAAAAGATGGTATTGTAATTTATCAAGATATCCGAACTGTTAAAAATACGCAGGACGATATCCTTGTATTGAATAAAAACGGAGCCATCCATGTTGTAAAAGATGAAAACCGTTCATTAGAAGAATACAAAGAGCTTTTAAAAACAAAATCCATTGAACCTCAGCAAACATTTACCATTGAACTTGGTTCTAAGATTCTTGTTGCCGATGGTACTCCTGTAAAAAAAGGTCAGAAAATTGTTGAATGGGAACAACACAACGTTCCAATTATTTGCGACCGCCCAGGGTATGTGAAGTATGAAGACTTAGTGGAAGGTTTATCTACAGAGAAAGATGTTAACAAGAAAACAGGTCAAATTGAACTTGTCGTTAAACAACACCGAGGGGAATTACACCCAGAAATAGCTATTTATAGCGATAGAGAGTTTACAGACCTAGTAGGTAGTTATTCTCTACCTGCAGCGGCTGTTATTTCTGTGGATGAGGGAGAATTGGCTGAAGCTGGTTCGATCCTTGCACGTATTCCACGTGGTGCCATTAAGACAAAGGATATTACCGGTGGTCTTCCAAGGGTTGCTGAACTCTTTGAAGCCAGAAGACCTAAAGATGCTGCTGAAATTGCCAAAATTGATGGAGTTATCGACTTTAAAGGTGTCCAAAAAAATAAGAGAATTGTTGTAGTACGTGATGAAGTGACAAAAATGGAAGAAGAACACTTTATTCCATTAACAAAACACTTAATCGTGCAAAAAGGTGACTTTGTTGTTAAAGGTCAACAGTTAACAGATGGATTAGTTGTTCCGCACGAAATCTTAGAGATTTGTGGTGTACGTGAACTACAAAGATACATTGTGAACCAAGTCCAAGAAGTTTACCGCCTACAGGGGGTAGATATTAACGACAAGCACGTTGAGATTATTGTTCGACAAATGCTTAGAAAAGTTCGAATTAGTGATCCAGGTGATACAACGTTCCTTTATGGAGAAGACATTAATAAGAAAGAATTCCATATAGAAAACGATAAAGTAGTTGAAGAAGGTGGAAAACCTGCTCAAGCTTTCCCAATTCTACTTGGAATTACCAAAGCATCACTTGGAACAGATTCGTTCCTCTCTGCTGCATCATTCCAGGATACAACACGTATTCTTGCTGAAGCTGCTTGTGAGGCTAAAACAGACTATTTAATGGGCTTTAAAGAGAACATTATTATTGGTCATATTATTCCAGGTGGAACAGGCTTTAACAGCCATAAGCGTGTTAAAGAGTTTGTAAGCATGGAATATTCTGAAGAACTTGTGTTTGACTTTGTCAGCTAGTTATCAATAAAAAGATCATTCTGAAAAGCCTTTGCTGTTAAGCAAAGGCTTTTTTTTGTCCTTTTTTAATTGCTAGAAAAAAGACTTATTTTATTTAGGGAGAAAGTTGGTTAAAATTCCAATTTCCATTGAGGAGCTTGTATTTAAAGCGGATATTGAGGCGACCCTCTCCACCTTGCCAAAACTCAATAGCTTCAGGTCTCAGGATAAGGCCACCCCAATGGTCGGGATAGGGGAGCTTTTGATCTTGATATTCTAGATCTAGCTCTCGAGCCTTTTGCTTTACTTCATCAATAGAACCAATAATTTGATCTTGATTAGAAGCTAAAGTGAAAAGCTGGTTTGAGCGAGGTCTGCTATTAAAATATGCTTTAGACTCTTCAAGAGGGAGTTTGGTAACTTCTCCTTGTGCGATCAACTGTCTATTTAAGCTAGGCCAGTAGAAGGTGAGGGCTGCATGGGCATTTTCTTTAAGGTCTTTCCCTTTTTGGCTCTGATAATTGGTAAAAAAAATAAAGCCTCTCGAGTCAAAATATTTGAGTAGCACTGTGCGTGCGCTGACAATGCCGCTCTTTGAGGCGGTAGACAGAACCATGGCATTGCCATCTAAAAGCTGTTTACTTTTAACATCTTGAAGCCAGCTTTTACAAAGTAAAAATGGATCTTCTGGGAAATTTTCTGACTTTAAAGGAACATCTCCTTTACTGAAAGCTCTTCGAAATTCAGAGAAATCAATCATGAACGCTTTTGAATTTTATCGTGAATAAATTTTTCAAGTTTAATCAAGTCAGAACTGAATTTACGAATCCCTTCTGCTAATTTTTCTGTAGCCATTGGATTGTCATTGATCGCGAATCTAAATGCTTTCTCATCATAGGAGAGTTTTTTAAGATCGAGGTTTTTTGCTTTTTCGGCATGAAGTTTTTGAGCTAAATCACCTTCGGATTTCTGTAGTTCTTCTAAATACTGTGGAGCGATTGTTAATAAATCACAACCTGCTAATTCGATGATTTCTTCTACGTTTCTGAAGCTCGCTCCCATTATTTCTGTTTTATGACCAAATTTTTTATAATAATTAAAAATTTCTGTGACAGAAACAACTCCGGGATCTTGCGCAGGGGGATAGCTTGTTTTATTTTCCTCTTTTTTATACCAATCTAGAATGCGACCCACAAAAGGTGAAATCAAGGTAGCATTGACATGAGCAGCAGCTACAGCTTGTGGCATGCTAAATAGGAGGGTCATATTGCAATGGATCTTTTCTTTTTCAAGTTGTTCAGCTGCTTTGATCCCTTCCCACGTCGATGCTAGCTTGATGAGTATCCTTTCTCTAGGAATGCCAGCTTTTTCATACATTGAAATGAGTTTATGAGCTTTATCAATGCTGCCTTGAATATCAAAGGAGAGCCTTGCGTCCACTTCTGTAGAGACACGTCTAGGAACAATTTTCAGAATTTCACATCCAAAATTAACCATTAATTTATCGATGATATGGTGCTTTTGTGCTTCAAAATTTTGAGCTTTGGATTGCCCATAATAGATAGCTTCATCCACCAAACTTTGATATTCCATCTGTTCAGTCGCGGCTTTAAAAATTAAAGAGGGATTTGTAGTTGCATCGGTTGGGTGATACTGTTTCATTGAATTAATATCACCAGTATCAGCAACAACAGTGGTCATTTTTTTCAATTTTTCTAATTTATTGGTCATATGCCCTCTAAGATTTAAACTGATAGTACTACACTTATTATAGCATCTAGCTAATTAATAGCGAGACCCTAGGAAGAATTTTTTTGATTACTTAAAGCTAAACCGTTGAGAGTGTCTACACGAAAAGCAATAGTTGTTTTTTCCCCGCCAATACTAAGTTCTAATACCGAGCTAAGTCTTGTAAGAAGGAGCTGAAAGGGAATTTTTACTTGATGAGGGCCGACATCAATGGCAATGGCAGCTTGTCCAAAGATACTTTTTGATTCTTGAATTTGATGACAAAGAGCTTCAAATTTTTTAAGTTGATCTACTATTTGAGTTCCTAAAACATATTGTTTTTCACATTTTTCACAGGTAATTGTTTTAGAGAGGTTGGAATTTTCTAGAACTGAAAAGAAGACGGGACTATTACATTCCCTACATTTAAATTCGAGTTGAGCTTGCTGATTGTTTTGCATGTAATCTAATCTTTTGTTTCAGATTAATAAACTAAAGAGATTATTTCAATGTTAATAGTTTTAAAGTTCTTCTTTAACATCAGGTTTGAAGATCGTCAATAAACTATCAATAAAAAGGTAGATGTCTGGGTGCTTTTGAATCAACTTTTGCTCAATAAAAAAAAGATTTGCCTCACTCGCTTGGGTATGTAATTTTTCCCAATTGTCCAAAGTCTTGTCGCCTTCATAGATTCGTTGAAGTTCAGACAGCTCATTTTTAATAGCAAAAACTCTTTCTGTTAGCTGACTATTCAAACGTGTTTGAGCTAAAGCTTGAGCTTCTTCTTGGAAATAAGTCGTTATATTAGGCAAAAGCTGTTGAGCGTTAGCTATAAACGTGTTGGCAATCCTTTGCCTGGATTCCATTTCTTCATGAATCTGAGTTTCGATAAGACTGTTGTAAACATCTTTTGTTTCGATGGCGAGAGGAAAGATAGATTGGTGCCAATAAGTTAAACTTTGATTTTGAGAGAGCTCATCATTCTTACTATCGGTACTGCAATGGAAGTTTTTCCAATACTCGTTGGTCGTTGTTTTGCAAAAATTCTCTAACATTTGCTGCTTCCAAAGATCTCTTATTTTCCATGAGTTAATAGAAGAGCTTAATGTTTGTGTGTGGGTATCTTCTGCATATACTAGATAGGTTCCAATGTTTTTAACTCGAAAAGGCAAGTCGTTGTAATCGATTGCAGAATTGGGGCATGAAAACAAAATGGCAGCAACAGTATTTTCTGCAAAATAATTAAAGTATTGTTGGCAGACAACATATCTTTCTCTGTGAAGGGGAGTTTGAACACTAAAACTACAATTGGGCAAATGAGATTCTTTATATATTCCAAAAGATAGAAAATTAACGATATTAGAGCCAATCGAAGGCGGGTTTTCTACATCCTGATAAAGATGTTGAAATTTTAGGTTAGTTTTAGCTAAATCGCCAATACGAAAACACCTTTCAGCTAAATAATACAAGGCTTGTCGAAATTTATCTTTATAGGGGGTGGATCGAGCTGCGACTGCATGTTGCAATTCATCCAATAATTGATTGCCGGATGTGCTCGTGATATTTAAAGTTAGCTGAAAGAAATTTTGTGCAGCTGGACATTTTTCAAAACTGGATAAATCCCCCCACTGCAAGGGGGGGATGGAAGAGGCTATTTCAGGCATTCGTCAAATTCAAGGTTATAATTCTACTTTAGAAGAAGGTTCATTCGGTTGTGTTGAAGCTAGTTCTGTTTCAATAGTACTAGGTAATCTGCCCTTTACTAGGTCAAAAAAGCGATTTTTCCAGTCCAAGAAAGAAGTTGGAGGCAAAGATGCTTCATCCGGGCAAAATCTCTTCTCAACATCTGTATTATTGCAAAAAGAAGATTTTAAAGAAGTTTCCCAAAAAGCTCGAGCTTCTCTTGCATTAAAAGAGAAATCTATTTGTCCATCATTGGACGCAGCCCAATAAGCACTGAAATTTTGTATGACATTGTTGCCAATGAGGTTGATGTCTGGAAGTACCTCTGGACACTGTTGTTTAGCATGGGTTAGTTGAGTTTCTGCTGCAAAGCTTTTAAAAGCTTCGCAAAAAACAAAAGCTTCTTGATCAAGCTGCAGCGGAGTTGCATCGCAATTGATCGGTGTAGGAGGGGTCCAAATGCAGCTTGCTAGCCAGCGAGTAGGTACTGTTACAGGAGAGGTTACTGCGTTCCATCCTTGAGAAACTAAGCTTGGTTCTGTTTTTCCATAACTTTGAAATTCAGAATTGACCCCTGTTGATGAATAAGAAAGTTCAAAAAGGGCCTTAGCAATACGGTTCGTTGCTACTTCTGCACTCATCCCTTCAGAACTCGGCAATTTGGAAACGGCTTGTGCAAGGTGATTGCGAAGCCCGGTAGCCATTAAATTTTTGGCTGCTACAACCTCCTTTGCAACCGCACTTGTAAAGTTGCAAATATTGGGATTAAACAACAAAGGCATCCCAGCATAGTTTCCACTACTATAGATAGTGGTAAAGTTAGCACCCATTGTTGAATTAGTAAGTCCACTCATTTTACACCTCCGCAGGTCGTCTAAGATTCTTTTCAAAAAATAATATAAAAAAATTAGAAAAACTCCTAATCATTTTTATTAATTTTTATTTTAAAAAAAAGTGAAATGGCAAATTTTATAGGCTTACAAAGAAGTTTTTTTATTGAAGAATTTGGAGTTTTTAATGATAATCTCTGCCATTTAAATATCAAGATAGAAAAGAGATTGAATGGATACATTAGAGAAAGGCAAGAATAAGCTGAGTGAAATTTGTGACATTTTGCGCAAAGAAACTCTAGAACCTGCTCAAGATGAAGCAAATGAAATTATTGAAAAGGCGCAACAAGAAAGTCAAAAAATTATTGAAAAGGCCCATATTGATGCAGAAAGTCTTTTAGAAGAAGCCAGGGCTAAAATTGAGCAAGAGAAGAAATTATTCGAGAGCTCGATGAGTTTGGCAACCAAGCAGACATTTGACCATCTTAAGGAAAAAATTCAAATTCAACTTTTTAATGATCAATTAGATCAGTTAACAAAAACAATTATGTCCAAATCTGATTTGGTCGCTAAGCTGATCGCCGCTATTATAAATATTGTGGAAAAAGAAGGCTTAGGGTCTAATTTGGCTGTTTCTCTGGCAAAAGCCGTAAAAGCAGAAGAGGTCTGTCAGTATCTGGTTGCGAGCGCTGCTGAAAAAGTGAAGTCGGGAGCCATTGTTATTGAAGCTTCAGATGGCGGAGCTAAAATTGTACTTTTAGATCAGAAAATGAGTGTAGATATTTCTTCAGATTCTTTAAAGGATATGCTAGGCTCATTTTTGAGAGACTCTTTTCGAGATGTGCTATTTAAAAACGTGTAGTAGGTAAAATTGCTAGTATATCGCTATTATTTCTTAGCAAGCTTATTACCGCCAGCGCTAACGTTGGGAAGCCTTCCTGAAATTTCTTTTAGGGAGTTTAACCAGCTTTGCGAGCAAAACTTATCTGAGGTGGATTTAGAGAAGACTAAGGCTATCCGAAGATATATTGATCTTAATAATTTAAGAGCGTTTTGGCAGGGTAAAGAGTTAGATCCTCACGGAAATTATTCTGCTAAAGAACTGGAAACACACCTTCTGTTAGAAGATGGTTTCCCAGATTATGTATTTGAATTCCTAAGAGCGCATGCAACAATAGAAGAGCGTTTGGATTATTTTCCAAAACTTCTATCTCAGTTTTATCAAGAGGAAATTAAAACAGCGTCTCGATTTGTGAAAAGCTTTTTTATTTTTGAAAGGACTTGGCGATTCGTGATTATGGCAATGAGAGCCAAAACTTTTAAAAGAGATTTAAGTTGGGAACTTCAATATGAGGACCCTTTAGAAGAATATGTTCAAATGGTCTTGTCTCAAAGAGAACTTGAAGATTTTACCCCTCCGGATGGATATGAAGAACTTAAACAGATTTATCAAGAATTTAAATTTGAACCTTTGAAGCTTCATTGGGAAGTAGGACTTTGGCGGTTAAAAAAAATTGAAGCTTTAGTTGCAGGTGGAACTTTTTCTATCGATAGTGTTTTAAGCTATCTAGCGCAACTCATCATCGCTGAAAATTGGTTAAAGCTGAATCATGACCAAGGAATGAACATCGTAGAGAATATAATGAAGGAACAGCAAGTATGACGCAAAATTCAACAGGAAAAGTGGTTAAAGCTTTTGGAAATCTTCTGCAAGTGAAGTTTGATGGAGATATTCGACAAGGTGAAGTCGCTATGGTGGAAGTTAACAACCAAAAGCTAAAAGCAGAAGTCATTGAAATTGTCGGCGATGAAGCTAAACTTCAAGTATATGAAGATACCAGAGGGATTGGACTTGGAACGAAAGTCTATTTTCAAGGCGACCTTTTAGAGGCAGAGTTAGGACCAGGACTTTTACAATCAGTTGTTGATGGTTTACAAAACCCTTTAGAGCAACTTGCTCTGCATACCGGTCTTTTTCTTGTTAGAGGGGTCTACCTTCCTCCGATTAATCGACAAAAAGAATGGGACTATACCCCTGTTGCAAAAGTGGGGAGTGTTCTTAAACGAGGGGATGTTCTTGGCGTGACCCAAGAGGGACCCTTTGAGCATCGCATTATGCTTCCTTTTGCTATTTATGATAAAATTACTTTAACCCATGTGACGACTCCTGGAAAGTATAATGTTGAACATGTCATTGCTAAAGGTCGAAATGATCAGGGCCGCGAATATTCTTTCACAATGATACAAAAATGGCCTGTGAAGAATGCTCTGATTGAAGGGAAAAAAATACGCGCTTCTAAAATGATGAGTTGTGGTCTACGTATCATTGACTCACAATTTCCTTTGGTGCAAGGGGGGACTTTTTGTACTCCTGGACCCTTTGGAGCAGGCAAGACTGTGCTTCAGCATCACTTATCAAAATATTCGACTGTAGACATTGTTGTTGTAGCTGCCTGCGGGGAACGCGCTGGGGAAGTGGTAGAAGTGTTAAAAGAATTCCCCCATTTAAAGGATCCTACAAGTGGTGGATCATTGATGTCGCGAACAGTCATTATTTGTAACACCTCCTCAATGCCTGTCGCTGCCAGAGAATCTTCGATTTATCTAGGGGTGACTATTGCTGAATATTACCGACAAATGGGCCTAAATGTTCTCCTTTTAGCTGATTCTACATCTCGTTGGGCTCAAGCATTGAGAGAAATGTCTGGTCGCTTAGAAGAAATTCCTGGTGAAGAAGCTTTCCCTGCTTATTTAGCTTCTAGAATAGCTGCTTTTTATGAAAGAGCGGGTGCTGTTGAAATTAAAGATGGGAAGAGGGTGGGTTCTGTAACTATTGGGGGAGCCGTATCTCCTGCTGGTGGAAACTTTGAAGAACCTGTGACTCAAGCAACACTCTCTGTTGTGGGGGCCTTTTTAGGTCTTTCACGAGCTCGCTCTGATGCTCGGCGTTATCCTGCTATTGATCCTTTAATTTCTTGGTCAAAATATATAGATACAGTGAACACCGATTTAGAAAGTCAATTCCCAAATTGGTCTGAAAAAGTTTTTCAAGCTGAAAAAATTTTACAAGAGGGTGATGAAATCGGTAAAAGAATGGAAGTCATCGGCGAAGAGGGGACTGCTTTAGAAGACTTTGTGGTTTATTTAAAAGCCGAGCTTTATGACTTTAGTTATCTTCAACAAAATGCTTTTGATATAGAAGATAGTTTTTGTCCACTTCAAAGACAGCTAGTTCTTTTTAAACTTATTTGTGAAATTTTTGAAACTTCATTCCAATTTGATAGTCATGATGAAGCGAGAGGATTTTTCTTAAAGCTACAAAATAACTTAAAGAATATGAATTTTACGGCTTTTGAATCTGAGCGATATAATCAAATTATGTCAGCAGTAACGCACCAGCTTGAAGAAGCGAAAAAACAAGGAGCTATAGCGTAATGAAGGTAATGCACGATAAAATTAACAACATGCGTGGGAACTTAATTACGGTAACAGCTAAAGATGCTGTGCTGGGTGAACTTGCTCGTATTGAGAAAAAAGATGGGACTCAGACTCTCTCTTCTGTTTTGAGATTCGATGGAGACCAAGTTACTTTACAAGTTTTTGGTGGAACTCGTGGAATTAACACGGGCGATAAGGTGGTGTTTCTTAAAAAAGAAATGTCGGCCATTTTTGGAGAGCACCTTTTAGGAAGAAGATTGAATGGTTCAGGAGTTCCCATTGATGGGGGATCTGAAATTTCCGGGGAGGAAATTGCCATTGGAAATCCAGCATTTAATCCAGCGAGACGGATTGTTCCCAAAGAGATGGTTCGTACCAACATTCCAATGATCGATATGTTCAATTGTCTTGTTAAATCGCAAAAAATACCCATTTTCTCGGTGGCTGGTGAACCTTATAATCAACTTTTAATGAGAATTGCCAACCAAACGGATGCCGATATTGTGATTATTGGAGGGATGGGGCTGACTTTTGACAACTATCAAGGATTTATTGAGAACGCAGAGAGATCTGGAACATTAAGCAGGACGATTATGTTTGCCCATCGCGCCACAGACCCTATTGTGGAATGCGTCCTTGTTCCCGACATGGCTTTAGCTTGTGCAGAGAGATTTGCTATGCAGGGTAAAGATGTCTTAGTGTTACTTACTGACATGACCTCTTTTGCCGATGCGTTGAAAGAGATTTCTATTACGATGGATCAGATTCCCTCCAACAGAGGTTATCCAGGTTCATTGTATTCCGATCTAGCAGCGAGATATGAAAAAGCAGTGGATATCCAAGATGGTGGATCGATTACCTTAATTGCAGTCACTACAATGCCTGGCGATGATGTAACCCATCCCATCCCAGATAATACTGGCTATATCACCGAGGGGCAGCTTTATTTACATGATGGAAGAATTGATCCTTTTGGCTCATTATCTCGTTTAAAGCAGCAAGTCATTGGTAAAGTGACTCGAGAAGATCACGGAGATTTGGCCAATAACATGATTAGGCTCTATGCAGATTCTAAAAAAGCAAGAGAGCGCCAGTCCATGGGTTTCAAACTTTCTAGATGGGATGAAAAATTGTTGAATTATTCCATTCTTTTTGAAGCTAAGATGATGAATTTAGAAGTGAACTTGCCCATTGATGAAGCTCTTAATCTAGGGTGGATCATTCTTGCCGATTGTTTTAATGCAGATGAAATTGGTATAAAGCAAAAATTAGTTGATAAATTTTGGCCTCAAAATAAAGGTGTCAATGGCTGAAGTCAAGCTGACAAAAAATGAGTTGAGATCACAACAAGCCAAGCTAAAACAGCTGCAGCGCTATTTGCCTACGCTTCAACTTAAAAAAGCTCTTTTACAGGTTGAAGTTCAAAGTGCTCGGATTGTTTTATCTGAGATAGAGACTCAAAGACAAGAACTATATGAAAGTGTCGAAGACTACGCAAGGCTTTTTCCAATGATGGATTTTCCTTCGCTTGAGCAAACAGTTCGGATTGATGAGGTCAAAAAACATACTGAGAATATTGCAGGGGTTGAGATTCCTGTTTTTGATGGAGTTTCATTTCATCCTTTAAAATATCATCTGCTTGATTCTCCCATTTGGATGGATGCGGCTATTGATGGATTACATCGTTTAATGGAAAAAAATCAGCAATTTATTATTGAGCAAAAAAAAGTAAATCTTTTGCAAAAAGAGTTAAGGGAAGTTTCAATTAGAGTGAATCTTTTTGAAAAAATCTTGATTCCTCGAGCCATTGCTAACATTAAGAAAGTAAGAGTCTTTTTAGGCGATCAACAACTTGCAGCCGTAGCGCAGGCTAAAGTAGCTAAGTTGAAGATAGAGCAAAATAAGGAAAAAGCATGCGCATAGATTTAAAAAAATTCTTATTTTTTGGGGCTGAAAAACAAAAGCAAGCTTTTTTTAAGCAGGCGCAAGAACTCGGTGCTATCGAATTTATTGATCATAGCGGGCATAAGTTTGACATTGTACCTGAGCCCGTGCGAGTGATGAATAAAGCTTTAAAATCGATTCGTAAAATGCCTCCTAGAAGACAGGCTGCTTTTGAAAATGTTAAAGAGTCTGTCTCTATTGCTAGTGAGATTAATCATCGGGATGAAAGGGTAGAGATTCTTCATGAAGAGCTTCGCAACATTAATCAAGAAATTGCTCGCATTAGTCCATTAGGCCATTTTTCAATCGAAGATATTCAGTTTGTTGAAAATGAGGGGAAACGGCATGTCCAGTTTTTCTTTGCTAAAAATTTAGACAAAATACACGAGGATGGGGAACTAATCTATCTTGGTAAAGACCACGAGTTGCATTACTTTATATCAATCTCTAAGGAAAGAAAGAAATATCCTTTCATGGTTGAGCTCATTGTTAGCGAGTCTATGGATCAACTGCTGCATCGTCGAAAAGCCATTCATACAGAGATTCACAGACACGAGCATCGCCTTAAAGAGCTGGTGGCTTTTAAAACATTAATTAAGCAAGCCGTCATTGATGAATTTAATAATCATTATTTGAAAATGAATGCTAACTTTGTTGAGCATCATTGGCAAGAGACCTGTTTTTCTGTAGAGGGATGGATTTCCATTGATCACATTGAAGCTGTTGAAAAGCTTTTAGATGATTACTCTATTTTTATGGTTCAAGTTAAAGAAGATGAAGGGGAAGTTAAGCCAACCTACTTGGAGAACAAGGGGACAGCCAAGATCGGGGAGGATTTAGTCTATGTCTATGATACACCTTCCAATACCGATAAAGATCCCTCGACATGGGTGCTTTGGGCTTTTTCTTTATTCTTTGCTTTTATTGTCGGCGACGGTGGATATGGCTTTATCTTTTTAATTGTTTATTTTTTAATGAAATGGAAGGTCAAAGAGCCCTCTCCTCTTTTAAAGCGTTTTAACAATCTGATAGGGATTTTAGCTTTATCTTGTATTATATGGGGCGCCGCTGTGAGTTCCTATTTTGGTTTAGCTATTGACTTGCAAAATCCGTTAAAACGCTACTCACCAATCACCAAGCTTGTAGAAATGAAGCTTCGTTATCATATGAATAACCAGGATCAAACCTACCAAGAATATGTAGATAAAATACCACACCTTAAAGATGTGAACACCCCTTATGAATTTTTAACTCAAGCAAAAGTAAATAAAGAAAGTGGCAGCGTCTATATTGTTTACGAAAACTTCGTTAATAATATCATGCTTGAGCTAGCCCTCTTTATAGGAGCCATTCACTTAATCACAAGTATGCTTAGAGATCTTAAACGCAAATGGTCTGGGGTTGGCTGGATCCTATTTATTATAGGAGCCTATCTCTTTTTCCCCGAAGTTGTTAATGCATCATCGATTATTCATTATGTGCTGGGTATTTCGCCCGCTTTTGGTAGAGAAGTGGGTCCTTATATCTTGTATTCAGGAATTGTCTTAGCTGTTGCTTTGTCGATCTTCCAAAACAAGCTTTCGGGATTCAAAGAAATCATGCGTTTGATTGAGGTTTTTGCCGATGTCTTATCATATTTACGTCTTTATGCCTTAGCTTTAGCGGGATCGATTGTGGCTAATACCTTTAATGGATTTGGATTGGACGTCAACATCATCTTTGGAATCATTATTATATTAGCAGGGCATCTTTTAAACATCTCCCTTTGTGTTATGGCCGGAGTTATTCACGGGCTGCGTCTAAACTTCATTGAGTGGTATCACTACTCTTTTGAAGGAGGGGGGAAAAGACACGTCCCTTTAGCATTATTAAAACTATATAAGTAAATAGGAGCAAAAAAAATGGATTATTCACAATGGGGGCCCGCAATAGCTCTTGGACTTGGATGTGTTGGAAGTTCAATAGGTTGTGCAATTGCAAGTATGGCTTCACACGCAGTAATGGCAAGAGTGGAAGAGGGACATGGTGCCTATATTGGTATGACAGCTGCGCCAGCCAGCCAGTCTATCTACGGCTTTGTATTGATGATTCTTATGAGCGGAGCCATTAAAGATGGGCGTCTTTCTCCAGAAAATGCCTTGGCAATTGGAATTTTTTCGGGCTTGGCATTAATGGTCTCTTCCATATATCAAGGGAAATGTGCGGCCACGGGGATGCAAGCCGCTGCTAAGCAGCCTGCAATCTTAGGTAAAACCTTTACGGCTCTTGGAATTATTGAGTCTTTTTCATTGTTTGCCTTCGTGTTCGCGCTGTTGCTATTTTAGCAGGGTCCAAAAGGAGGTAGCTTTTTGAAGAAGCGACTAGAGAAAGATAGTATTGGTCAACTAGAGGTCTCAGCCGATAGGTATTGGGGAGCGCAGACTCAGCGTTCCCTTCAAAACTTTCAAATTGGCAAAAGTGAGCAGAATCGGATTCCAATAGAAGTTATTCACTCTTATGCAATTATCAAAAAATCTGCGGCAATAGTAAACCATAAACTCGGTCTTTTAGACGAAGTTAAAATGCGCGTTATTTGCGAAGTGGCAGAAGAAATCATCGCGAAAAAATTAGATGATCATTTCCCTTTGGGAGTTTGGCAAACAGGTTCTGGTACCCAAACAAATATGAACGTCAATGAAGTGATTTCTAATCGCGGGATAGAAAAATTAGGAGGAGAGATGGGTTCTAAAAATCCTATTCATCCTAATGACGATGTCAATATGTCCCAATCTTCAAATGATACTTTCCCAACAGCAATGCACATTGCAGCTTACCTTCATATTCATCATCAGCTGTTTAAGAGCATTGCCTTCTTTGAACAAGAGTTAGCAGCTAAAGTTGAGTTGTTTAAAGATATTATCAAAACAGGCCGAACTCATCTAATGGATGCAGCGCCCTTGACTTTAGGGCAAGAGTTTTCCGGTTATCTAGCGCAGGTTCAAAATGCTAAGAAAGCAATCGAAAGTACTCTAGCACATCTTAGCCAGTTAGCAATAGGGGGAACTGCCGTTGGCACAGGATTAAATACTCATCCCCAGTTTGCTGAATTGATGGCAGAGCAAATTGCTAAAGAAACAAGTTTGCCTTTTATAACAGCCCCAAATAAATTTGAGGCAATTGCTAGTTCAGATGCAATTGTAAACTTAAGCTCCGCTCTCAAACAACTAGCTGTTTGCTTGACCAAAATATTAAATGACATTCGCTGGCTCTCTTCGGGTCCTCGCTGTGGACTTGCTGAGCTTCAACTGCCGGTCAATGAACCAGGTTCTTCTATCATGCCAGGAAAAGTAAATCCGACGCAGTGCGAATCACTCTTAATGGTTTGTATGCAAGTGTTAGGAAATGATATTACGATTGCCATCGCCGGTTTTAGTGGCAACTTTGAACTCAATGCTTCTCGTCCTGTTATGATTTATAACTTAATGCAATCGATTGATCTTCTATCTGATGGGATAAAAAATTTTACTGAAAGGTGTCTAAAAGGGCTGAGCGCCAATCAAGATATCTTGCAATACTATGTTGAACATTCCTTAATGCTCGCCACCGCTTTAAATACTGCGATTGGATATGACAATGCTTCAAAGATTGTTAGAAAAGCTCATCTAGAAAATAAGTCTCTAAAGGAAGCTGCCTTAGAGCTTAAAATCGTTTCTGAAGAAGAATTTGATCGCATTGTAAATCCTAAAAAGATGATCGGTCCTCAATAATTTATTTGACATCTCTGCTCTCTTGAGCCATGGCTAAATTAACCGCATCAAGTGCTGGGTTTGCTATGCCAAAAAGAGAATTTATGACCATTTTAACGCTCCAAGCTGCTGAGGGTAAGCAAGCAGTCTGCTTAGAGCTCCTTTGGAGTACTTTTGATGATCCTTCTTTGCTAGAGATGGAGGTTTTTCAATCTGGGGATGATCCTGAGATTCTTCTAGCGGTTCAAAAGTGGTCTAGTTATGGAGTTTTTCAGGAGTATCTGCAAAAAGTCCAAGAAAAGGAACTCTTTAAAAACACCCAAAAATCGATAGAGTTTATCCAGGTAACTAACTGGAAAACAATATCTTAGATTTTATTGTCAAATAAGTTTTTTATTTCAAATCTTTGCAAAATATTAATACTGATCTATTATGATTCACTTCTTACAAGGTGATGTGCCCAATGAAATCGAAGCTTTCTTTAAAAATATTAATAGCGCTTTTAGCAATTGGAGTGACTTTTGCCTCTATTGCCTACTTTAAAATCAACCCTCTATGTTCAAATAATAAAGCAGAGCATTCCACGATCGTTCAAGATGCCAAGCTGCGGAAAATTTTTAGTTATTTAAGAAATGCAAACCCTTCCTTAGAAGAATTTTTACTTCAGTCTGGGATTTCCAGTATCGAAGAATTAAATCAAGCCTGCCATAAAGCAGCAGGGCTACATGAATATGATTTAGCAATTAAGCTCTATAAATTAGGGGCTACAGATTGCTACCAAGAGGGGCATGATATTTTGCTGATTGCTCTTCACTCAGGCCAATTTGATTTAGTAAAAGAGTTAGCAAAGCCAAATTATCCAATATCGACAGCTCACATTCATGCAGCGAAATCATTGGTGAAAGTGGATCAGCCTAACTGGGCTTTTATCTATCAGAAAGAAGACGGGGATATCTTAGGGTATAGTGAATATCAAACTCAGTCAAAAGAGCTCGTTGAGACTCTTATTAGTCTCTATAAAATATCTTATCCTGTGCCCACAGTGGAATTTCAAAAAAAATCAGACCATCTCAAAGTCTACAGCGATCTTTTTGGAAAAGACCCTCAACAAGAATTTAAGAAGCAATTAGAGCATGTTTTAGAAGGGAAATATTCTTTTAATGTAGCTCAACATGGAACTCAAAAAAGGTCTATCATAGTTGATGAACAAAATAGACAAGTAGGTATCATCAAAAGTAAAAATGAGCTTTTAGCTTATGCTTTAGACTATGATCACTTTGCAAAAGTTCCACCTGTGGTTGAAATTTTTATTCCCGAATATGGCCAGGTCGTTGTGCAAAAATGGGTGGCGGATTCTAAAATGATTCGCAACCATCAGCTCGCTACAGAAGATAGTTCAAAGCAAGCAAACTTTATTGAACAGCTACACCATGTTAGGCTTTTAGATATCCGATTGGGTAATAGTGATCGTAATAAAGGCAATCTACTTGTCATAAAGCATCAAGATCAAGAGCAATTAATCCCCATCGATCATGATCTAATTATGTTTTATATTCCTAACGATTTAAATTGGGATTCTGTCTATTTAAATTTACCTTTTTCTGCTGTGACGCAAGCCTATGTTAACAATATCGATCTTGAAAAAGATGCTTTGATAATGAAAGATCTTGGCTATTCTAAAGATGAAATTAAAGCAATGAAGCTGCGCACGACACTTTTAAAAATGGCCATAGAAAAAAATTTGCAGCTCAAGCAAGTAGATATTCTTTTCAGGTATTATTATTATGATTTTTTAGAAAAAGCAGGCGCGCTTTCAATGCACTCAACTCAGGCGCAATTTCAAGAGTGTCTTTCTCCTGATTTTCAGCAAACCGTTGCTGTAATCGAGCAACCGATTGAAGTTTGGAAGTTATTAGGGAATAACTTTGAATTTTATCTTTAACACCCTCTATAATCTTACTAATTTTTTTAAAACTAATATGTTGGAGAGTTAAATATATGGCTACAGTAGGAAGCGGAATGGGTGATTATCAACCAGATATCGATGCTCCTATGCCAAGGGATGTAGGAGGCTATTGGGATACAGTAATGCGCTGGATTGGGGGTAATGGGCTTGAAAGTAATGTGCTAATAAGAAGCCTTGGATCTAACGTTCAAGAGGTAAGAGATCAGCTAACGCGTCAGCTGGGAGATATTATGGCACGTTTAGAGGGTCTCGGAGACTTGGTGCCAGCATTAACTACGAAAATTGATTCCTTGGCGAACCTGATCGCTGATCAGTTCAATAACAGAGGATCTGCACCATCGGCTGTTCCTCCCAGAGTTAAAGTTTGGTATAGATCTTCAGTCGTCATTATTACAGGAGCTTTTCTTGTTGGCGCTCTTACAACCAATCTTTTGTATAAGATCGGAGCTGGTGTTACTGCAGAAGCTGCTTATCAATTAGGTCTTTCTTCAGAAGGTTATTTTAATCAAAAACAAATTGCTATAGCCCCACAAGACACAGTAACAGAAAAAACTCTCATTGCATATCAGGCTGCTCAAAGTTCTTTATCTACAGATGCCGATTATCAACAGCTAAGACAAAAGCAAAGACAATTTCATCAAGATAATTAAGTGAAATAGATAAAATCTTTTTTCTTATCTAATTATTTTCTATAATGCCTTCAAAAATGAGCTCTTAATGAAATTCTTTTTGAAGGCATTGCTTTTTCTATTACCTTTTTCTTTTGCAAGTTGTTCTCAAGTTGCTTGGCCTGCTTTATGTGGTTGCTGTGGAACAAAATATATCTCCGTTTTAAATGAGCCTATTGATCAAGAAAGGCGAGCTTCAGTCCATGTCAATGCTCCAGATCCTCTTCATGAGATCAATCCTCATGGCCAAAGGCTGTATATTAGTTGGAAGCTACCTGCCAAGTATAAAGAAACCACGATCAGTGGTCTTTTGAAGATACGCTACCATGTTGCAGAACAAGTGACGATCCCTTTTGAGATGAAAAAATTACATGGAACTATGATTTATCAACTGCTTAATAAGGAATATTTTGAAAAAGAGGGAATCTTAGCTTATAAAGTTCAAATTTTTTCTGATGGGCATGAAATAGACTCCTATCAGCACACTATGTGGACAGAGCTTATTTCTTGTGATTAGGTTTCTAAAATTTAATCAGTCTGTAACAAAAAATGAAGATGTGATAAAGTAGCCTCTTTTTGAGAAATTAGTAAAATATGCCAGAATTAAATTTATATTTGTCAAAACTAAATGGATGGATTTGGGGTCCGCCTCTCTTAATCTTTTTAGTAGGCACCGGTCTTTTCTATAGCTTTTTGTTAAGAGGATTACAATTTCGTTATTTATTTTATTCAATTAAGCTTGTTTTTATCCGTCATGATAATCAAGCAGAAGGGGATGTTTCGCAATTTCAATCTTTAATGACTGCCTTATCAGCGACCATTGGGATTGGAAGTATTACGGGAGTGGCTACTGCAATTGCGACAGGGGGATTAGGAGCTGTTTTTTGGATGTGGGTGGTTGGTGCTATCGGTATGGCTACTAAATATGCCGAAGCCATTTTAGCAGTAAAATACCGAGTTCAAGATAAAGCGGGTGAAATGAGTGGCGGTCCCATGTATTACTTAGAAAAGGGATTAGGATGGAAGGGGCTTGCTATTTTATTTTCCATTGGTGGTGCCATTGGCGCCATTACCACCGGGAATATGATACAATCAAATTCCGTGGCCGAAGCTTTGACAAACTATATTGCGATTGATCGGTTATGGATCGGTGTCATCTTGGCTGGTTTAACAGGGCTTGTTTTGCTCCGAGGGATTAAAAGCATTGCCTGGGTTGCAGAGTATCTCGTCCCTATTATGGCTATCACTTACATTGCTGGTGGGCTCCTCATTATCGCTTTAAATTATACATTGATTCCTCAGGGCATTGCCTCTATCTTTTCTGCTGCTTTTACAAAACAAGCAGCTCTGGGTGGTTTTTTAGGTTCATCTGTCCTTTTAGCGATGCGTATGGGGATTGTCCGGGGCATCTTTTCAAGTGAATCAGGACTTGGAAGCTCTCCGATTGCTTCAGCTGCAGCTAAAACAGATTGCCCGGGGAGGCAAGCCATGTTGTCAATGAGTGGAGCTTTTATGGCGACATTTGTTGTGTGCACAATCACCGGACTTGTTATTGCTATTACAGGTGCATTGGGAAAATATGGCGCTGCAGGTCAAGTCTTGAATGGCTCCACTATGGTCATACACAGCTTTAACCATACTTTGCCGGGAAGTGGATGGATTGTGACTGTTGCCATTATTATGTTTGGCTATACAACGATTTTAGGTTGGGCCTATTATGGTGAAAAATGTTTTGAATATTTATTTGGCAAAAAATCGATTACTTTTTATCGCGTTATCTTTACAATCCTTGTAGCCTTGGGAGCTGTGATAGGTGTTGAGATGATGTGGAATTTAGCAGATATTTCCAACGCTCTGATGGCTTTTCCTAATTTGTGTGGTTTAATCGGTTTGTCGCTAGCTGTGCGTAAAGAAAGCGACAGTTTTTTAAATATTATTCATCAAGAAAGAAAGATTGCTTAAAAAAAGGAGTTTTTATGTCTTCAGCAGCAAGTCACGTTACAGCAGGTTCAGCTGCAGCTACAGCTGGTGCTGATCGATCTGGTAAATCATTTTCTGATTTGGAAAGCGTTATAGTAAGAACATTTCTAGGTTCAAAAAGCTTGCTCGTTGAAGTTATGAGAGCAGGACCTTCAATCCCCTGCACTTGTTCTCGGCATGAAACGACTAGAAATGCTGAGGCTCTTTTTAATTTTGAACATAAGGGGTTTCGTCGAGTAAACACTGATTTTACACCCTCAAGCACTTATCGTGACAGACCTGACCTATTCTATAGTCGTGTTGATAAAGTGGTGGGATCAACCGTTGTTTGCAACCCTCTTCCATCATTAGATGAGCCCATATTCTTTCAAGCCACTATCTATTGTGCCGGTGGAATCGCTAACAGCTTAGATAATTCTCATTTATTGACAGGGCATGCAAGAATTCAAGTGGATCCAGAGACCACTATCCTCACAGTGATTCTAAAAAGTTGTACAGAACTAGAAGTTAAGCAAAAATAAGCAAAGTTTTGGCTGAGCTGACATCCTCTTCATTGGGAAAGGCAATGAAAGTAATAACTTTTAAATATTATTCATCAGGAAAGCAAAATAGCTTAAAAGGGGTTTTTCTATGGCTACAGTAGCTAATATTGCAGCAAGTGGTGTTGCACCGTCATCTCAAGATACTAATTCTGCAGGCGCTCTAGGAGCGCTTCAAACTACAAAACAATATACCGTTAAGATTGAGAGACCGAGAGAAAATCAATTACCCTGCGATTGTTATCGTCTTGCAAGTACTGAAAATGCCGAATTTTGTTTGAGTTTTGAACAGCCGGAGTTTCGCCTTGTAGATACTACATTTAACCCCCCAAGACTTGATCATATGAAACCTAACAAACTATTCTTGGATGGTGTTAATCAATTGAACTCTCAAGTCTTTTGTACACTCTCTTCATTACCCGATGAACCCTTGCTCTTTCAAGCCACGATCTATTGCGCCGGTGGCACCTTTAACAACCCACGAAGCTCTGATCGGTTGACAGGATGTAAAAAAATTGAATTGCTGCCGGGTACCACCACGCTCATTGTGACTCTAATAAACTGCACTCAAGTAGAAATTCAGCAAGAATAAGCAAAGTTTTTGCTAAACTGAAATCCTCTCATTGAGAAATGGCAATGAAAGTAATAACTGTTAAATATGGTTAGTAATAAAGTAAGTAACTAAAAGAAAGGTTTTTTATGGCTTCAGCAGCAGGTAGCGTTGCATTTCAAGGTTCTAGTTCCGCAGATACTGTAAGAGAGCCTCAAACTGCAAAAGAATATACTATTAATTTTGGGAAACCTGCTTTCTTTTCCTGCACTTGCAGTCGTAGAGCACAGAATATACATACCGCTGAAATTCTTTTAAGTGTCGAAGATGGGGATTATAACTCTGCAGGAGCTGACTTTAGACCTCCAGGGTTGCCTTGTCTTAATAGAACAGGGTTATACCGGGAGCAAGTTAGTAAGTTGGCTTCTTCAATCACTTGTACACTCACACATCCTCTTTCATCATCAGGTCGGCCCTGGTGCTTGCAAGCCACTCTTTATTGCTCCGGTGTCGATACGCACAGCACATCGAATGCGCATCGAGTAACAGGATCTGCAAGAATTCAATTGAATCTAGATTCCAAAGCGATTACAATATCTTTACAGAGCTGTAATAAGCTAGAAGTTAAGTAAGAATAAGTAAAGTTTCTGCTGAACAGGAATCCTCTCATTGAGAAAAGAAAATTAACTAAAAGAAAGGTTTTTTATGGCTGCAAACGCTGGTACCATTGTTTCATCTTCATCTGATTTACAACAGCAAGCTTCTAACCCTGTAGAAGCATCATCTCAAAGACGAAAATGCACTGTTAAATTTAATAAGAGCCAAGAAATATTTGAGCATCATCAAAACCATGGTGGTTTTTATGCTGATGATAGATTTACACTCATTTTAACCTTTTGTGAAGGTAATGCTGAAATAGAGGGGACCTTTAATCCTCCAAGTGCAAAGATTGGTAAAACTGCTGATAGAGTAAGTCTGTGGTCTCAATTTGTTCGTGATTTAAGTGAAGTTACTTTTGAATCATCTGGACCCCTATCAGATAAAACCACAGTAGATCTAACCCTCTACTGCAAAGGTCTTGGAGAGGGCTCTCATCGATTAACAGGATTTAAAAAAGTTTTGCTGGGAGACAAAGATGTTATCACTGTGTCTTTAATAAGTTGCAAAGAACTAGAAGTCAGCTAAATTTGAATAGGCGCTTATTTCTTTAAGAAAACCGAAAGGGCTTTTTCTAATTTACCAGCTTGGGTAAGATAACTACTTAAAAAAAAGAGGCTTTCTTATGGCTTCAAAAGCTCATTTTCTTCCATCTTTATCTGCAGATACTTATCCTATGCGTGAATGGACCATTCGATTTACGAATAAGGATTTGCCCTGTGCTTTTAGTAACAGCACTCACACCGGGGCCAAACTCGTTTTGACTCTTCCTTTAGCTGATAAAAAGAGCTTTTCGGTTAAGAGTTTAAAACTAGAGCCAGGCGATCCATCTACATGGTATCAATTGGTTGAACAATTACCCGATGAACTCACTTTTAGAACAGTTGCACAACGCATGCAATCGGTGATAGTGACTGTTTTCCTTTCGGAGGACTCTCTTCACGCTGTCAGAGGTGATTCAAAAGTGGGGTTAAAGGCAGCATCCATCAATACGATTGTTCACCAAAATTTTGCCTTGCAAGTAACTTTAGGGAATTGCGGGACAATAACGGCAGAGGAATTTCCATTCACTGTCCAAGAAGTCGCAACACTATCTACACCGCTAGAATCACAAACAAAGTGATAGATGCAATAATGGCTAGCTAAACTGAGTGAGCTTTTGCTGAATATGAAGTAGCTCTTGCTCAGTTTGTGCAATCAAGTCTTTTTGTCTTTCAACGAGTTCTTGAGGAGCTCTTTCAATAAAGTTTGGATTGGCTAGTTTTTGCTTTAAGCCCTCTAAATTTTGGGTCTTCTTTTGTTCTTCTTTAATCAGGCGCTCTTTTTCTTTTTCTAAAAGATCTTTAGGCAGGGGAATCAAAATAGTTGTTTTTTCTACCGTTGCACTAGAGGTAAAAGAGGAAGGACAAATTTTATCAAAATAAATTTGTTCGATAGGGAGCAATGATTTTAATATTTGAAGATGCTCAATAATTAAATGGCTTTGATCAGATTGAAAATAAAGATCGGTTTTAGCTCCTGGTGAAAGTTTCATTTCACCACGAATGTTACGAATCGTATAGATTAATTTCTTGATGAAATCAAACTCTTGCTCGGTATGATTTGCAAGAAAATCATAAGCGATCGCTTTTGGAAAAGAAGAGCTCATGCAGCAAGGCGCCTCAAGAGCTAAAAGCATTTCTTTAGTAAAAAGATCAATAGAATCTAGCTTCTTTTTTAAGCCATGAAAATGTTCTTTAATCAAGCTGAAAATTTCTTCGGTAATGAAAGGTGCCATTGGGTGGATAAGTCGAATAGAAGAAAATAAAACAATGAGTAAAATCATTTGTTTTTGTTCTTTGTCTTGACTCTCTCCCACTTTACCATAAAGATAGGGTTTAACAATTTCCAGATAGTAAGCACAAAAATCGTTCCAATAAAAATCATAAGCCACTGTGGAAGCTTTATCAAATTGATAGCTATCTAAATACTTGGTGACCTGCTCAACGGTTTGATTTAATTTCAGCAAAATCCAACGATCTTCAAGTTGTAATTTGTCTAAATTTAGACCGTGCTCTAACCTAGTAAAACTGAGTGATTCTAGATTAGTAATGACAAAGCGAGCGCCATTCCATATTTTGTTGGTAAAATTTTTAAATTCTTCAAATTTTCTCCGATCAAGATCGATTTGTTGTAATTGACAAGAGGTAGAGGTGAGGGCCATTCGCATAGCGCACGTACCATAGAGATCAATAATTTCTCTAGGGTCAATGGCATTGCCTTTGGACTTAGAAATTTTTTCCCATTTAGAGTGAACATCTTTAGGAGGGGTTGTTCCAAGGTCGTAGGTTTTGCGCTCTTCTTGTGAAACATACGCAATTCCGCCCTGGGCACTTTTTCTCCAATAAGATTTTCCGTAGATAAGGCCCGTTAGGATCACTTCTTTAAAAGGAAATTGTTTTAAAGCATATTCTCCCATCATTAGCATTCGAGCTACCCAGAAAAATAAAATGTCGTGTCCTGTAATTAAAATATTATTGGGATAGAACTTTTTTAACTCTGCTGATTTCTGAGGCCAGTGTAGAGTGCTGAATGGCCACAATGCGGATGAAAACCAGGTGTCTAAAACATCTTCATCTTGTCTCCATTCTTCTGGATGTTGCAAGACTTCATCAGGGAGTGTTTCATCAACATGACAAATAATCCGATCAGGATCTTCTTTGTGATACCAAATAGGCAAGCGATGACCCCACCAGAGCTGACGGCTGATGCACCAATCTCTTAAGTTGTCGATCCAATGAAAATAAGTGCTTTTCCAACTATCTGGATAAAATTGAACATGCCCTTCTTCCACTGCTTTTTTCAGCTTTTCTTTAAATGGTTTCATATGGATGAACCATTGTTTGGAAAGATAAGGTTCAATCACTGCTTTAGAGCGGTAAGAGGTTCCTACACGGTGAAGATGGGGTTCAATTTTCATGAGTAGTCCCATGAGCTTGAGCTCTTCAACTACTTTTTTGCGAGCTTCTTGCATCGTTAGCCCTTCAAAAGCTCCGCCATTGTGATTGATTTTACCATCGGGGGTCATAATGTTAATCATAGAAAGGTTATGACGCTGTCCTACTTCATAATCGTTAAAGTCATGAGCTGGGGTTATCTTAACCACTCCAGAGCCAAACTCTGGATCTACATAATCATCTGTAATAATAGGGATTTTTCGCTGAGTTAAAGGAAGGTCAATTTGCTGTCCGATGATGGAGCTGTAGCGCAAATCTTTTGGAGAGACCGCAACTGCAGTATCTCCTAAGAGGGTTTCGGGCCTCGTCGTTGCAATAATCAAGTGTTTATCGCTTCCGCTGATAGGGTATTGAATATAATAAAGATAATCTTGTTTTTCTTCATGTTCAACTTCATCATCGGCAAGTGCTGTTTGGGTGACTGGATCCCAATGAACAAGATAGTAGCCTCGATAGATCAGCTTTTCATCATAGAGCTTTTTAAAGAGCTTTAAAACAGCTTTATTAATTTCTGGATCTAAAGTAAAAGCAGTACGTGTATAGTCACATGAACATCCCAACTTTCTAATTTGATCTAAAATGTCTTCTTTATGTTTTTTCGTCCATGCCCAGCATAGCTTTTCAAAACTCTCTCGATCAATTTCTTTGCGTCTTTTGCCAGTTCTTGCAATAAGATCTCTTTCAACGACTGTTTGAGTGGCAATACCTGCATGGTCTACACCAGGCTGCCAGAGCACTTCAAAGCCTTGCATCCGCTTATATCTTGAGAGAACGTCTTGAAGGGTGTTCCCTAAAACGTGTCCCATATGAAGCTTTCCCGTGACATTAGGAGGTGGCATGACCATGGAAAAGGAGGGTTTACCCGAAGTCGGGTCAGCTTTATATAAGTGATGCTTTTCCCAAAAGTCGCTCCATTTAACTTCTATATCTTTAGGGTGATACTGCGTTGGAATTTCTTTCATGAGTTTCTCTAGACAAATAACAAAGTACTAAAAAATAGCAGATTGTGAAAAAAAAGTATACTTACAATTAAAGATGTTTTTTCTGAAAGATGTTAGATTAAATTTGAGAATGTAAAGCATTAGCCTCCATTTTAGTTCAACAGCGATCACCTGGATTAGGTTGTAGGTCGCATTAGGCAATGAACCCCTCCAGATAGCTCGGTTAAGTAGCGGCTCAGGTCTGCATTTAAATAATAAGTAGCGTCCACTTCGGGTATGTGTTTCAAAATACTTTCTTTAAAATGATTGATAAAAAACTCCTCTGTATCCATTCCTATTACAATTCGACGATCTTCTAGAGAGGTTATTGTTAAAAAATTAAATAAATTAGTAGAGTAATTGCCTGGGACATCTTCAAAAAGATTTGCAAAGCGTCCTCCAACGCGAATCACGTTGAAATGCTGATCTGTGAGCTGTTTAGCCATGAGATCTTCGTGTTGTTTGCAGAAAGCAGCACGACTTTTAAGCTTTTCTAGTCGCTTTTGATAGCGCTTACTATCATAACGAAAGCTGGGACTTGAAATAGTTTGCTTAGCATACTCTTCCCAAACACGAACGGCATCTACACTATCATTCACGATGACTGTTTTTTCATTTAAAATAGCCATTGAAACATCGAGATGATAATCAGGGTTTTCCACAAAATGGATATTTTTAGGAAGAATCCCTAAATCTAAGCTAAATAATAAACGAAGGTCTTGTTCATCTAAATTGCAATCCAAAGCATCATAAGGTTTTGTCTTTTCCCATTTTCCATTACTTAATTTTCTAAAACCTAATGCTGCAAGTTCTTCTCTTAAAAGTTGTAAATTGAGAGCGAATGCATCTTTGCCAATAATAGCGTAAGTCTCTTTATTTACTTCTCCTATTAAGCAATTTCCTCCCTCATTATAAGTGAAACATAAATCATGAAAAGGATCGCTATGAGACATTCCTCCTAAAAAATAGCTCACCATTTCAAACTGTGTAACTGGCTCATGAAATGTACCAATAGTTCCAAAGGGTACTTGGTTAATATATTTTTCATGACAACCCTCTTTCACGCGTGATTCTCTTACCTTCAATAACCAAGGAGATATTTCAGCAGCGGGTGAACAAATAAAATTCGGTATACGCATCCCCGATGTGTGTGCTATACAGCTATCTCGGAGCCATATTCCTGCACCCGTTTCTCCAGGAAGCAAAAGAACATTAGAGGGCTTCTCAGTAAGCGTTTTTCGATAAAACAAGGGGCATTCAAAGTTAATACCTTCCGCTGCTAAATCTTTAATGAATTTTGTCAGTTGTGGATGAAGTGAACGTCGATCAGGACCGAGAATCGTTCCTAATAACATCCATTCAGTTTGAGGAAAGCAGTCAGATATTGCTGGAGATTGGTAATCTTTTGGTTCGAAATTATTATTGAGAACATCGATTAGGCGTTGTTCTCTTTTGAGAATCATTAAACACCCATGATATTGTAATAAAAAACTCAGTAAATGGTATTTTGAATCGATCTGTTCCAATCTTTTTTTAAATCGCTCGAGTCGTCCTAGGCTATCAATTAATGACTGAGAATTAGGATAATAATTTACACACAAGGATTGTGTTACTAACAAAGATCGAAAAATATTATTGTGAGGTAAAAAAGCCGCTAAACACAACAGTCGTTGTTGTAAAAGAATATTTCCTTTTGAGTGACTTATTAACTCGTTGATTATTTCTTTAATCGACCCATCTTGACAATCTTTCAATAATTGGTAAATCGTATTCATAGCCCAGCCTTGACAATCACAAAAGTCCGCTACAAGAGCAGGTCGAAGCCAATTTTTTAATGGGGAATCTTCTTTCCAGATCTTAACTACACATTGTAAACTATCATTACTCGAAGGTTTGGCCATCACTTCTTTGATTAACTGTTGTGACCATTCTAAAGGTGCTGATTGGAGGAGTGTTTGCAAGATCCAATAGCCTCTCTGTTGCAGCTGAGATCTGTTGTATCTATCTAATAGATCAATAATTCCCGTGCGAAAGCCTGGGGTATCTTTGTAAGCAATAATGAGTTCTTTGTCTACCACCTC
Source organism: Pterothamnion heteromorphum (assembly GCA_032358295.1). Taxonomy (NCBI): domain Eukaryota; phylum Rhodophyta; class Florideophyceae; order Ceramiales; family Ceramiaceae; genus Pterothamnion; species Pterothamnion heteromorphum. The sequence goes on along the minus strand of JAULBV010111107.1, from coordinate 40,378 downwards.
TTCAAGCACTAATTGCAGCACACAAGGTTTTCCCTCAGCTGCATACTGCGCAAGTTTTGCTTCTGCCCAAGGGTTTTTTGAATGAATAAGAGCCTTAAATTGCGCTAAAGCCCAAGGTTCGTTATTGAATAAATATGGTTCAAGAGAGTGTTGATTGATTTCATCTTTGTGAGATACAACATTTTGAAAATCTGTCAATAGAGCAGACACAGCTTTGACTTTTTGTAATAAGAGAGCATTTTCATTCGAAAAACAATCCGTATTTAGCTCTAGTGCGTTTGTAATAGCACTCTCAGTTTGAGCAGAAAGAAGTGTCCAATTGGCAGCTAAATAATTAGGGTTGTGTCCTTGTCTTTTTATTTCAATACTAATATTTGAACAAAGTTCTTGGACATGTTGACAAAGAATTTTTGTAGAAGGATTTTCTTTCTTTTGAATTGCAATAATAGATTTTTGGACACCTTCAATTTCGCGTGCGAAAGATTGAGCAAATAAATTTAAGTTTGGAGGTGGGATGCTCATTGTAAAACTGTTAAATTAACACTATTGAAACTACCTAAATCACAAATTACGATTGTAGTACAGGGAAATCTATTCTACAGAAGCTTAAAAGAGTTTATAATAACGTTGTTTGGAAGAAGACCTTTTAGAAAAGAATTTTTGCTTAGCTTATTGCTGATATAGCTTAAAGTTCTTCGCAGGTCTTTGGCATTCCTGCGGGTAATTCGGTCGGCATGTTGACGTAGCCCTGAACGTTTTCCCCGTTATTTCCTGTAAATGCCAATCGACCAAAATGGAGAGAAGGATTAACTAACTCATTGAAAATGAGGGGTAATTCTATCTTTGGGTTGATTGCATAAGAAAGAACATGTTCTGTATCACCGATTTTGATGTTTTCTGTTACTTGAGAACAACTAGGGTTGATTAATGTTTCTTTTATATTATATGACATGGGGCCGTTTGAATGTGGAAGAGTCCCAAGCATTTCACAATTGACACTGCCGGCAGTCTTTGAATTACAATTCATTGAATATCGACTCCAAGCCGTTGCTTGTTCTCCATTCCGATGAGTATCGCGTACATCACGTAAAATCTGGAGATTTTCTTCTCTACCTGATTGGTACCATGTCTCAATTCGATTAGATGATTGAGTATCAATACCAGGTAAAGGGGTATAATCATTGGATTTTATGGTTTCATAGGGGGTTTTGAGTCTATCAGAATCAAAGTAGACAATAGCTCGATGCATCTTGTCATCATAACTGGAAGCATTGATTTGCTTCAAATGAGCTTCTAAAAGATCATCTGTTTTCTCGCCCAGCTCTTTCTTTACCTGGAGCCATTTTTCGCGGGCTGCAGGTCCGCCTCTGGGAAGATCTTTGGAATCAACAGTAAATTTATTAAAAAGCATTCCATCTATCTGAAATAACGGACAAAAAACAACGCCGCCTGCTAGTTTTTCACAAATGCGTAGAAAAGCTTTTGGAGCTTCTCCCACTGCAGCAGCTAACTTTACAGCCTTGAATATGCCAGAGTTTACATCTACTTGGCTGAGATCTTTAAGGTCTGTTGTTATATATTGATCCGGATATTTTTCTCTAATTCTTAGAATGTCTTTTTGCGCATCTGTCAAAGTAGCTCTTTCTAAAGGCTTTGGTTTTGGGAGTTGAGAAGTAGGGGTAGGGGTTGTACTCTTTAAATTTTCAAACAATCTAGATGACAGCTCTACTATAGAGCTCCAGGTTGATTGGGCATAATCTGTTGCAAATAGAAGGGTCACATTTGCTCCCTGCAAGAAGCTGTCAAAACCAGTCGAAGTAGCGTTTAAAGTGCTAGAGAACAGTTCTTTAGCTGAATGAAGAGTTAAATTTTGGAAAGGGGAGCCATTTTCTGATGACCCAGCACCTGTAGGATTATTAGAAATTCGCTCGCCCATTACATAACAAAAAATTCCTAGAGAGCAAGCAGATACAGTGGCTGTCGTTAGTGATAGAGCGGTTCTTTTATTAGAACGAGATGGGGTCATTTTGGGAGCTTGCGTGGCTAAGTCCTTTGAGAGCGTTTCTAGTGCAACTCTATCTAAATCAGTAGCTTTCCTTGGCAGCTGAGATTGGGCCCTGATCGCTGTTTGTGGTTGAAAGCTTCTTTTGGCGCCTTGAGTCTCAAATAAAGACCTATAGGAACCAGGGGCAGGGTGAGGTCTTTGAGGATGTGAGTGACTGATGTTAAACATGTTTACTCTTTTTTGCTCCATTAAGAGACATTAGGATTTAATAAGATAACCTAATTATAAAGATAAAACATTAATAGAGTATTAAGAATTTGGGAAACTTTACAAGAATTTTTTAGCTATCAAGTTATTATTTGAATCATCTCAAAAAGGGCCCCATCATAAGAAAGCTTGTGTTAATGCGCTATTGTTAAGAGTGTTAAAAAATAATTTTAATTTTTATTTACAAAGAAATCCTTGATAACAATAAAGAATTTAGGAGGCAACTTGTGCGGGCAGCTAAAGCTTTGTTGTATCTGCAGCACAAAAATTGTGGGTTTAAATATGCGTAGCAAGAACTTTTTCATACCATTGGCGTGTTTGCTTTTTGCACTTTGTCTGGAGGTGCCACTTTTTTCATCGACTGCGATGAATGTAGAGGTGGTCAAAGGGGACGTGTCATTAGTAGAACAGAAAAAAATGGTTAAAATACATGCTTCAAATGAAAGTATTATTCAATACGAGCAATTTGAAGTACAAGAAGGGGCTGAAGTTAAAATTATTCAACCTTCTCAGGACTCTATTTTAGTCATTAATGTGAAGTCTAATCAGCCTACTCGCATCAAAAGTAAACTCTCAGCCAATGGAGTTGTTTACATTTTCAATCCACAAGGCATTTTTATTGATAAAGAAGCATTAGTAGAAAAAGGGACCTTCTATTTTATTGGTTCTGAGTTCAAAGGGCAAAATCTAGCCAATCTTCATTTAGATATTCCGCCTACCACAGGAGATGTTGTTAACCATGGTAAAATCAGCTCGTTTGGCGAAATCCATTTAATGGGACGCCACGTGGTCAACTCAGGAACCATTCAAGCTTCAGAAAAAGTATTCATCGCCAGAACAAATGCTAAAGATCAACTTTCTATTCTTCATACAGGATCGATTCAATCTAAAGATGTTTTTATTGAAGCGCGCGATGGAACGTGTGAAATTTATGGTAAAATTAACGCCAAGAACGCCGTTGATGATCAGTATGGCGGTAAAATTTGTATTTTAGGGCAGCAAGTACGTTTAATAGGAGCATATTTAGATGCTTCAGGAACCTTTAAAGGTGGCCAAGTTAATTTAGGGGGTGATTTTGAAGGTCGAGGCGATTTATTTAAAGCAACACGTACATCTGTAGATGATGCAACTATTATTGATGCTAGTGCAATTGAATATGGTGAAGGTGGTCAGGTCATTTTATGGTCTCAAGAATTGACCTCTTTTCAAGGGGAGATCTACGCTCGTGGAGGGAGAAAATATGGTTCTGGGGGACTTGTTGAAACTTCCAGCTTAAATCATTTGGGCATTTATAGTGGTCGGGTAAATGTGGATGCCGCCTGTGGAGAAGCAGGTCAGTGGTTACTAGATCCTTCCAACATTGTTATTTCTGATAGCGAAGATGCTACTGATGATTTAGCAGCAGTGACAGAATATCCTCCAAAGAGTGGCTCACAAGTTACGATCAACGTTAAAGTATTGAATAATTTTTCAGGTGGAAAGCTCCATTTATCTGCTTCTAATCGTATCACTATCGATGCAGATATTAGTAATATTTCCTCTACACTCGATTTAACTCTTTCTGCAGGAAATCAGATCCGCTTTAAAAATAAACAAATTAATGTACCTAACGGCAAGATTTCTTTTATTATTGAAAATCAGGAATCTGGACAAATTATTTGCTCTAAAGATTTTAAAGGGATCACGGCCCATCAAATGGTCATGATTGCTCCTACAGGAAAAGGAAATGGTTTCCAAGTAGAGACCCCTTCTTTAGTACTCAATTTAACAAATTCCAATCGTTCACAACCAGAGTTTATCTTTAAAACAGATGTTTTTGCTCTCCATAACAATCAACATCAGCTCTATTTAAAAAGAGCGCGTGCTCAAATCGGCACCGTTCATTTTGAAGGGGCCTTAGAAGGTTTTGACTTTGTCAATGCAGAGACAAACCTAATTGTTGAGGGAAAAGCTCAAATTGCTCATTTAGCCACGAAAGGGGCCACAAAAGTTGAATTATTAGGAGGTGGTGAAGTTTCTGAAATCGCAGAATTTGAAAACCTTCGTGGTATTGCTCTCGGTGGAAAAAATAATAGCCATTTAAAGATTAATGGAAACCTAAACACGACAAGCTCTTTAACAAAACTTTCTGGAATAATAGAAACAACAGGTTCTTTTGAAGCTGGTGATGTTAAGTTAACGGGCCATACAGTTGTTAATACCAACAACAATCCTTTCACAGTTCATCAAAACATTACTCAAGAAAATACCGTAGCTAATTTAATGTTGATGACTGGAAGTGCAGTAACGACAGTAGAAGGAAGCGTTTATGCGAATGATTTCACTATTCGTTCTCAAGTTGCACCTGCTATTTGTGGAGAAGTCTGCGTCTTTAACTTTACCTCAAAAACTCCACAAATTTCGATTGCGCATGATCTGATTGTTTCAGGGCAAATGGACTGCCTCAACTTAACAACGAGCGGTGAGAATAAAAAAGTAGCCTTTGCTAAAGGGGGTTTCTTTAAAGGTAAAACGACCTTTAATCATAACGGGACTACAACTTTAGGAGATGACAAAGCGGCCTCTTTCCACTTTGAGGATATGCTAGATACTCATCAGAGCATTACCTACTCACATGGATTAATTTATGTGCAGGGTCCTGTAGAAATCAGCGATCTTTACTTAATAGGGGATACATCTATTCAATGCGAGAGCTATCAATGTAATATTAATGGAACTCTCCAGCAGCAAGAAGTTCAGGCTCACTTAAATATCAATACAAAAGATGAACCGATTACTATTAGCAAATTTATTGAAGTTGAAGGGATTAGCTTAGATACAACTCATCCTTTGAATATTGAAGTTCCAGTGCATGTTTCATACTTTTCAACAACATCGCCTTCTATATCTTTTAGTGATCATTTATTTGTTCAGCAAAATTTTGCAGCCAATAATGTCACGACTAAAGGAGCGGAGAGCCAATTATCTATTTTAGGTGGAGCCAATATTCAGGGATCTGCTTTATTTGATAATGGATCTAACATTACACTCGGCGGTAATACAGATAGTCAATTTGTGATTACTAATCGCTTCAGCTGCAGCCAAAGCCCAGCTAAAATGCAAGGTAACTTTGATGTTAGTGGTCAAGTGGATCTTCTTGAAGTGGATCTTACAGGTCATTTAAACTTTAAAACCCATGGACATCACTTTAATGTGAGTCAGTCTCTTTCACAAAATGCTAACCTCTGTAACTTAGTCGTTGATTCTGAAGAAGGGGAAATCAATTTTGGTAAGACATTGAATGTCCAAAATTTAGAGCTTATCACTTCAACACCTATTTATATAGGTAGTGAAATTGAATCTCTGAATTTTTCGACAAACAGTCCGCTCGTGACTTTTGCAAATAATACCCTTATCGGAGAAAAGATAGAGGCTAATTCAGTCATTACTTTAGGGAAAGATAAGAAGTTTCAATTGAATGGGGGCGGATTTGTTCGGGGAGATGACAAATTTGCTAATACTGGATTATTGATTTTAGGGCAGTCTAGCCAAGATATTTTGGAACTTATGGGTCCATTTGATCGTAGCGGCGGAGAGACTATTGCTCAAGGAACGCTGCGCACTCATGCCGCAGCCATTGATTTTGAAAAGCTTTCTCTTTCTGGTCCTTTAAATATCTTGAGTGTTTCAAATGATGGAACAGGTGGGGAAATTAACTTTCATTCAGAAGTGGATGGAGCTTACCCGCTTCATATTAATGCAGCCAGTTCCCAAGTGAACATCAATAGAGCTTTCGGATCAGAGACAGCGCTCAGTCAATTGACTGTTTATGCCAATCAAATGATCAGTAAAGCAGACTTATATATTGAACGCGATGCAGGAGAGTTTTTTACTAACATCCATTTAGCAAATAATATTCAAATTGAATGTAAAGGTCGTGAAGGGCTGTTTTTCTATGGAACCATCGATGGAAACTATGACTTAAATGCCATTGCCAATGATCTTGTGGTCATTAAAAAGGATATTGGTTCGCAAAACGTCCTTAATGCGCTGAATGTTGTAGCTAAGAGAATTGATGTATGGGCAAGCATTAGCGTCAATTCTGGGGCTATGAACTTTGAAGGAGATCTTGAACTTTGTGAAAACGTCAAGTTCATTAACTCTGGAAGAACTGGAATCTGCTTTAATGGTAAGGTAGATGGGGATCATTACGTTGAAATTCGAGTCAGTGATGAAAATGGTAAAATCAGCTTTAATGAAGATATCGGCTTACATAAACCTCTTCGTCATGTTGTTTTAGCAACGCATATGCCAATCCATTTTAATAAGAGAGTGTATGTCGATCATTTCGAAACGACTTCACCTAGCGCTACTTTTTATAGTGACATCACAGTGGCTGGTTACTTCAATGCAAAGAATGCAAAATTTGATGGAACTCGTCAAAATGTCAACTTACTAGGTGGTGGACAAATTTTAGGGAACGCCACTTTTAATAATAAAGGGGATCTCTGCTTAGGGGATGATGATCGAGTCGAGTTTGATTTTGGTGGACAACTTTCGCGAAATGAAGGTCCAACTTATGCTCGTGGCCTCTTACAATTAAAGGGTGCTTCGGCAGACTTTAGTGCTCTTCATGCTGTAGGTAACTTAAAACTGATCTCTACAAACTCAAAAGGGACAGCTATTAATTTTAATAGCACCGTCGATGGAACCCATCAGTTAATGATTGATTCTAAAAATGGTGCCGTTCATTTTTATGACTATGTAGGTAACCATTATCCGTTATTATCTTTAGAAGTGAATGCTCCATCGATTTCTATGCAGAGACAAATCGTTGTTAAAGAAAATGACCTTCTTTTAAACGGTAATCTCTATTTAATGAATCACTCGAGCTTGAAAAACCTCGGCGGTAAAAAAGTCTTTATTGCAGGAACCGTGAATGGAGAGTGGGACTTAAGTCTTTCAGCTCACGCTCAGGATGCAGAGATTATTGTTTTAGGAGCGATTGGTGATCAAAAACCAGTAAATCACTTAAGCATTAACCTTCCAAATCAGGTGAACTTTAAGCAAAACGTTTATGCTTATAACCTTGATTCTACAGCGCCTGTCCTTGTTTTTGATCGCAATGTAGAAGTTAAGCAACATTTACAGGCCAATACTGTCGTAATGACAACTCAAGATGGGCAATTTAGTGTTCTTGGGGGAGCTTATTTGAAAGGAAGCCTTGAGCTTTATAATAAAGAAGGATCCACTATATTAGGAGAAACACATTTCTCCACATTTACTACGGAAAATGGCTGTGTCATCTTATCTGAAAATACCTATGCACAAGGGTTAATCCAAACTTTAGCGGCCCCAATGCAATTTGATAGACTCCATTTAAGTGGACCTTTAAAAGTATCTTCGGTGGCTCAATCCACTCAAGGGGCTCAGATTTCCTTTAACAAAGAGATTTCAGGTGGGCACGCTATAGAGGTATCAGCGGGTAATCATGTAGTCCTTTTTGCAAAAGAAGTTGGGCATCAGTTGGCAATGCAGTCAATCAATGTTCAAGCATCGTCCATTGAGCTTGGTGCAGATCTTAATATTTTAGAAGGAACCACTCTCTTTAGTGGAGATGTTGTACTACGCAATAACATTAAGATTGAAGATCAAGGTAAGGGCTGTATTTCGTTTGCAGGGCAAGTGAATGGTCCTTTTAGTTTAGAGATTATTAATAAACATAAAGATGGACAAATCTCTTTTACAAAATCAGTTGGACAAGCAGGCGTTTTACAAAATTTAGTGATGACCACGCAAAATCAAGTGGAATTTCCAATGAGCTTGGATGTCGTAGCTTTAACGACAACAGCTCCTTCCTTAGTTTTTGGTGATGAGGCAACGGTTCATGCCGAAATTAATGCTCATCATTTACTGACTAAAGGAAAATTCCGTTCAGTAAGACTTTTAGGGAAAGGAAACTTTTCTGGTATGACTACCTTTTCAAATAGTGGAAGTCTGATTCTAGGTGGACATGATAAATCAGAATTTGTCTTCTCTGGACCTCTTGCTGTAGAAAATTGCGTATTAATCTCAAAAGGTCAGATCATTACAAGGGGTGGGGTCAGCTTGAAAGAGTTATCCTTGAAAGGACACACTTCTTTTAACACTAACGGCCATGAGTTTACTGTGATTGGAGTCGTTGAACAGATTGTTGACAATGCAGATTTAAACATCGATGTCGGAGCTGGTCAAATCACTTTTGGTAGCGCAGTCACTGCCAATAACCTAAAATTTAACACAGCTTTACCGGTGCAGTTTGATCATGCTGTGAATGTCGCTGGATTTGAAACAAAAGCACCTCATGTGCTCTTTGCTCACAACGTGACTGTTCGTGGGGAAATCATTGCTAACAATGTGACAACAATGGGTGTTGAAAGTAAAGTGAAGCTGCTTGGCGGAGGAGAAATTAAGGGAAATACGATCTTTAAAAATGGTCGTGGCATTGTCCTTGGTGGTCATGATCAAGCCGTAATCACTTTCCATGGACCGATTGATACTACAGCTTCATTATTAGAAGCCCGGGGAACGATTGAAACAATTAATAAAACCATTGATATAGGAAGCTTGAGTGTTGTTGGTAATACAACTATTCGATCTACCTCTAAAGGAACAGATGGGAAAAACATCTACTTCTTAGGAGCAGTTGAAGGTCCTAAACAACTTCGAGCCAATGCTGGTAAAGCAAAAGTTTGTTTTGAAAACCATGTGGGATCACAAACAGCTTTAGAATCATTACAAGCAACCGGTTCTAAAATAGAGCTTGATGGCGATGTGAGTTCACTCGATGGTAATGTGGTTTTTGCTGGAGATGTTGTTTTTACAAATACATGTAATTTAACAGCTCAAGGTAAGGCAAGCATCATATTCCAAGGAACAGTTAACGTAGATGAAAATGCTCAAGGTCCAGTCGATCTGATTTTAGATGCTACAGGAAAGATTGAGTTTCAAAAAGATGTTGGTGATGATAAGGCGTTCAATGAAGTGATTGTCACTCGTGTTGGAGAGCTTGTCTGTCGTTCACCGCTTAAATCGAGCATTATTCAATCAAAGAGTAAACCTTTTCAAAAAATAGAAGCTAAGGTGGACTCTAAAGATAGTGAAGAGGCAGCCAAGCCTACTGAAAAACAAGAAGTTTTACAAAGTGAGCTGAAAGAAGATGTTTACCAATCTTAAGATAGAAGCTGACAAATGGCCTTGGTCAACTCTTGCAATTACAGAGCGAGTTGAGCAAGCTAAATGGATAGAAATGCAGGATACGATACCCACTATTCGCCCGCAAAATGGTCTTGGTTCTTCTCATGATATTCGGCATCAATTTAAAGATATGTATACCGATCTTTGCCATGATGTCCAAAGATGGGGTGAATTGTCTGAGAATTCAGATGGGACAGGTGGGTACCTTTATTAAGAGACCTTTTAAGTAACGGATTTTTTATAGATGTTGGTTGCCCAAGCAAAGGTAATCGATACAAAAGCAACAAGAATTAAAAAAGCATACAATACTTGCATGGATAAGATATTTCCCATAACGAGCGCCCTAGAAGCTTCAACGACATAATAAATTGGGTTAAAGTAAGCGATTATTTTTAGCCAGGCCGGGGCTAAAGACATTGGCAAAAGAGTTCCTGAAAGTAAAAGAATGGGCAGGTTAATCCCATGAACAATCGGCGCATATTTATCTTCACTTTTACAGATAAGGCCCAGTGCATTGCCAAATGTGGAAGTAATCATTGTTAAAATGGCTAAAAAGGCAAAGAGAATCAAAAGCCCTAAAATATTGGCTCGAAAGCCAAACGGAAGGGCAATCAGAATAAAAATAGCAGATTGGAAAAGAACGGAATAGACATCAAATAAAACGGGGCCTAGAAGAATTGAAAAACGGCTCACGGGAGCAACTCTAAAGCGCTCCAAAACGCCTCCACGAATATCATCAATCAAACCAAACCTGTAAAAAGACCTGTTGAAAAAGCGATGATGGGAAGCATTCCCGGAATAAATAAGGTCAAGACGTTATCGGTTCCCAAGCTTCCATTAACAGCGAGTGTCTTTAAAAGGGGGGTAAAAAGAGCCAGATAAATCACTGGTGTACCCACTCCCATAAATACGAAAACGGGGTTGCGAAGAGCAGCTTTAATACAGCGGTAGGTCAGTAGTTTGATTTCGGTTAAAAAGCTCATTGAAAAGTTTCCTCTCTTAAAAGTCGCCCTGTTTTTTTCAAAAAGACATCGCTTAAACTAGGTATAGACATCTGAATGGTTTCAAGAGGGATATGGGCTTGATCTAATAAGCGCAATATTTGTGGGAGAGCAGCAGCTCCTTTATCTACATAAAGGCGAAGGCTGTGATCATCTGATGATACTTCTCGAAATAAAGTCAGTTGAGTATCCAGCAAGGAAATGACGTGGTTATGTAATTTTTTTTCCAATCAGATGGTAATAATATCACCTGAAATTTGTTTCTTTAACAAAGAGGGGGTACCTTCGGCTACCACTTTGCCATGGTCCATAATAGCTAAAGAATCCACGAGCGCATCGACTTCGTCTAGATAGTGAGAAGTTAAAAAAATAGTGACCCCTTGAGCTTTTAAAAATTTAATTTTTGCCCATAGGTTTTCTCTATTTTGAGGATCAAGCCCTGTTGTTGGCTCATCTAAAAATAAGATTTTAGGTTGATGCATCATAGCAAGAGCAAGATCGAGCCTTCTGCGTTGGCCGCCAGAATAAGTTGACGCGAGTCTCTCAATGCAATCTGTGAGAGAAAAGTCTTCGGTTAAAGTATTTGCTTGAGCGATCGCTTTTTTTGAATCTAAACCGTATAAGCGACCTTGTAAAATTAAGTTTTCTAAACCCGTAGCGTTGCGATCAGCTCCCCCTTTTTGGCTGACATATCCAATCGATCTGCGCACTTCTTGGGGATGCTTTTTGATGTTGATTCCAGCGACAAAAGCTTCTCCTTGATCGAATGGAAGAAGGGTCGTTAGAATACGCAACGTCGTTGTTTTTCCAGCTCCATTGGGGCCTAAAAAGCCAAAGATTTGCCCTTGTTGAACTTTTAAATCAACACCTTGTAAAGCTTTAACAGGCTCTTTGCTTCCTGTAAAAGTTTTATGAATATTAGTTAAGGTGATATCAAATTCAGTTTTCATGAAAAGAAGGATAGTTCATTCAAGATTTATTACAAAATATAAAACGTTCTTCTAACTTTCGAGCAAAATGACATTGAGGAGAGTTAGTCTGTGACTTGGATATTGAGCCAATAACGGGTGTGTTTTAGTTCTCCTGTTTTATAGAGAGCTTTTTTTTCAACTAAATCAGCCAAATCCCTTGTAGCCGTTGCTCTGGAAGTTTTGGTGATGGCAAGATAGTTTTCTGCACTTAATCCTCCGCTAAAACCTGCTAATCCAGCAGAGAACATTTTTAAGATAGCCTTTTCTTGCCTAGGGTTCAGATCGTCTTTGAGACGATTCATTAGTTTAGACTTTTCCATTAAAAAATTTACTAGAGCAAAAGATGTTTTTTGGGATTGAACGATAACATCTGAAAAAAACAAAACCCAATTTTGGGCATTTAAGTTTTTGTTGCACTCGCCTAAATATTTGTAATATTCTTTTTTTCGCCCAGCAATTGTTTGAGAGATTGCAAGTAATGTAGGACGTTTTAAAAAAGTGGACAGCATTTTTTCTATCAGGGCCCTTCCTATCCGGCCATTTCCATCTTCAAAAGGGTGGATGCTTTCAAAATAAACGTGAGCGATCGAAGCTTTGGCTAAAATAGATTCACTTAATGAAGAGTCGTTAAACCATTCTATAAAACGGCTCATTTCATCATAAACTCTATGAGAGGGGGGAGCTTCAAAATGGACCTGGAGCTTGTCGTATCGACCCCCAATGATTTGCATAGGATCTTCGTGCGTTCGATATCTTCCAATATTGGCAATTTTGCTATCTCCTTTCATTAAAAGCTGATGCCATTGGTAGAGTGTTTCATGGGTTAATGGTTTTTGGTAATTTTGGTAAACCTCCCAAAGGAGCTCTCCCATTCCTTGTTCTTTGAGGGGAAGTTTTGGGTTATTTTCTTGAAGGCCAAAATGACGTTGGATGGAGCGTTGAAGACTCTCTCTTTCTAGAATTTCACCCTCAATTTCAGCGCTATTGACCCCTTCTGTACAAAGGATTTCAACAATAAATTCTTTTTGTTTGTCGCTTTCTAAATGCTTTGAAATGGCAAAGCTCCCTCCCATCCCTTGAAAAAAAAGCTTTTCTAGAGCCTCGAGAGGGGTAGGATCGTATTCAAAATAAGGCCAAGAGGGCAGTTCCCAGTTCCAATGCATGAGCTATAATCTTCTCTTCTATAACTCATATTTATAGCGTTTCTTGGTTTATATAGCAAGTTGAAAGATATACATGGGGTCTATGAGCTATAGAAACAGTTTTTATAGCTCATAATTACAAGTTTTATGAGTTATAGAAGGGTCGTCTACAGAGCACGGAGCATTTTAAAATAGAGGGCTGTTGCTACATGACCATCCAGGTTTTGAGACTTTTTAAGCATTTGGTTCAGCTCTTCAAGTGAATATTCAAAAGATTGAAAAATTTCGCAATCATCTGGGGTAGGCTCTGCTACTTTACGAGCTCCCTTGGCAAGGTAATAATAAGTTTCTTGGCAATGCCTGCCTGGAAAGGGGTGAGCTTGGCCTAAATAAAGAAACTCTTCAGCTTGGTAGCCTGTCTCTTCGATGAGCTCTCTTGGGGCGCCCTCGATGGGATCTTCGCCTTCCTCAACATATCCGCCAGGTAAACTAAGGAGAATCTTTTTTGTCGGATGTCGATATTCTTTATTGATCACAAATTTACCCTCTTTTGTTTCTGCTAAAACCATGACGGCTCGATTCCCTGAAACAAAGGTCACATATTCATAAGTATGGCCATTGGGTTGTTCAAGCTTGTCTAACTGAAGTTGGCAGCCATTTTTTTCAATTAGAATTTTAGAGGAAATAAGTTTGGGAAGTTTTTTTTCTAGAGTTGTTTTCATGAGTTTAATTTTGTCCATTGATTATAAAAAGATCTTGCTTCTTGAGGAAGATCTGCAATTTGATAGAAGAAAAAAAGCATCTTAAAAAGTTGTTTTTTTTCAAAAGTAAAAGCCTCTTTTTTCCAATCTTGATATTTGAGTTGATTGGATAGATACAATGAAGCGAGCATATCGATATCGGGTAGCGAACTTTCCAGTTCTTTTTTAAAAAAAGCGAAGGATTCATCCATTTTTTTCTTTGAGGCTAGCAAACAACCTTTAATAAAAAGTCGACGATGAGGAGCATCTTTGAAGATAGGGTCATATTTTTCGATTAAGTGGCTTGCTGCCTGAGTTTCTTTGTTTAAGAGCTTTGTTAAGATGCAATAGTAAATAAAGTCTTGCATTTTTGTGAAACTAATCTGCTTTTGGAGTAGTTGATCAAAAATAGAAGAAGCTAATTTAAAATCTTTTTCACAAAGAATTTTTTCAATCAAGATAAGGATGAGTGATTCTTCAAAAGGGGATAACAAGCAGGGGTCTTTTGCAAAAACAAAATCAAAACTTTTTAATGAAATCTTTGTATAAAGCAGTTTCATGAGCGCTTGATCTTTTTCATCGATTAAAAGAAGATACTTCTTAAAAAGGATCTTTTCATCTAATTGCCAAAGAAGAATCAAGATATTACGGACAAAATAGCTGTCCAAAGTGTAATTTTCTAAAATTTCTTCGTAGACGTAACTTTTATTAAGCAAAAAAGCAAGATTAATGATCATTTGCAAATAAAGGCTCTGCAAATCTTCTGAAGCGGTTTCTTCTAAAAAAAAGAGCATCCGGCGGCGGTCTGTCAAATTGAGAATCAATGGATCGATCATTTGTTTATGTTTAGCATAAGCGTTATAGCGAAGGGCTAAGAAGATGAACTTGTGTGTATCGAGCCTTTTACGATGAGAACTTTGGTATAAACGGTAAATAATATGATCGTAGATAAGATAGAGTAAGGGGTGATTGGGGTAGCGTCTCAAAGAAAGTTCTAAGCACTTGAGCTCTTCTTCGGTATCATTTTGCTCTTGATAAACAAGAGATTTACCTAAGTATTCCAAAGGGGCGCCTGGAGTATGGCGTAGATATTCAAACTCCTTGAGAGCAAGATCAAAATAGTAAGCTTTATCTTTCTTTGTTTTAGCGCGAAGCCCTTGCTCAATAACGGTTAATCCTGCTCTAAAAAAGGCCTCTCTACTTTCATGTCTCCCTGTGAACGCATGGCCAATTCGTCTATATTCAAGCAATGCCTTGTCGAAATTATTTTGAATAAAGAAAGCATCAGGGACTTCCAAGCAGCTAATAATGAGAGGAGGGCTAGCAGTATAGACTTTAATGGAAGAAATCTCAAAAGCAGGATCGCGATAAATAAGGCCCACATGCGTTCCTATTAAGGGAAGATATGAAAGATAAGAAAAAATAACTTGTCCATCAACAATGCAGTAAATGCGGTTATGCATTTTTTCTAATCGGAGCAAATAAGAATGGTTAGCCTTCAAAATAGCTTGTGGGAGTCGAAGAACTTCTACGTTGTTGCGAAAGAGCAAAGAGGGTTTTTCATGTTCTGTAGAAAGCCATAAATGGTACCCATCGATAATATGAACGCGCTCAGAGGCTGAAGGGGAGTTAATTAAAAGTCCAATTCCTTTGCAGCCTGGATGTAACTTAATGGAAACCTCGAGCTGTGAGTTGATTTCAAATGGTTTTGTCGAGATCATCAAAGAAACCCATTCAAGGGCATTTTGCTGCAGTGAGATAGCCTGATGATTGGAGGTCAAAATATTTTCATTAAATTGCCAGCAACTTTTCTTTTTGAATTCTAGTTCTTCCACAAAAAGCCATTCAGAATGCCCTTCGGTAAAGTTTTTCAAGTCTTCAATTAATTCGTTCATCCGTTGATAGCGATGCTTTGGATTGGGTTGAAGGCATTTTTTTGTGATAGCCACTAACGATTGCGGGATATCACGATAAGGGGCTACATCGATAGGATTTTTGAATGTTTCATGATGGATATTAGCCTTGGCTTCTTTGAGTCTTTTTCTCTTAAAAGGGAGAGTCAAAGTCAAGATCATATAGAGCATAACGCCAAGCGAATAGATGTCCGTTAAGTAATTAGAGCGCTGACTGTCAAAGCGTTCAGGAGCTAAAAAAGAAAGGGTCCCAATGACTTTACCCGGAGAGGTTAAATCTGCAAGCTCAAGCTCTTCTAAGTCGATAATGGAATCATCTTCTTCTTTGATATTGTCTATTTTTTCAGCAACTCCCCAATCAAAGATGATAACTTCGCCGTGCTTGCCAATTAAAATATTTTCAGGTTTTAGGTCGCGATGGATGATTTTATGGGAGTGCGCATGGGCCACAGCTTCACAAATAGTAGCAAAAATGCTGACCAAATAAGGCACTGAGCTATCAGAGCTCATGGGAATATTTGAGTTTTTTTGTTGCTCTTTGGCTTCAATTAAAATTTGCTTGAGAGTTTTCCCTTGAATATAGGGCATGGTGTAATAAGCACTTTTTTCATCACTTGAGAGGTTATAAATGGGGATAATGTTGGGGTGAGTGAGCTGACTTGCAATCAAAGCTTCTTTAATAAAGCGTTTGTAAATGATCTTATTGTCAGCATATTCAGAGCGGATGCATTTTAAAGCAATTTCTCTTTTGCAATCAGGGTCATAGGCTAAAAAAACTTCTCCCATGCCCCCTTTTGCAATACTGCGAATCAGTTTATATGGACCTATTTTTTCCATTCTACCTCAGGAAGCTCCCATTCACTTTTAAACTTTTGGTAGTCTTGAACAGTCAATTGCACAATAATAGGGTTATCTGATTGTTTAAGCCAAAAGAGAATATTTAAAAGATCTTTTTCGCTTAGACAAGTGCTTGTCATTCTTTGGATATTGAATTCATCATTATCTAAACACAAAAAAATACAAGAGCCTTCTCCAGGACGTGTAGGGCCATTGTTAAATTCAATAACGGCTCCCCACTTCAAAAAAGAGAGCTCATGGAGTTTTATGTCGCTACTCCAGTCAGAAGATACATGGTTGATATCTACAATTTGGTTATAGAAAGGGGAGTTAGAGTCCTCTACTGCCACTGTGGAAGAAGTGATATGAATATAGGGCATTTTGAGATGGGTGATTTCTTTTTTTTCTTTAACTCCCAAAACAGGGCCTATTGAAAAAATACCTGCAGGCGAATGTTCGTCAGATTCGTTTTTGATAGGGCCAAAAAAGTTTTTATGTGGATGAAGGCCTCTACCCCAGGCAAGTCCTTTTTTTCCAATTTTCACTTTCACCGGGCTTTCTACAAGGCGCCAAGGAGTCATATTATTTTGATTTTTTTCAAAACGCCACAGCTTCCCTTGGTCATACCCCCAATCATCAATGAGCACTAATAAGAGTTGATTGTGATTTGAGATGTTAAATCCCGTTAAGTAGGTACTAAAAAAAAGACAACAAAAAAGAAAGAATCTCTTCATAAATAGAAACCTAAAGAAGTTATAAAAAATTATAACAAGCTATTGGGAATATACGATATTAACTATTAATTGTCTAAAGCCAAAACCTCTCTAAAAGAGCTCTTATCTTAAGGCGTTATGGGGGTGCTTTCAATTTCTACTAAAGGTAGTTTCCAAAGAGATTGATATTTTAAATAGCTATCTTTAGTCAGTTGTACGATGACAGGATGGTTCTCTTTTTTTAGCCAATGCAAGACTTTTAAAAGATCTTCTTTATCCATGG
The DNA here is from genome assembly GCA_032358295.1 of Pterothamnion heteromorphum. NCBI lineage: Eukaryota > Rhodophyta > Florideophyceae > Ceramiales > Ceramiaceae > Pterothamnion > Pterothamnion heteromorphum. Next base: position 23,291 of record JAULBV010111107.1, on the reverse strand, counting down.
CAGTGCATCCTGCTGTTGGGTGCATGGGGCTTTTCCAAATGTGCATAAAAATGGCTGAGCCGAGTCCCGCAATCGTTGGATTGATATTAAATCCTATCGTTGCTCCATATTCATAAAAGGGGATTGTCCACAGTAGTTCAGAACTGTTCCAATCTCTTGGAGTTTTTGTAGTATCGACAATTTTGTTATAATGCTCAGATTGCGGATCGTCTACAGCTTCCATAGAAGAGGTAAAGTGGAGGTAGGGTAGATCAAAAGGCTCGAGATTATTTAAGGGCTGTAATCCAAAAATTTCATCAATAGAGTAAATGCCTACTGGAGATCTAAGGTCAGACTCTTGGCGAATAGGCCCCTCTTCTGGACAATTGCCATGTAATCCATGGCCCCAAGCAAGTCCGTTAAACCCTAAAGAAACGTCAATGGCATCTTCTAATTGCTCCCATTCATCTTTTTTTTCAAAAAGCCACATTTTTGCTGAAGGTGAGCTCCAATCATCTGCTAGCACAAGTAATACTTGTTTATTCTCGTTTTGAATAGAGGTATAGCCAAGTAAAGGTAAAAATAAACTCACTAGAAAGAGTATTTTTTTCATTTTTTATTCCTTGTTAAGAGTTTTTTTTTAAATATTTATTTGTCAAAAAATAAAAGAGCTTATACAAAGAAGTTATTTAAATCCAAACGGGGGATTTTATTTATGTCGAAAGGTAGCTCGAAACAAGTGCGAGGGCTAGTTCAAAAAGAATTAATTCTAGGATTACTTCTTTCTCTTGGCTTGTACTATATATTTTACTTTGTAGTAAATTGGACAACGCCAAGCCAAGATGATGCTGTTCTAAAGCTGATTTTTGGATTAAAATGGCTTATTTATCCAGTTACATGCTTTTGGTTAGGAGTTTTAGTACTTTTACTGTACCGAATTGTTTCTGGAAATTTCGCTCCATTGTTCGATAATCCATCCAAAGAAATTAAGCCACATGTTGAATATGTTTTTAGTACAGTTCAGCATCTTTTATTGCTTTTTTTCACAGTTGTTTTATTTGCAGTTTACATGCCAGTGAAAAATATTGCGATTATCCCAACTATCTGCTTAGTTTTCTCAGCAGGAAGACTTTTCTATTGGCTAGGATTAATGAAAGGAAATGTTTATGGCTACTTCGGTAGATTAATGACATTTTTAACGACAGTAGCTCCATTGATGTACTTAAGCGTTCGTATCTTAATTATGAACTTCATTAGGTAATATCTAAAGACTTACTGATCATTTCGTAGGCATTTTTTGATAAATTCTTCTTATCGAGAAGAACTTCAAGAAGTGCCTTTAGTTTTTCTTGTCGATTTGTATCTAATTTCGGAAACTTTCTAAAGGCCGAAGAAAGACGTGCAGCGACAGATGGGTTTATTTCATCAATGTAGCTGATTTGTTCTTTAGCAAACTCATAACCAGATCCATCCATTGCGTGAAAATGAATATGATTTTCCAAGAAGCCTCCAATGAGCGCGCGCACTAGATTAGGGATCTTATAGTCAAAGATAGGATCTTTAATCGCTTCTTTGATCCGCCCAATGGCTCCTTTGAGGGGTGATGACGCTTGCAGGCTGAGCCATTTTGTGATGACTAGAGGATCTTTCTTCCATTGATTGTAAAAGTCACTGAGGGCTTCTTGTCTAAATGGGGAATCAAGGCAATTTAAAATGCTCAAGGCGGCAAATTGATCGGTCATATTTTGCGCTTCTTTAAATTGCTTCATGATTAAAGGATGGTGCTCTTTATTTTTGCTGTAGCTTAAATAAGATAGGCAACAATTTTTAAGCTTACGACGTCCCATTTCTTTTGCTTCTACCTTATAGGGCTTATGCGGATTGAGCTGGTGATACATTTCTAGCAGCAACGATTCATTATCTTTGGCTAACTGGAACTTCAGTTCTTCTCGTACGCGGTGATTTTCATCAAATAGAATAATCTTTTGCCGTTCTCCCATGAGGCTTTCAGAAGGGATCATTAAAGCAAGTGCCTTAAAAGCATCATCTAAATTTTTATCTTGGAGCAGAGATCGGAAAGAGGCGGCGTACTTAGAATCTAAAGATACTTTTTCTTTTTTATTAACAAAGGCCAGCATCATTTGCATGGCTATTTCTTGTGCAGCTTCCCAGCGATTAAAGTCGTTGGTGTCATGCTTCATCAAAAAGAGATAGTCATCAAGTTTGAGAGGGGTCTCTAAGATAATAGGAGCTGAAAAGTCACGGTTTAAAGAAACAACAGGGAGCTCATCAATATTGTGAAAAACGAATCTTTCTTTTTTTTCTTTGATCTCAATCATTTTGGGAGTGTTGTATTCTTTTCCTGAAGAGGATAGAAGACCTAGTTTTAATGGGAAGTGTAAAGGTAAAGCTTTTTCCCCTTCTTTTGGATTAGACTGCTCAGTTAATAAAGAGAATTCTTTTTTAATGGGGTCGTAATGAAAGGAAACTTTTAAACGTGGGGTTCCTTTTTGTTGGTACCAACGTTTAAATTGTGATAAATCCTTTTGAGAACCAAGTTCCATTGCATGGATAAAATCATCACAAGTAATGGCTTGTCCATCGTAGAGTTCAAAATACTTCTTCATCCCTTTAAAGAAGGCTTCTTTGCCAATGAGGGTGTGGACCATGCGGATGATTTCCGAGCCTTTATCATAAACTGTCGTTGTATAGAAGTTATTCATCTCAATATAAGAGCTTGGGCGAATAGGGTGAGCGGTTGGTCCAGCATCTTCTGAAAATTGATGGGTGCGCAAAATGGAAACGTTTTCAATGCGATGGACGGGTCTTGAATGCATGTCAGAGGTAAACTCTTGATCTCTAAAGACGGTGAGTCCTTCTTTGAGGGTCAATTGAAACCAATCTCGCAATGTTACGCGATCGCCTGTCCAATTATGAAAGTATTCATGAGCGATGACTTTTTCAACGCGCATGAAGTTGTCATCGGTGGCTGTGGCTTTATCTGCTAATACGCAGCTGATATTAAAGATGTTAAGCCCTTTATTCTCCATAGCTCCCGCATTGAAAGCTTCTACGGCAACAATCATGAAGATATCTAGATCATACTCTAAATCAAAGACTTGCTTATCCCATTCCATGGATTTTTTTAGAGCAACCATGGCGTATTCACATTTGCTCTCAGAACCCTTCTCGCAATAGATTTCTAGCTTTACAGGTTTACCTGAGCGTCTAACATACTGATCTTCAATGCAAGCTAAATCACCAGCGACCAAAGCAAACAGGTAAGAGGGCTTTTTAAAAGGGTCATTCCAGACAACGTAATGCTTCCCATTTTCTAAATCGCCAAATTCAATTTTATTTCCATTTGAGAGCAAAATTGGATATTGAGCTTTGTGAGCAATAATTTTGGTAGTGTAGGTGGTCATCACATCGGGTTGATCCAAAAAATAAGTTATTTTTCGAAAGCCTTCCGGTTCATTTTGCGAGCAAAACATTCCTTTTGAAACATAAAGACCATCTAAGTAAGTGTTTGCCAGGGGGTTGATTTCTACAATGGTTTTAAGTTTTAGGTGTTTTTGCGAAGTGGGGATAGATAGGGTTTTGTCGCTAAGTTGATAAGATGAGCTAGATAGCTTTTTTCCATTGAGCTCAATAGAGATGAGTTTTAATCTTTCTCCATTGAGAATAAGGGGTTTATCGTTTTCTGTCGTTTCTCTCTCAAGCTCCATTTCTGTTGTTACAAGAGTCTTGGTCTCATGGAGTTCAAAAGTTAAATAAACGCTTGTAATGCTGAAGTCAGGTTTTTGATAATCTTTAAGGTATTTTGCTTTAGGCTTTTCTTGTCCAATTGTTTGAATGTCAGTCATAAACTCCCTTTGAAGCTAAAGTTGTTATTTTACAAAAGTGTATTTATATAGAAAAAAGAGAAAAAAGCCAAGAATGGAGTGAGTTAATCACCGGGATCTTCAGCATCTAAAGTTGGCTGATGTTTGATCGCTTCTTCAAGTTGCGCTTTTCTACTCGATTGAAAGGCATAGATGTCTGAGCATTGTCGAACAAAAATATAACCGGCTCCAACCATCAATAAAATACCCGTCCAAATCTCAGAATAATAGAAAGAGTTCGTTACAAAAAGTAAGGCAAATAAAATTAAACTGACAAAAACATCGATAATCTTGCCGATTAAAAATTGACGAAGAGTAATAGCAACAAAAAGTGAAGCCATGGCAGAGGCCCAAATAGGGAGCCAATCAAAGAAAATTAAAATCAATAGACCAATAAAAAAAAGAAACACTGTAATAGCATTCACTTTTTTTTCGAAAATTATTCTACTGTCCACAAAAACTCCTTAGCACGACCTTGAGCTATTTGTTCCATTTTAGTAATCTTTGTAAATAGATCAAGTTTATTCAAGAAGGTTATTTTGATTAAGACAAAAATTGTTTGCACGCTGGGACCGAGTTCTTCTACCTACGAAAAAATTATCATGCTCATTAAAGCGGGGATGAATATTGCAAGGTTAAACTTTAGTCATGGAACACATCAAAGCCATAAAGAAGTCATAGAACTCTTAAAACGAGCTCGCTCTGAGTTGAATATTCCTTTAGCAATTATGTTAGATACAAGCGGGCCAGAGGTACGCATTGGACAACTTCCAACAGAAGGAATCGCAGTTAAAAAAGGGGATCAGCGATGTTTAGTAGATGAATTTAATACTAAAGAGGGGTGTATTCCCATCAATCCCTTTAGTGCTTTAAAAGGAATCGAAAAAGGGGTTCGCATTCTCTATAATGATGGTTATATTGGTAGCCGAGTTGTAAAATCCACAGACGATGAGATTTTGGTAGAATTTGAAAATGACGGAGTGATGCATACCCATAAAGGGGTCAATATTCCAGGCTTTCCCTTGAGTTTACCAGCACTTACTGAAAAAGATTATAGAGATTTAAAGTTCGGATGTGAAAACGATGTTGATTTTATCGCGGCTTCTTTTATTCGATCTGCAGATCATGTTTTGAGAATCAAGCGTTACTTAAAAGAGCTCAATAAAAGTAATGTTTTAGTCATTTCAAAAATTGAAAACTACCAAGGGGTCAATAATTTTGACAGTATTCTTCAGGTTTCTGATGGAATTATGGTTGCAAGAGGAGATCTAGGAGTAGAGGTCAATTTAAGTCAGGTGCCTCGGTTACAAAAAGAAATGATTCGCAAATGTTTTGGTGAAGGGAAACCTGCTATTACAGCCACTCAGATGCTTGAGTCTATGATTTATAATCCAAGACCGACTCGGGCAGAAGTTTCCGATGTTGCCAATGCCATTTATGACAGTACTTCTGCCGTGATGCTTTCAGGAGAAAGTGCTGCAGGAAAATATCCTATTGAAAGTGTTCAAACATTACATGAAATTATCGCAGATACCGAGGCTTATTTTAATTATAAAGATTTCTTTTACTCTCATATTCAGAAAAACTGTAGCGATATTCCCTCTGCTGTCACGTTTGCCACAGTGAATACTGCTTATGCAACAAAAGCTAAAGCAATCTTTGTATTTAGCTCATCAGGTTACACCTCTAGATTAATTTCTAAATGGCGCAGTTCTATTCCAATCGTTGTATTAACTAACAATAAAAAGGTCTATCACCAACTCGCTATTAACTGGGGAATTATTCCTCTTTACCATCCAGAGTTTGGAAGCGCTCAAGAGGCTTTTAAAATTATTTGTGAATATAGCTTAAAAAATAAGATCGTTTCTTTAGGAGATGTTGTGATTGTCACAGCAGGCTCTTCGTTTGGGATTTCTGGATCCACAAATATGATGTTAGTGCAAAGCATCGGCGATGTTGCCATCCGAGCAAAATTTGGTTATGGGGATACAGTCTGTGATAACGTCTCTATATTGTCTTCTTTGGATGAGGGATCTCAGTGTCCTGTTCGCAATAAAATTCTAGTGATCACTCGTTGCGATGATTCTTACTTGAAGTTTCTAAAAGAAGCTAAAGGTATCATTCTTGAAAATCATCTCGATGATGTTGATTCAGAAAAGTATGTCCTTTTAGTTTCTAAAACAATGAATATTCCAGTGATTGTCAGGGCTGAAGGGGCTAGCACTCTTCTAAAAGAAGGTCAAACGGTCACTTTAGATCCTAAGGGTTTTCTAGTTTACAATGGCGAAGTTACTTTGGATTAAAAAAAAGTGAGAGGCCAAGCTTAAAAAAGAAAGAGGGGCAGTCTCTGTCCTTAAGATGTTGTAATGAAGGCAAGTCTTTTTTAGCCCTTTGTTTTCCATTAATTTAATTTCTTCTTGTGAAAAACCAGCTTCAGGTCCACAAGCAAAGGTGAGTTTTTTGGCTTCTTTTATCTCAGAGAGCTCCTTGAGAAGTGGGGGAGAGGTTGAAGTGACGTCACCATAAAAAGCGTTCTCAAAGGGATTGGCCCAGGCTTTAATGGGTTGGATAAATTCAATTTTTGGTAAATGAAGACGTCCACATTGCTTAAGTGCAGAAATAGCTAATGTTTCTAATCTCTTTTTTTTATCTATGGAAATTTTTTGTACGCTTCTATCGCCTTGAAAAAGGCAAATTTGTGTTAACCCTAGCTCTGTTCCTTTTTCAATAATCCATTCTAGATTGCTTGTCTTTGGCATCGCTTGCAAAAGAACAAGTTCGTGTGTTATTTCAAAAAAATTTAGTTGCAAAATTTGCGCTAGAGAATAATGTTTTTCAACAGCGAGCAGCTTACAAAGAGCAAGATGCCCTTGACCGTCTGTCGCCTCAAAAGTGTCTCCTTTTTCCAGGCGCATGACCTGCTTGAGGTGTCGATGCTCTAGATCTTCCATTTTGAATTCTTGAAGATCTTTCAGAGATGTTTGTGTAAAAAAGCGATAGGCTGGCATCTTAATGAAATAATTTGTTATAATGTACTTATTAGTTTAAAAACTTAAGGAGTTGCCTTGAAGAAGTTCCTATTTTTCATCATTTTAATTTTAATTGCATTACTTTTAATTTTGAATTGGAATCAGCGCCAAAAAATTATTAACTGTGCTAAACAAAAAACACAGCAGATTAAATGTTGCGCGCAAGATAAGTTGCAAGAAGGAAAGGTTTGGGTTCAAAAGCAAGGGTCAAACATGTAAAGAGTCCAATCGCAACGCATGGGGACTCTTTCTTATTATAAGCTTAAGAAGGGGGAATAAATTGCGCCTCTTTTAAACAAACGATATTTGGGAAGATTTCTTCAAAGCTCTTATTGAGCTGTGTAAGATCAAATTTTTTATTTCGGGAAAATAGCTCTGTAAAAGAATAAGTTTTATGAGCACCTAATCTTAAAAAATGATCGCTTATTTGTTGGTGGTTGTAAAAATCATAGATAAGTTGGAAGCGATAATCTTGAATCAGAATATCATTCATGTTTTCATAGGTCTTGGTTTCATATCCTTTAAGAGAAAACTTTTCTTGATATTTTTGAGGGATTATAAAGGTCAAAAATGAACGAGTGTAAATTTGTGGAATTACCCAAAGCCCTTGATTGATCCAATCAAATAAGAGTGGATCATCTGGTAAGGTGATCAAAAGAGCATCAGCTTTATATTCATGAATAATATAATTATATCCTTCTTGCTTCCATCTTTTATGTTGCCATAGCCATTGTCCTGGATTTTCTTTTACTTCTTTTTCAAAATCTTGGAGAACAAGATCCATCATCCGTTTGACTTCTTGTTTTAAGGGTTTGGTTAAGTCGGGCCAAATGGGTTTAGAAAGGCTATATTCGTATTTTCCCCCACTCAAGCGGCGAGTGGTCACAGAAAAAATGGGGGCATTAGCTTTATAGGCTATAAGAGCAGGGGCAGGGGATGTCCAAGCTCGAGCACCTAAAAAAGGGTAGCTGTATGAAGATGAAGTATAGGCTTGATCGTTCACCATGGAGAAGAAAAAACCTTTTTTGATCTGTTGCACCCCTTCGGAGATGGCATTTTTCATTTCAATGATGTTGCCGCCATGCATTTGACGAATAGATTGAATAAAATTATATAATTTGGGGTTTTTTATCTGCTTTCCAATCGCCATTCCTGAACATTTTTGAGTGTGGTCTAAAAAGCAAAGTTCCCAATTGCTAATATGGCCTGTTACACAAACGACCCCTTGTCCTTTGTTAAGTAGATCATACATTGGGTCTAGATTTTTTCCTTTGACCACCTGGTTCATTTTATGGCGACTTCGTTTTAAACGAAAATATTCTAGGCTATTAATGGTCAGATTTTGAAAAGATTCTTTAGAGATTCTCTGGATCTCTTTTTGGCTTAAATTTAAATCTTTTGCCAAAGCCAAGTTATTATAAGTGATTTTTTTGATTTTTTTGGGTGCGCATAAATAAAGAAGGGAGCCCAAACAGCGTCCCAAAAAATGGATAGCCCGGTAAGGTAAAAGAGAAATGGGGAAAGTAATAAATCGCAAAAGGTAATAAAAAAAGGAACTATAAGCCAAAAATTTCATTGTTCAATAGATTGTAGGGTTGTTTCTACTATAGAGGTAAGTTGAGAATTAATATCTAAATTTAAAACACTTTCACGTCTTTGAAGTCTTGCTTCAAAAGAAAAGGAAGCGGCTTTAGCCTTTTCAAGGGCGATGGAGAACTCCTGCAAGTCCTCATTATTTTTAAGGATTACCCCCGTTTGAGAGGTTAAAACTTCATGGCCCCCATTAGACTGTGAAGTCACTACAAAAAGTCCCATTGCTAAAGCTTCGATGGTGACATTGGCAAATGGATCATAGTAAGAGGGAAGAATAAAAATATCAGCAGCAGCATAAAAGGGGACTAAGTCTTTTTGTTCACCAAAAAAATGAACGCGTTTTTCAAGAGAAAGTTTGTAAGCAAGATCCTGATATTTTTTAACGTTCTTGTCAGCGCCTACAATCATGAACTGAAAATCCCAATCTTTTTTTAAAGCAAGAGCTTTTAAAGCTTCTTTGAGTCCTTTGCGTTCATAATTATGACCAATAAAGAGAAGGTGCGCCGATGCTTTTGGAAGTTTGAGCTGTCTGAGGTTTTCTTCTTTAGAAGACTGCTGAAAAGTATATGTTCTTAAATCAACCCCATTGTGCACCACAGTTATTTTTGCAGGATCGATGTTAAATTGCTTAATCAATTCTTTTTGTACCATCTTTGAATTAGTAAACAATTTCTTTAGAGATGGATTTGTAAAAAGTTTTTTTTCTGTTTTTAAAATAAATCGCTGCTTTGGACTCCACTGGTACCATAGCTTAGACCAAAACGTAGAGGCTTTTGTTTTCAAAAAAGTTTGATGAGAACCATTGCCTGCCCGGTAGTGTGTTTGAGCAGAGTTACGATCTAAACCAAACACAATATCATTAGGGTGTGCTCTAAGCCATTTGGCCGCTTCTCTTTCAAAAAAATGGAGAGCTAGGTAATTGCTTAAGGGATGTTTTCCAAGAGAAACGACTTCTACATGAGGTATTTCAATGGGTTTTCCAGTTGTTAGTAAAGTGGTTTTAGCTCCTTTGAGTGCAAACGTTTTTGCAATCAAAGTTGCATATCTTTCAAGACCTCCTTGATGGGAGATTCGGCTCTTTAAGATAACAACAGAAACCATGGCTATTTAGCATTCTTATTTTCGATCATTGCCACAACAAAAGGTTTGTGTTCAATAGCTCGAATATAAGGTGAAGGATTAGCAAGTTTATTCAAGAAGACAATTTGGTTTTTATTGACGATAGCGACCCAATTATTTTCTTTTCCATGGGCATTTAACACTACTTGAATGTCATCTTGCGCAAGATCATCCAAAAACTTTTTATGCCCTTCAATGGTTAGAGTCAAGTTTTGTTCTAAAAAGCCTTCAGGAGAAAGGCCTTGAACTGTCATCCCTTTGGGAACGTTAGCGACGCGTACTCGAACATTTTTAAAGGTTTTTTGTGTGATTAGCGAATTATTAACAAGGAGCCAGATGATAATCGCTAAAATCAAAGAGATTAACTTGCGTTGCCAATTTTGTACAAAAAGCCTATCGATTAGTTTTTTCATCGTTTGACCCACTTAAGAGGATTAAATCGAGTTTGTACGTTAACCTTTGGGGGATTAAAAACACTGCGGATAATCCCTTTAAAGCGATCTACTTTAATACCTCTGGTCATAATTCCATCGCGGGCAATAGAAACTTTGCCTGTTTCTTCTGAAACTAAAATAACTAAAGCATCTGTTATTTGGCTCAGCCCCAGTCCGGCTCGGTGCCTAGTTCCCATGGATCTTGTTAATTGAGAGCTGTCTTCTGCTAGTGGAAGAATCGTTGCAGCAGAAACAATCGTATTGTCGCGAATAATAATGGCGCCATCATGTAGTGGAGTCGTTGTGACGAAGATAGATTCCAAAAGTTCAGAGGAAAAACGGGCGTTTAAGATAACAGAACGATTGGCAAATTCATCTAAAGAATCTTGATTTTCAATCAAGATAAGAGCCCCAATCCGTTTTTCACTCATTTTATAAATAGAGTGAGCTAAGTTATCTAAAAATTTATCAAATTCCGTAATGGTCCTGCCACGCCTTCCTTTAACGCTGAGTTTTGAAATTGCCAATCGAAGTTCGGGTTGAAAAATAATAATCGCTGCCAGAACAGAAACGTTGGCAATGTGCGACATAATCTTTTTAAGAATGGGAAGATTAAGATAGGCAACGACCCCAAAAGCAATCAGAAAGACAACAAAACCTAGCATTAGGTCAATTGTTCGGGTATTCCAAAAAAAAGACAAAAGCCAATTAAGAGAAATCGCTATAATAATGATTTCAATGATCGGGACGTATATGTGCGCTGTCTCCAGCATAATTTGCCATGTTTTTGGGTTTAAAGGTTAATTTTTGGAGCACCTCAATCATCTGACGATGCTCTAAAACATCATGTACCCGAAAAATATCTACATAAGGATAAACGGCTGAATTCATTGCTATTGTAGCTGAAAGGCAGTCTTGCGGACTAACTTTCAAGGTCTTATATAAAAAAGTTTTCCTTGAAAGACCCAATAAAATGGGGAAATTCAACCCCCTAAACTGCTTCAAATTTTGCAGAATTTCAAAATTATCATCAAGGCTTTTTCCAAATCCAATGCCTGGATCGATATAAATTTGATTTTTATCGATCCCTTCCTCTAAACAAAGCTCGCATTGCTTTTTTAAATAATCATAGATCTCTGTGATAATTCCAAGAGGGTATGAGGTGTTTTCTTGCATCGTTAAGGGTGTTTCTTTCATGTGCATGATGCAAATAGGAACGCGATATTCTTTGGCAAGTTTTCTCATTTGAGGATCGCGAAATCCACTGACATCGTTTAAAAAATGAGCTCCTGCATCAAGTGCTCTTTGAGCTACTTCAGCGCGGTAAGTATCAATAGAGATAGGGATTGATATTTTTGGTAGTAGTTTTTTGATGACAGGAATCACTCGATGAATTTCTTCTTCAACAGTAGGAGGTTGAGAAAAGGGTCTAGTGCTACATCCTCCAATGTCAATGAGGTCAGCTCCAAGACTTACCATATTTAGCGCGTGTTCAACAGCTTTGTCTGGTTCCAGCCACCGCCCTCCCTCATAATAAGAATTGGGAGTCACATTTAAAATACCCATGATTTTAGGTTGTTTCTGGTTCATACAATTCCTTTTGCATAACAATGTGACAAATAATGGAGCCTTAGTATTGGGTTACATAATCCTGGTATTGCTTGCAGATCGAATTTAGATTTTCGTTATAGGGTCTATAGTATTCTTCTAAAAACGTATAAAGCTCTGGAGATATTTTATTTTTATAAGAGGGGGGCTTTTGGAAAGATAGGGGAAAATTTCGAATCTCCTCGGGGTATGGAAGAGAGAGGTGATCACATAATTGCGACATTGTTGTAAATTCAGAGAGCTTTTCATGTGAGATGACAACCACATTTTCTGGAGGAAAAATTTTAAAGACCTCTGCTAGATAATGGTCAAACTTTCCAGCTTCTAAAGAGGTGACCGATTTATCATTGGGAAAGGGGGTTTTTAAGAAATCTTCAAAAGAAAGATCAGCTGACACTTGAAATTCTTCATAATTACTTTTAGCGTGCACATAATAAGAATATAACCAATCAATGGGATTGCGAATCTGCACTAAGATTTTAATCTTTGGATTGTAATTGTAAATTTCTTCAAGAGCTTCAGCTTTCCAAATATATTGGGGGCTTTTTTCGATGTTCGTTTTGTTTTCTACGAGGAGGCTTTGATAAAAATTCAAAGAAGGTCTGTATTTGATTTTCTTATTTTCGCTTTTTAAACCAACTTTAACGTAGCGTTGTTTAGATAGATTTCCAAAAAAGTTGAGTTCAGAAGCTTTAACTAAACCTTTTGTATCATAAGGTCTTTGCATAAAGTGAATCGCAGGATTTTTTTCTAAAACATGAAATAAGCAGGTGGTTCCACATTTAGGAAAACCAACTCCTATCAAAGCTACTTTTTCTTGTTCAATATGGGGCTTTTTTTTGTAAAAAAGGGATAGAGAAACTATTAAAGTGGTTAATGTGCAAATAAGGAAAAAAGCCTTTAAAAATTTCATAGTAAAGCCATTATAAAAATGCAAAAAGATATCCTACCTAGGAGATTGTTTTTGCAAAAGGAGATTTTAACTCTGTTTAAGTGGGTGATGTAAAAAAAATAATTAAAGAACGTTGGAAAAAAACAATTACGTATGTATCGTGAAAAAAAATTAGGTTATAAGCTATGGCTGATGTTGTTACGCTTTCACGAATTCAATTTGCAATTCACATAGGGTTTCATTATATCTATCCGCCAATGACCATTGGACTCAGCTTATATATTATTATTACAGAAGCTCTCTATTTGATTACAAAAAATCCTCTATATGAGCAAATGGCTCGCTTCTGGGTTAAAATCTTTGGTTTGATTTTTGCTCTTGGAGTGGCAACAGGGGTAATCAATGTTTTTGGTATAGGAACAAATTGGGCCCACTTTGCCTATTTTGTTGGGGACATCTTTGGAGCTCTTTTGGGGGCTGAGGGGATTTTTGCCTTTACTCTAGAAGCTGGGTTTTTAGGGATGTTAATTTTTGGTTGGGATCGCTTAACTCCCAAAGTTCATTTTTTTGCTGCTTGCATGGTGGCCTTTGGAGCTCATTTTAGTGCAACATGGATCGTCTTTGCAAATTCTTGGATGCAAACTCCGGCAGGGTTTCAGCTGGTAGGTAAAGGATTGGGAAGACATGCCGTCTTAACCAATTTTTGGGAAGCTGTCTTTAATCCAACTTCACTCGTAAGGCTTGGTCATGTTTTACTAGGATGTTGGTTAACAGGAACTTTTTTAGTTTTGAGTATTTCTGCTTATTATCTACTCAAAAAAAGACATCTTCCATTTGCTAGAAAGATGACGCGAATTGCTCTTTATTGCGGAACTGTTTTTATTTTTTTACAACTATGGTCTGCAGATTCCAGTGGCCGAGCGGCCGCAACTTATCAACCAGCAAAAATAGCCGCTCTAGAAGGGGTTTATGATACAGAGCCGAATACCCCTTTTAGTCTTTTTGGTTGGACAAATCCTGAAACACGGACAACAACAGCTCTAAAAATTCCAGGATTATTAAGCTTTTTAATTTATCGCGATACTTCGCAGCCAGTTTTGGGGTTAGATCAAATTCCTACACAAGACTGGCCCAGTGCTATTGGCGCTCTCTTTTTAACATATCGTTGGATGATCTATATGTGGGGATGGATGTTTTTGATGCTATGTTGGATGTGGGTGTTAGTTTTTAAAAAGAAATTGGAACACAGTCGCACACTTCTCAAACTTTTAGTCTTTAGCATTGCAGCACCGATCTCTGCCAACATTGTGGGTTGGTGTTGCGCTGAAATGGGCCGGCAACCTTGGGTTGTCTATGGGATCTTGAGAACGCAAGATGCAATTTCAAGGTCAATTTCTGCAGCGCAAGTGTGGAGTTCGCTGGCGATGATTGTGGTTTCATTCTCTTTACTATTTAGTGTATTTATCTATCTTCTTGATCGCAAAATTAAATATGGCCCAGAAGATAAAGAACATGATGTTGATCCTTATAGAGATCCATATAAAGGACGCGATGTTGATTTAACGCATAGAGGGATATAATTCATGAACGTGAGTTTTTTGGAAGTTTTTTGGTACTGCATTATTTTTGCAGCCATGTTTGCTTTTGCAGCTCTTGATGGATTTGATTTAGGAGTAGGGATGGTCCATCCCTTAGCTCGTAGAGATAAAGATAGGCGTGTGTTTTTAAATGCGATTGGTCCCGTTTGGGATGGTAATGCAGTGTGGCTTGTCATTGTAGCAGGGGGCTTATTTGCGGGCTTTCCTCCAGTTTTTGCAACCCTTTTCTCTTCCCTTTATGATTTGATGATTATTTTACTGGGGGGGATTATGTTTAGAGCTGTCTCTATTGAATTTCGCAGTAAAAGAGAATCTAAAGCTTGGCGAGCTGTTTGGGATTATGCGTTTTTCTTTGCAAGTCTAATCATGTCGTTTACAGTGGGTCTTATTTTAGCAAATATAATCATGGGCATACCGATTGATTCGCATGGTGTGTTTCAGGGAAACTTTTGCACTTTTTTTAATTTCTATACAGTCCTTTTTGCCTTTTCTGTGGTCTCTCTTTTTGTCATGCATGGGCTCATTTTTCTTCTGATGAAAACAGAAGCCCCATTGCGTCAACATCTTCGAAGATGGACATTTGTCGCTATTTGTTTTTTTGTCATATGTACTGCATTGCTTACGCTCTGCACTTGGTTTTTAAATCCTCACATGACCTATATCTTTCGCCAAAAACCTTGGTTACTTTCCATAGCCTGTTTTGGGCCTCTCTTTACTTTTCTCATTCTTAGAGATGTTTTTTTTGGACACATGGGGAGGGCTTTTATTTGGTCTAGCGGCGTTACTTTGGTTCTTTTTTCGCTCTGTGCTTTAGGTAAATTTCCAGTGCTTGTTCGCTCAACTTTAAATCATTGCGCAGACCTAACTATTTATAATTCTCATTCATCACAAAACACCCTGACAGTTCTTTTTTATATAGTAGTCATTGGGCTTCCTTTTGTTATGGCCTACAGCATTTGGTTATATAGATCGTTTAGGGGTGGGGTCATTATTGATTCTCATAGCTACTAGGGAAAGAAAGCTCTCTTTAGCTGAGTATGCCTACGCATTTACAGCAAAATAGCATTCAATTAAATGCTCAACCCCTTGCATCGCTTTATGAGGGTGAGCTTCTTCTTTTAAGTGATAATGAAGAGCAATTTTGTTCTTGGAGATACCCGTTTCCCAGGGTGGGCTGCCCTTCCCTTCATGGAATTTTTGTAAAGAAAGAGCCCAAAACATCGAAGCTAAATCTAGCCAATGATAAGGCCACAAATTCTTTTCTTGCAGTTCTGGGTCTACAAGCTGTGAAAAAAATGAGCGGTCAAAAGAGGGGTTTTGACAAATAAAAACAGCATGTTGTCGATGAATATGATGTCTTTGAAAGAGAGTTATAATTTCTTGAGAAACTTCACTTTCAGATTTTCCATTTTGGGTCATTTCGAAGGTAAATCCATTGACTTTTAAAGAATTAGGATCACTTTTTTCCCAAATGGAATAGGGGTGTGAGAGGATGGCTGAATAGGCTGCAAACTCTTGTTTAGTTAGTAAACAGATAAATTTAAAAGCAATTTCTACCACTCGATGTTTTGAAACATTGAGGCCATTTGATTCGATATCTAAAAAAATGCCAATCATAAAAGAGCTTTTGTAAGCACTCAAAAACAGATTTGTATATTTAATAATGGTTAAAATTGCAAATTTTTCTTAAAATGGCTACACAATTTTTTATTAATAACCCTGAAATGATAAATGAAACTGTTTAAAAAGCTATCTAAGTTTGTCCAAAGGTTAAAAAATCCCGTTTCTTTGCCCGAGGATATTGGGAGAGATTTAGGTATTCAGCTGTTATATAATGAACTTTCTTTTCAAGAATGTATTGATAAGCTGATTGCTAAAGACCGAACTTCTAAATATCTCAATCGGTTTATGCCTAGAGAAAAAGCTGAAATGCTCTTT
This sequence comes from Pterothamnion heteromorphum, assembly GCA_032358295.1. Classification (NCBI taxonomy): domain Eukaryota; phylum Rhodophyta; class Florideophyceae; order Ceramiales; family Ceramiaceae; genus Pterothamnion; species Pterothamnion heteromorphum. The sequence continues at coordinate 7,217 of JAULBV010111107.1, read as the reverse complement.
AAGTCAGCTGTTCGCAAAGAAACATTTAAAGAGACAACTCTTTTTTCTTATTATATCTATAGCGGTTGGCTTGCTTTTAAATTGATCTTTGATGATCAAAATCGCTTAAGACGTGTTTATCTTCAGCATTGTTCTTTAAAGCAGCAAGAATCTGAAGATGGAATAGAGATGTGTCTCTAACATTGGATTTGAGAAATTAATCAGAGACTGGCTTAAAAAGACTCATTCTCTTCCAGATAACGCCAGTGGCCCAATTGTAAATTACCTAACCTGACATTACCAATACGCACCCTTTTAATAGAGATAACATTGAGATCGACAAGTTCACACATCCGGCGGATTTGTCTTTTTTTGCCCTCTACTAAGACAAAGCGTAAAAAGTGTTCATCGATTTGAGAGATATTCACTCTTTTTAAAGCTTTTCCATCGAGTTCAAGACCATGTTGTAATTGCTTTATTTTTGCCATCGTCACATCACCTTCGACTCGCACTAGATACTCTTTTTCCATTTCAGAGTGCTCACCAATGATTTTTTTTGCAACTCGACCATCTTGAGAAAGGACAAGAAGACCTTTGGAGTTAATATCTAATCGACCTACCACAGCTAATTTAGTTAGTTTATGAGGAAGGCGTTTGTTGGTTGGAAATTTCTTATCGCGATTTTCTTCTATAATCAGTTCTAGGGCTTCTTGATAGCCCTCTTCTGGTTGGCATGAAACATATCCAAGAGGTTTATTGAGTAAAATAGTTAACTTTTGTTCTTGATGTCTTTCAGCCCCTTCTTTGAGTTCAATCGTAACATCTTGGCTCACTTTAGTTCCTAAAGTGTTGACGATCTGACCATCGACTAGAACGCTTCCTTTTTCGATGAAGCGATCGGCTTCTCTGCGAGAGCAAAGGCCACGTTCAGACATTAATTTAGAAAGGCGAGTTAACTGCTTCATAAGTTCTTTTTTAGAAAGGATTATATCTTTTTTTAGAGTTATGAAGCAAGAATTCCTAAGGACAACTTTTTATTTTAATTCAAAAAAATTAATTACCCTTTGCTATTAAATTAAGGGCGCTGCCTGCTTTAAACCATCCGATTTGATTGGCTCCATAAGTGTGCTTGAGCTCAATCATATCATGAGTGTTGTCGGCGTGTTTGATTTCCATCGTTAGAGTTTTCCCTGGAGCAAACTTATCGAGATTAATAATGCTAAGGCGATCTTCTTCTTGAATTTTGTCATAATCTTTTGGATTAACAAATGTTAGAGCTAACACACCTTGTTTTTTTAAATTAGTTTCATGAATCCTGGCAAAGCTTTTGACAATGACAGCGCTTGCTCCTAAAAAGCGAGGCTCCATGGCTGCATGCTCCCTAGACGATCCCTCTCCATAGTTTTCATCACCTACGGCAATCCAAGGCAAATTTTTGGCTTTATAAGCTCTGGCGACTTGAGAAAAAGGTTGTATTTCATGAGTCAGCAAATTAAGGCCACGGCCAATTTCATCACGATAAGCATTGACAGCCCCACAAAACATATTGTCAGAAATACGATCTAAATGTCCTCGGTAGCGAAGCCATTTGCCAGCAGGGGAGATATGATCGGTTGTGCATTTTCCCTTTGCTTTGAGAAGAACAGCCATTTGATGAAATTCTTGTGTTTGCCGAGCTTTAAAAGGGGTTAAAATTTGCAGACGTTCACTATCTGGTTTCACGCTTACAGAGAGATTTTCCCCAGACTTAGCAGGAGTGATAAAACAATCTTCTCCAGGATCAAAACCTCTAGGAGGTAGCTCTTTCCCAATCGGGGCAGAAAGCCTTACTTTTTCACCCGTACTGTTAATCAGATCATCTGTTATGGGGTTGAAAGAGAGCCTTCCTGCTAAGGCAAAGGCCATGACAATTTCAGGACTGCTTACAAAAGAATGAGTCCCAGGATTTGCATCGTTGCGCCCAGAAAAGTTTCGATTATAAGAGGTTAAGATAGAGTTTTTTTCTCCAAATTCCACATCATGGCGCTTCCATTGACCAATACAAGGTCCACAAGCATTGGCTAAAACAACAGCGCCCACATCTTCAAGAGCTTTAAGGTGACCATCGCGATCAATAGTTGCTCGAATTTGCTCTGAGCCAGGCGTAATAACTAGCTCTGACTTTGCTTTAAGGTTTTTCTCTTTGGCTTCTCTGGCAATGGATGTTACCCGTTCAATATCTTCATAACTGGAATTAGTACAAGATCCTATCAAAGCCACTTTCAGTTCTTCAGGATAGTTATTTTTTTTCACTGCTTCGCAAAATTCAGACAACTTCCAAGCCTTATCTGGAGAATAAGGGCCATTGATATGAGGCTCTAGCGTTGTTAAATCAATTTCAATGACTTGGTCGTAATATTTTTTCGGATCATGAAAAACTTCAGGGTCAGCTTTTAAGCAGTCTTGAATTTGATCGGCTAAATGAGCGATTTGCTCTCGCTTTGTAGCCCTTAAATAGTCAGCCATCCGCCTGTCATAGGGGAAAATAGAAGTGGTGGCGCCAATCTCAGCTCCCATGTTGCAAATCGTTCCTTTGCCGGTACAAGAAATGGTCTCAGTTCCTTCCCCAAAATATTCAACAATAGCGCCCGTGCCCCCCTTAACGGTTAAGATCCCAGCTAGTTTTAAGATCACATCTTTAGCCGAGGTCCAACCATGCATTTTTCCTGTGAGCTTAACGCCAATCATTTTGGGAAACTTAAGTTCCCAAGGCATTCCGGCCATAACGTCTACAGCATCGGCTCCGCCTACTCCCACGGCAATCATTCCAAGCCCTCCCGCGTTGGGAGTGTGAGAGTCTGTTCCAATCATCATCCCCCCTGGAAAAGCATAGTTTTCTAAAATAATCTGATGAATAATGCCAGAACCTGGCTTCCAAAAACCAATGCCATACTTATTTGAAACGCTTTGTAGAAAATCAAAAACCTCTTTGCTTTCGTGATTAGCCCTTTTCAAGTCTTCTTTGGCCCCCAGTTCGGCCTGAATGAGGTGATCACAATGAACGGTAGAAGCAACCGCTGTCTTTGGTTTTTTTGCGCACATAAATTGTAAGAGAGCCATTTGAGCCGTGGCATCTTGCATTGCCACCCGGTCAGGGTTAAAATGGATATAGCTTACCCCTTTTTCCGCTGCTTGGTGAAGTGGCTCAGCATAATGGGTATAGAGGATTTTTTCAGTGAGCGTTAAAGGTCTTTTCAAAATTTCTTTTGCTTTTTGCAATTTACCTTGTTTTTCTCGGTAAACTTGCTCAATCATTGTAAGGTCAAATACCATCTTAGGCCCCTATAAAGTCATTATTTTAAGATAAATGTTAAACTAATAATTTTACTGAAAAAACTCAAGGATCAAAAAAGAATTTGTGATAAGATATTTGTTAAAATCAACGGTTTATCCAAAGCTATGAATCTACCACACGAAAAGTTTCGAGAACTTGTTTTTCAAGTGTTGTTTAGTTGTCATTTTTTAGACAATTTAGAAGGGCAAGATCCAACATTTTTTATGAGCCAACTCAAAACAACGAAGAAAAATGTGTTGATTGCTTTTGAAGAAGTTGAAAAAATTTTATTATGCAAAGAACAATTAGATAAAGAGATCTCAGAAACTTCAACCTCTTACGATATTTCGCGAATTCAAGCCGTTGAATTAAACATTTTAAGACTTTGTCTCTATGAGCTAAAGAAAAAAGAACCTTTAGAGCATGAGATTATCATTAGTGAAGGGGTGAGGCTCGCTAAGAAATTTAGCACCTCTCAGTCCATCTCTTTTATTAATGGTGTTTTAGATCAGCTATACAAAAATAATAGTCAGCTTGTATATAATCCCTAACTTTAGGGACTAGTGCATTGAATGCTATTTTATCGCAAACACCTTCCGTTCAATGGAAACATGATGTTATCTTAGCCCCCTATTCCACTTACAAAATTGGTGGAAAAGCAAAGCTTTTTTGCAAAGTAACCACCGAAGCAGAGCTCGTTCAAGCGATCCATTATTGTCATTTACATCAAATAGACTATTATCTTTTAGGGCGTGGTTCTAATACACTTTTTGATGATAGGGGATTTGATGGGGCTGTCATTGTAAACGCTCTTTCGGGTTTTGAGCATAAAGAGGGTCTTTTTAAAGTTCTTGCCGGGACCTCTTTTTCATATTTAGGGATTCAAAGTGCAAAACTAGGCTATAGTGGGCTTGAATATGCAGCGGGAATACCGGGTTCAGTGGGCGGGGCCATTTTTATGAATGCTGGAGCCAATAACCAAGAAATTAAAGATGTTATCCAAACCGTCAAATATTTAGATCAAGAAGTTCAACTCAAGGAGCTAGATCGATCTCAGCTTAGATTTGGCTATCGCTCGTCCATCTTTCATCAGACGAAGGGAGTCATTGTTTCTGCAGAATTTAAGTTAACTAAAGACCCAATGGTTCGTCAAAGGCAAATAACCATGATTGAAAAAAGAAAAGCCACTCAACCTCTAAGCCAACCATCCTGTGGGTGCACCTTTCGCAATGGAGAAAACTTTATTACTGGAAAGCTCATCGAAGATCTAGGACTTAAGGGACTGCAAATAGGAGGAGCTCAAATATCAACGGTGCATGCTAACTTTATCGTAAATGTTGGAAATGCTAAGTCTGCAGATGTTAAAGCTCTCATTTGTTTGATTGAAGAAAAAGTCAAAGAAAAGACACCATATAGTTTAGAGCGTGAAATTCGCTTTGTTCCTTATCAACAGGGGGTGACTGATGCGTTATGATTTACACTGTCATAGCATACACTCAGATGGTGAGAAAACGGTTGAAGAGCTTCTGAATATGGCTAAAAAGATAAACCTTTCTGGTTTGTCGATTACAGATCATGATACCATTGAAGCCTATCATGAAGCATATCCTTTAGCTGAAGAAAGATCTTTAGGTCTTGTAAATGGCGTAGAGCTCAGCTGCTTATTTGAAGATAAGCCCGTTCATGTACTAGCTTATAGTTTTTCAATTCACGATCCTGATTTTAAAAGTTTTATTGCCAAGTGTCAAAAGCAAAGAGCCCAGCGCAACCATGAGATGATTCGACTGCTTAATGAGGAGCAAATTGCAATTTCTCAACAAGAGATAGAAAAAGCATTTAATAGAAGCATGCATGAGTTAGGGCGTCCTCATTTTGCTCAAATGCTGATTGAAAAAGGAATTGTTAAAACAATTCAAGAGGCTTTTAATCGATATTTAGCAGATGGGAAAAGATGCTTTGTCTTAGGGCACAGACCCTCTGTCCAAGAAGCTATTGATGTTGTCCATAGAGCAAAGGCCTTTGCAATTTTAGCACACCCACATCTGATCTCGGATCTTAGTTTAATTGGTGAGTTATTGAAGCTGAATTTAGATGGAATGGAGTGTTACTATGCCAAAATGGGCCCTCATAAAGAAAAACCATGGGTTGAGCTTGCTCAGAAAAAACGTTGGATGATTACCGGTGGTTCAGATTATCATGGAATGTGTAAGCCGATTAATACTTTGGGTTGTTCTTGGGTTTCAGATGAAGTTTTTGACGTTTTAAAGAAAAGGAACATTGAAAATGACCGACTATTTCTCCATCAATAAGAAACTCTTTGATCTCAACTTTTCCAAGCAGTCACGGCTGGATTTAACTCATGTTCAAAAATTGTACAATGCCCTTGAATTGAAGAGTTTTCCTAAAATTCATGTGGCAGGAACCAATGGAAAGGGATCGTGCGTTAAAAAATTAAGCGAAGCTCTTTCGTTATCAGGGTATCAATGCGGAAGTTTTTTTTCACCTCATATAGCCACCTTTAGAGAGCGCATTCAAATTAATGGGCAGATGATTTCAAAAGAAGCAGCAGCGCAAGTGGGTGCTGAAATCTTGAACTTATCAGAAAAAATGGCAATTGAAATTACTTTTTTTGAAGCGACTTTTTTAATGGCGATGAAATATTTTTCTCAAAAGCAAGTCGACGCTGCAGTGATTGAAGTAGGGCTTGGGGGACGCTTAGATGCAACTAATTGCATTATTCCCATTTTATCGATTATTACATCAATCAGCTTGGATCATGTGCAAATCTTGGGAGATACTTTAGAGAAGATCGCTTTTGAGAAAGCAGGGATTATTAAACCTCACATCCCTTTAATTACAGGTCCTAAAGCCAATCAAAGTTCTATTGAGAAGATGGCTCAAGCAAACTTTTCACAACACATTAAAGTTTCAGATCAAGAGTTTGAAAGTTATGATCAGGAAAATCAAGCGATTGCAAAAGAGGGGATGAGTTTTCTGAAAAAATATTTTTCGTTGTCGGATCTTGCAATCAAACAAGCTCTTCCTGCCAAACCTCCTGTTCGCTATGAGAAGATCTTTTATCAGCAGCATGAGCTCATTTTAGATATGAGCCATAATGAAGATGGTTTAAGAAGATTGTTTAGCCAAATCACTATAGAATACCCTCATCGCCCTAAAATAGTCTTCACTTCCGCTGCTGCCAATCATGATTATAAAACCAATCTGGCGATTATCAAAAAGCATGTAGAGAAGATATACATCTTAGATATTTTACATCCAAGGCTTGCAAAAGCAGAAGATTTGCTCGCAGCTATTGAAAGCGGGGGCTTTATTTGTCAAATAAGTGAGATTCCTCAAATCTTGCAGTCTCAAACTGAAAATCCTCTGATCATTGTCACAGGAAGTATTTTTATCATGAAAGAAATCTATACTTTGATAGGTAAAGAGCAAGATTGTGATGTTTATCAGATTCAAGATGGTCTTTTTAAATCGCCATCCCATGTTTAGAGCTTTCTTACAAAAAAAGATGATTACTCTAAAATTTCGTTTCTTTGTCCGATGAGAAGGAGAAAGGGGGCTTTTTCTGAGCGATTAAGCCAGTGATGCTCTGTGACAATGTATGTGGAGTTTAAATTTTTCGCCCAATTTAGAACATCTTGAGCCTCTTTGTGACCTTCTAAGTGACCAGGATAGCAAGTGATGCTTAAATAGCCCCCTTTTTTGAGTAGGTTTAAGCTCTTAGCTAGGCTAATTAAGGTAGTTTGGCTTTGGGTGGTTAGTTCTTTATCTGTTCCAGGTAAATACCCTAAATTGTAAACAATAAAGTCGGCCTCTGCTGGGCATTTTTGATCTATCTCACTATGGCAGCATTTATGTAGCTCTATTTTGAGAAGAGCCTCGTTGCTGAGCCCTTCCTTGAGTCTTT